>WNYA01000024.1:471024-637526 GCA_019512145.1 Engystomops pustulosus
TACAGCACCTCCCTATCATCAGGCTGGTACACAGGATCAGAGCCTCTGCTGTGGAGGGGCACAGGGCAGGGTTATACAAAAACTCCCTATCATCTAGCTGGTACACGGGAGCAGAGCCTCTCCTCTGGAGGGATCCAGGGCTGTGGGGTATACAGCACCTTCCTATCATCAAGCTGGTACACAGGAGCAGAGCCGCTGCTGTAGAGGGACACGGGGCTGTGGGGTATACAGCACCTCCCTATCATCAGGCTGGTACACAGGATCAGCCTCTGATCTGTGGAGGAATTAGGGCTGCTGGGGTGATATTAGCACCGGCCCTATGACATCAAGGCTGGGTACCACAGGATCCAGAGATCTCTGTGTGGAAGGGACACCGGGCTGTGGGGTATAACACACCTCCCTACATTCAGAGCTGGTACAACAGGACTCAGAACCTCTGCGTGTTGAGGGGCACAGGAGTCAGGTTAGACAAAAACTCCTAGTCATCTAGCTGGTCACACTGGAGCGACAGATCCTCTGCTGTGGGCACGAGGATTTCCAGGGCTGTGGGGTATCAGGCAGAACCAACCTCCCTATATCAGGATGGTACACAGGGAAGCAAGCCTCTGTAGTGGAGGGGACACAGTCTGTCGGGGTATACTGCAGCCCTCCGCTATCATCAGGCTGGTACACGGGAGCAGAGCAGCTGCTGTAGAGGGACACGGGGCCGTGGGGTATACAGCACCTCCCTATCATCAGGCTGGTACACAGCAGCAGAGCCTCTGCTGTGGAGGGGCACAGGGCTGTGGGGTATACAGCACCTCCCTATCATCAGGCTGTACAGAGAGGGCGCAGAGCAGATGCCTGTAGAGGACACGCGGGCCGTGGGGTATACAGCACCTCCCTATCATCAGGCTGGTACACAGGATCAGAGCCGCTGCTTTGGAGGGACACCGGGCTGTGGGGTATACAGCACCTCCCATCATCAGGCTGGTACACAGGAGCAGAGCCTCTGCTGTGGAGAGACACAGGGCAGGGTTATGCAAAAACTCCCTATCATCTAGCTGGTACGCAGGAGCAGAGCCTCTGCTGTGGAGGGATCCAGGGCTGTGGGGTTTACAGCACCTCCCTATCATCAGGCTGGTACACAGGATCAGAGCCTCTGCTGTGGAGTGGCACAGGGCAGGGCTATACAGCACCTCCCTATCACCAGGCTGGTACACAGGAGCAGAGCCGCTGCTGTAGAGGGACACGGGGCCCTGGGGTATACAGCACCTCCCTATCATCAGGCTAGTACACAGGAGCAGAGCTGCTGCTGTGGAGGGACATAGGGCTGTGGGGTATACAGAACCTCCCTATCATCAGGCTGGTACACAGGAACAGAGCCTCTGCTGTGGAGGGGCTGGAGGCGCGCTCCTGTGTGCTGCTGTTGCTAGGCTCTGCTGTTGCGAGGGGAGGTGCGGGGGATGGAGTGTTACGTGCTCAGACAACCCTGGGCCACGGATTAGACTTGTTTCCCTTCTGCAGACAGCGGTGGTGGCGTCTCATTGTATCTCCAAAGGGCAGGAATCTGTATAGTGAGAGCCCCCCTGTAGTATCTGTATAGCTTTGCGCAGCCCCCCCCTGTAGTATCTGTATAGTGAGAGCCCCCCTGTAGATCGTATAGTGAGAGCCCCCCCTGTAGTATCTGTATGTGAGAGCCCCCCTGTAGATAGTATAGTGAGAGCACGTGGCCCCTGTAGTATTCCTGTATAGTGAGAGCCTCCCCTTTCCGAATCGTAGTATCTGTATAGTAGAAGCCCCCCTGTTACTCCGCACCCACTGTAGTCTCTGTATAGTGTAAGAGCCCCCCCTGGATCTGTATAGTGGAGCCCCCCTGTAGTATCTGTATAGTGAGAGCCCCCCTGTAGTATCTGTATAGTGAGAGCCCCCCCTGTAGTACTCGTATAGTGAGAGCGCCCCCCTTGTATTATGTAGTAGTCATGATAGTGATAGAGACCCCCCCTGTAGTATCTGTATAGTGAGAGCCCCCCCTGTAGTATCTGTTAGTGAGAGTACCCCCCCTGTAAGTAATCTGTTAGTGAGAGCCCCCTGTAGTATCGTGTATAGTGAGAGCCCCCCCTGTAGATATCTTATAGTGAGGAGCCCCCCTGATAGTATCTGTATAGTGAGAGCCCGCCCCCCTGTAGTAGTGTATATGTATATGGAGGCCCCCCCTGTATCTGTATAGTGAGAGCCCCCCCCCTGTAGTATCTGTATAGTGAGAGCCCCCCCCTGTAGTATCTGTATAGTGAGAGCCCCCCCGTAGTATCTGTATAGTGAGAGCCCCCCCTGTAGTATCATATCTGTATTGATAGTGTATGAGACCCCCCCTGTAGTATCTGTATAGTGAGAGCCCCCCCTGTAGTTCTGTATAGTGAGAGACGCCCCCCCTGTAGTATCTGTATAGTGAGACCCCCCCCTCGTATGTAGGTGCACTTGTCGCTGATAGTGAGAGCCCCCCCTGTAGTGATCTGATAGTGAGAGCCCCCCCTGTAGTATCTGTATAGTGAGTTGAAGAACCCCCCTGAGTAGTATCGTGTGTTTATAAGCGTGAGAGCCCCCCCTGTCGTATCGGTATGTGAGAGCCCCCCCCGTAGTATCGTTACTTATATGTGGAGCAGCCCCCCTGTAGTATCGGTATAGTGAGAGCCCCCCCTGTAGTATTCTGTATAGTGAGAGCCCCCCCTGTAGTATCTGTATAGTGAGAGCCCCCCCTGTATATCTGTATAGGTGAGAGCCCCCCCTGTAGTATCTGTTATAGTGAGAGCCCCCCCTGTAGAATCTGTATAGTGAGAGCCCCCCCCTGTAGTATCTGTATAGTGAGAGCCCCCCTGTAGTATCTGTATAGTGAGAGCCCCCCCTGTAGTATCTGTATAGTGAGATCCCCCTGTAGTATCTGTATAGTGAGAGCCCCCCCTGTAGTATCTGTATAGTGAGAGCCCCCCCTGTAGTATCTGTATAGTGAGAGCCCCCCCTGTAGTATCTGTATAGTGAGAGCCCCCCTGTAGTATCTGTATAGTGAGAGCCCCCCTGTGTATCTGTATAGTGAGAGCCCCCCCTGTAGTATCTGTATAGTGAGAGCCCCCCCTGTAGTATCTGTATAGTGAGAGCCCCCCTGTAGTATTTGTTATAGTGAGAGAGCCCCCTGTAGTATCTGATAGTAGGAGCCCCCCCTGAGTATCTGTATAGTTGAGAGCCCCCCCTGTAGTATCTGTATAGTGAGAGCCCCCCCTGTAGTTACTGTATAGTGAGAGCCCCCCCTGTAGTATCTGTATAGTGAGAGCCCCCCCTGTAGTATCTGTATAGTGAGAGCCCCCCTGTAGTATCTGTATAGTGAGAGCCTCCCTGTAGTATCTGTATAGTGAGAGCCCCCCCTGTAGTATCTGTATAGTGAGAGCCCCCTGTAGTATCTGTATAGTGAGAGCCCCCCCTGTATATCTGTATAGTGAGAGAGCCCCCCTTATCGTTAGTTGTATCGTGAGAGCCCCCCGTAGTATAGTATAGTGAGCCCCCTGTAGTATCTGTATAGTGAGAGCCCCCCCTGTAGTACCTGTATAGTGAGAGCCCCCCTGTAGTACTGTATGTGAGAGCCCACCCTGTGTAGTATGTATATGAGAGCCCCCCCTGTGAATGTATAGTGAGAGCCCCCCTAGTATCTGTATAGGTGAGAGCCGCCCCGTCGCTGTGTAGGCCCCCTGTAGTATCTGTATAGTGAGAGCCCCCCTTGAGCATCTGTCGTAGTGAGAGCACCCCCTGTAGTATCTGCTTAGTGAGAGCCCCCCTGTAGTATATCTGTTAGTTGAGAGCCCCCCTCTGTAGTATCTGTATAGTGAGAGCCCCCCCCTGTATGTTAGTAATGAGTATAGATTGATCCTGAGCCTCCCCCTGTAGTGCATCTGTATAGTGAGAAGCTCCCCCCTGAGTATCTGTATAGTGTAGATTGACCCCCCTGTACGTATCCTGTATAGGATGTTAGAGTACCCCCCTTAGCCATCTCGTCTCTGCCCCCTGTAGTATCTGCTAAGTGAGAGACCCCCCTGTAGTATCTGTATAGTGAAGCCCCCCCCGTAGATCTGTATGAAGCCCCCCGTAGTATCTGGTAGTGATGACCCCCGCGAGTATCTGTATAGTGAGAGCCCCCCTGTAGTACTCTGTATGTAGACCCCCCCGTAGTATCTGGCTAGTACGAGACTGCCCCCCCAGCGAGTTGGTGTGCTCATGTTATAGTGAGAGCGCCCCCCTGTAGAATCTGTTATAACGTGAGAGCTACAGTACTTGTAACCCACGTCTCCTCTCCCACCAGGATGAATAATGCTGATAAGGAGAGTAATAGTGTATCCCCCCGTACCGTCTCCCACTCCCCAGTGATGTAATGGCTGATAACGGGGTAATAGATTGTATCCCCCTGTACCGGCTCCTCTCCAGGATGTAAATGGCTGATAACGGAGAGGATAGATTGTATCCCCCCTGTACCGTCTCCTCTCCCAGGAGTATGGTGATAAGGAGGTAATACGATTGATCCCCCCTGTACCGTCTCCTCTCCCCAGGATGTAATGGCTGATAACGGAGAGTATAGATTGTATCCCCCCTGTACCGTCTCCTCTCCCCAGGATGTAAGGCTGATAACGCGAGAGTAATAGATTGTATCCCCCCTGTACCGTCTACCTCTCCCCGGAGTTGTAATGGCTGATAACGGGAGTAATAGATTGTATCCCCCCTGTACCGTCTCCTCTCCCCAGGATGTAATGGCTGATAACGGAGAGTAATAGATTGTATCCCCCCTGTACCGTCTTCTCCCCAGAGAGTGTAATGGCTGATAACGGAGAGTAATAGATTGTATCCCCCTGTAACCGTCTCCTCTCCCCAGGATGTAATGGTGATAACGGAGAGATAATAAGATGTATCCCCCCTGTACCGTCTCCTCTCCCCAGGATGTAATGGCTGATAACGGAGAGTAATAGATTGTATCCCCTGTACCGTCTCCTCTCCCAGGAGTAATGGTTGAACGGAGAGTATAAGATTGTACCCCCTGTACCGTTCCTCTCCCCAGGAGTAATGGCTGATAACGGAGAGTAATCGATTGTATCCCCCCTGTACCGTCTCCTCTCCCCAGATGTAATGGTGATAAGGAGAGGAATCGATTGATATCCCCCTGTACCGTCTCCTCTCCCAGGAGTAATGTGCTAACGGAGAGTAATAGATTGTATCCCCCTGTACCGTCTCCTCTCCCCAGGATTAATGGCTGATAACGGAGAGTAATAGATTGTATCCCCCTGTACCGTCTCTCTCCCAGGATTGATGGCTGATAACGGAGGTAATAGATTGTATCCCCCTGTACCGCTCCTTCTCCCCAGGATGTAATGGCTGATAACGGAGAGTAATAGATTGTATCCCCCTGTACCGTCTCCTCTCCCCAGGATGTAATGGCTGATAACGGAGAGTAATAGATTGTATCCCCCTGTACGTCGTCCTCTCCCCAGGATGTAATGGCTGATAACGGAGTAATAGATTGTATCCCCCCTGTACCGTCTCCTCTCCCCAGGATGTAATGGCTGATAACGGAGAGTAATAGATTGTATCCCCCCTGTACCGTCTCCTCTCCCCAGGATGTAATGGCTGATAACGGAGAGTATATAGATTGTATCCCCCCTGTACCGTCTCCTCTCCCCAGGATGTAATGGCTGATAACGGAGAGTATAGATTGTTCCCCCCTGTACCGTCTCCTCTCCCCGGATTGTAATGGCTGATAACGGAGGAGTAATATATTGTATCCCCCTGTGTACCGTTCCTCTCCCCAGGATGTAATGGCTGATACGAGAGTATAGATTGTAACCCCCTGTACCGTCTCCTCTCCCCAGGATGTAATGGTGATAACGGAGAGTAATAGATTGTATACCCCCCTGTACCGTCCCCTCTCAGGATGTAATGGCTGATAACGGAGAGTAATAGATTGTATCCCCCCTGTACCGCTCCTCTCCCAGGTAATGGCTGATAACGGAGAGTAATAGATTGTATCCCCCCGTATCGTCTCCTCTCCAGGATGTATGCTGATAGGAGAGCTAAAGATGTCCACTCCGAGCATCCCGAATGGTAAGGACTGAACCGAGTATAGATGATGTAATACGATTGTTCCTCCCTGTGTTGTACGTCTCCTCTCCCCAGGATGTAATGGCGTAACGGAGAGTAATAGAGTATCCCCCTGTACCGTCTCCTCTCCCCAGGATGTAAAGGCTGATAACGGAGAGTAATAGATTGGTATCCCCCCTGTACCGTCTCCTCTCCCCAGGATGTAATGGCTGATAACGGGAGTAATAGATTGTATCCCCACTGTACGTCTCCTTCCCACGCAGGATGTAATGGGCGATAACGGAGAGTAATAGATGTATCCCCCCCTGTTACCGTCTCATCTTCCGCGGAAGGATGTAAGGCTTGATACACGGGAGGAGTAATAGATTGTATCCCCCCTGTACCAGTCTCCCTCCCAGGATGTAATGTGCGATATACAGGAGGAATAATGTGTATTTGATGCACGAAACACATGAATTAACTCTCTAGATGGGCGGTTTCACCAGTGTAGTAAGGCTGGTCTCCTGATTATAAGCTTGGTGAGATCCGAAAGCGACCCATAGCGCCCCTAGTGTATGGTAATGAGGGTGGCGTAGGGGTGAGTGTAACCGTTCTTAGTTCAGTGATGGCGTACTTTTAGCGACGTACAGTGCCCAAAAAAATAGCGAACCACAAACACACCATTATTTATTGCGAAATGTGCCAACCAAAATTAATTAAAGCAGGTAACTGATGTGTCCCTGTTCTTCAACAACTTTCAATCAGGATTGGCCGTCCTGGGACAGCCAACACAGTACGAAAGATGGAAACATCTGCATCGTAGCTTTCCTATCTAGCAGTTCCGAATTCTAACGATCAGTGTCCCTCTGTACACAGAGAATCCTCCAAAGATTAATACGGCGCCCTGTCTAATCATTCTACCTCTTCCTACAGTTTGAAGAGAGAAATATATCTGAAAGCAGCATCTTTTAAGTGGCTTGCAAACTGCAGGAAGATTTTGAGTCTGTCTGGTGTGCTGGGGTGATGGCCCGGGTGCCCCAGAATGGGCTCTGAGTGCTGCATCTGGCCACCGTGCCAAGGTTCGCCACCACATGTTACATCACTTTGAAAAGTTATACTTTGTGATCTCAGAGGGGTCTTCTATGTAATTGATTATATAATTTGGTGATGGATGTGTGAATAGACCATGATCACACTCAGTCAGCCGCCTGCACCAACGTGTGTGTGGTGGCCGTGGCTGGGGTACGCACTGCAGTCCAGTGGGTGAATTGGTTAGGTCGCGGTCCAACATAACAGAACATGTCTGTATGAGTGTGGGGGGATGCTCCCCTTCTCTCGATGTATTTGGGGGGGTTTTGCTCTCCTCTTTGGGACCAATTTGAAATGCATTGTGCAGGTGCTTCATAATCTGTATGCGCTATATAAATAAAGGAATTGTATTATTTAGGGGGTTGCTCCCCCTTTCCGCTGCATTTCGGGGCTCCTCCCCTCTGTCTGCAGAATTTGGGGGGAGGGGTTGCTCCCCCTCTGTTGCTGTATTTGGGGGCTTGCTCCCCATCTGTCTGCGTATTTGGGGGGCCTTGCTCCCCCTCTTGTCTGCTGTATTTGGGGGCCTTGCTCCCCCTCTTGTCCGCTGTATTTGGGGGCTTGCTCCCCCTCTTGTCTGCTGTATTTGGGGGCTTGCTCCCCTACTTGTCTGCTGTATTTGGGGGGGGGGGGGGGGGGTTGCTCCTCCTCTGTTTGCTTCATTGGGGGTGATGATCCCTTATTCTATTGGGCTTGCCTTTCGTGAATTAGGGGGTATTGTGGTTTGGGCGGTTGCCACCCTCTTTTCCGCTGCATTTCCGGGGTTGCTCCCCCTCTTGTCTGCTGTATCTGGGGGGGGGGAGGCGGGTAGACTCCTCCCTTTTCCGTGCATTGGGGTTGGCTCCCTCTTGTCTGCTGTATTTGGGGGGGGGGGGGGTTGCTCCCCCTCTTGTCTGCTGTATTTGGGGGGGGTTGCTCCCCCTCTTGTCTGCTGTATTTGGGCGGGGGGGGTTGCTCCCCCTCTTTTCTGCTTCATTTGGGGTGTTGTTCCCCCTCTATTCTGCTGTATTTGGGGGCGAGGGTTGCTCCCCCTCTATTCTGCTGTAGTTGGGGGGGGTTGCTCCCCCTCTTTCCCGTTGCGTTTCCCGGGGCTACTCCCCCTCTTGTCTGCTTTATTTGGGGGGTTGCTCCCCTCTGTTCTGCTGTATTGGCCCCCCCTCTTCTCGGCTGTATTTGGGGGGGTTGCATTCCCTCTATTCTGCTGTATTGCCCCCCCCTCTTCTCGGCTGTATGTGGTGGGTGCTCCCCCTCTCCTGTGTTGCAGGCGTCTCCCGCCCTGTGTCCTGGGAGCCTGTTGCTGGGTGCAGGGAGTAGATGTGTCCCCTTGTGGACGCTCCTGCGCGCTGCACCCCCTCCATGACATCACTGTGTTCCTGCGCTGCGGCTGACATGTAAGGTGTGTGTTCAGCCCGGCCGCCCTCTTGCAGCGCTCCATTTTCTCCTCTTCCTGTGTCACCAGCGGCTCATTGATTACAACGCTGTCTGCGGGGGCTCATTCGCTCCCTGGGGGGCGCATCTATTAGTCGTGGCCAGAGAGCAGCTGCTTCTATCTCAGTCATCACATGCACAACATCGGGGGAAGGTGCAGCCGGAACAAGACGGGTGTGATCCCCCCAGCATGTCCGCTGCCCCCCGCCTGCTTCCAATGTGGACCCGGTGCGGGAGGAGAGCGGAGGGATGCTGAGGAAGCTCATCTGCCAAAGGATATGCACCAGTAAGAGGCTTCATTCTCCCAGCATTGTGTCTCCATCCTGCAGATGATGGGAGTGATAGGGCCCGGCAGCCTCCGCCGCCATCATGACAGCAGCCGCTGCTCCCTGGTGACAGCTCCTTTGTCTCCTCGCTGCCTATAATGGAGGAGACGACTCTGCTGCTGGATGGAGACACAAGACTGCAGCAACATAGACCCCGAGGAGATGGAGGATCTGCACCTGTGTGTATAGTGTGTGTATACTGTGTTAGGGTTTAGAGTGGGGATAGTGTGTATATGCTGTGTGTGTGTGTGGGGGGGGGGGGGTATAGAGTGGGGATAGTGTGTATATACTGTGTGTGGGTTTAGATGGTGTGTGTGTATACTGTGTGTATAGTGTGTATTCTGTGTGTGTGTGTTGGTGTTAACATATAACGTCTCTCTAATGTGTGTGACTGTGTTATAGGGCGTGTGGTGCTTTGTATATCTGCACATATGTAATTCTCCATGTGTAATGTGTGTAGTATCTTGGGGTTATGTGTTGTTGCACATGTATGTTGCATGTCTGTGTATTTATGTGTCCAGTAGTATCTCTGGTATGTAATACATCTCTGGGTGTGAGTAGTAGTATATATATGTATAGCAGCACCTCTGGGGGATAGTAGTATATATGTGTATAGCAGCACCTTTTGGGTGTGAGTAATGGTATATATGTATATAGCAGCACCTCTGGGTGTGAGTAGTAGTATATATGTGAATAGTAGCACCTTGGGTGTTGTGGAAGTAGTAGTATTTGGTATAGCAGCACCTTTGGTGTGAGCAGTAGTATATATGTGTTATGCAGCACCTTTGGGTGTGTGAGTAGTAGTATATATGTGTTATAGTAGCACCTTTGGGTTGTGAGTAAGTAGTATCTAGGTGTATAGTAGCAACTTTGGGTTGTGAGTAGTAGTATATATGTGTATAGCAGCATTTCTGGGTGTGTGAGTAGTAGTATATAGTGTGATAGTAGCACCTTGGTGTGAGTAGTAGTATATATGTGAATAGTAGCACCTCTGGGTGTGAGTAGTAGTATATATGTGAATAGTAGCACCTCTGGGTGTGAGTAGTAGTATATATGTGTATAGCAGCACCTCTGGGTGTGAGTAGAAGTATATATGTGTATAGTAGCACCTCTGGGTGTGAATAGTAGTATATATGTGTATAGCAGCACCTCTGGGTGTGAGTAGTAGTATACAGGCGGTCCCTACTTAAGGACACCCGACTTACAGACAACCCATAGTTACAGACAGACCCCTCTGACCTCTGGTGAAGCTTTCTGAATGCTTTACTATAGTCCAGGCTGCAATGATCACGCTGTAGGTGTCTGTAATGAAGCTTTATTGATAATCTTTGGTCCCACTACAGCAAAAATGTTTTTAACAACTGCCAATTGTTCATCTGGGGTGGGCAAGCCAAATTTTTTGTTGTCGGCTCTACATTATAAAAATAGACTAGTTTCGACTTACATCAAAGTAAACCTTAAGAACAAACCTCCAGACCCTTATCTTGTACGTAACCCGGGACTGCATTATATGTGTTTAAGCAGACACCTTGGGTGTGAGTGTAGTATATGCTGTGTATAGTAGCACCTCTGTTGTGGAGAGTAGTATAGTATGTGTATAGCAGCCCCTTTGGGGTGTGGTGTGTATATAGTGGGTATAGCAGCACCTTTGGGTGGAGTAGTATATATATGTGTATAGAGCACCTCTGGTGTGTGAGTAATGTTATAATGTGTATAGCAGCACTTGGGTTGTGATTTAGTAGTATATATGGTATAGCAGCACCTTTGGGTGTGAGTAGTAGATATAAGATTGTATAGCAGTCACCTTTGGGTGTGAGTACGTATTAAGTATATAGTGTATACAGAACACCTTTGGGTGTGAATATAGTGATAGATGGTTAAGCAGCACCTTTGGGTGTGGTAGTAGTATAGATGTGTTATAGCATCACACACTCTGGTTTGAGTAGCTAGTATATATGTTGTTAGCAGCACCTCTGGATTGTGAGTAGTAGATATATGTGTATAGTAGAAGCCACCTCTGGTGTGAGTAGTAAGTATATATGTGTATAGCAGCGGCCCTTTGGGTGTGAGTTGTAGTATATGGTGTATTAGCAGCACCTTGGGTGTGAGGGTAGTATATCTGTGGATATAGCGCACCTTTGGGGGTGTGAGTAAGTATAGATGTGTATAAGCAGCACCTCTGGGTTGAGTAGGAGTTATATTGTGACTAGTAGCACCTCTGGTGTGAGTTAGTAGTATATATGTGTATAGCAGCACCTTTGGGTGTGAGTAGTAGTATATATGTGTATAGCAGCACCTCTGGGTTTGAGTAGTAGTATATATGTGAATAGTAGCACCTCTGGTGTGAGTAGTATTATATATGTGTATAGCAGCACCTTTGGGTGTGAGTAGTAGTATATATGTGTATAGCCGCACCTCTGGTGTGAGTAGTAGTATATATGTGTATAGTAGCACCTCTGGGTGTGAGTAGTAGTAATATATGTGAATAGTAGCACCTCTGGGTGTGAGTAGTAGTATATATGTGTATAGCAGCACCTCTGGGTGTGAGTAGAAGTATATATGTGTATAGTAGCACCTCTGGGTGTGAATAGTAGTATATATGTGTCTACAGCACCTCTGGGTGTAGTTATCGTATACAGGCGGTCCCCTACTTAAGACAACCCGACTTACAACACCCATAGTTTACAGACAGACCCCTCTGACCTCTGGGAAGCTTTCTGAATGCTTTACTAACTGTCCCAGCTGCAATGATCCGCTTAGGTTGTCTGTAATGAAGCTTTAGTGATAATCTTTGGTCCCTACAGCAAAAAATGTTTAACAACTGCCAATGTTCACTTGGGCCCAATTTTTTGTTGCGATCTACATTATAAAAATAGACAGTTTCGACTTACATCAAAGTACCTTAAGAACAACCTCCAGACCCTATCTTGTCACGTAACCCGGGCTGCCTTTATATGTGTTTAAGCAGCACACCTTTGGGGTGAGAGTAGTATATCTGTGTATAGTAGCACCTCTTACTGTGGAGTAGTAGTATATATGTGTATAGCAGCCCCTTTGGTGTGAGTGTGTATATATGTGGGGGTATAGCAGCACCTTTGGGTGTGGTAGTAGTAATATGTGTATAGCAGCACCTCTGGGTGTGAGTAATTGTTATATATGGTATCAGCAGCACCTTGGGTGTGAGTATTAGTATATATGTGTATAGCAGCACCTTTGGGTGTGAGTTAGTAATATAAGATTGTATAGCATCACCTTTGGGTTGTGAGTAGTAAAGTATATATGTGTATAAGAACACCTTTGGGTGTGATTATAGTGATAGATGTGTATAGCAGCACCTTTGGGTGTGAGTAGTAGTATAGATGTGTATAGCATCACACACTCTGGTTTGAGTAGCTAGTATATTGTTGTTAGCAGCACCTCTGGGTGTGAGTATAGGATATATGTTGTATAGTAAAAAGCACCACCTCTGGTGTGAGTAGTAAGTATATATGTGTATAGCAGCAGGCACCTTTTGGGTGTGAGTGTAGTATATGTGTATAGCAGCACCTTGGGTGTGAGTGTAGTATCTCCTGTGTATAGCGCACCTTTGGGTGTGAGTATAGTAAGAATGTGTATAAGCAGCACCTCGGGTTGAGTAGTAGTATAATGTTAATATAGCACCTCTTGTGTGATAAGTATTATATATGTGTATTCGCAGCACCTTTTGGTGTGAGTAGTAGTAGTATATATGTGTATAGCCGCACCTCTGGTGTGAGTAGTATATATTAATGTGTATAGTATCACCTCGGGTGTGAGTAGTAAGGTATATATTGTGTTATAAGCACCTCTGGTGTGAGTAGTAATATATCTGTGTATAGCAGCACCTCTGGGTGTGAGTAGTAGTATATATGTGTATAGTAGCACCTCTGGGTGTGAGTAGTAGTATATATGTGTATAGTAGCACCTCTGGGTGTGAGTAGTAGTATATATGTGTATAGCAGCACCTCTGGGTGTGATTCGTATTACTAGAGGTGTCCTTGCAGCACCTTACTGGTTGGGAGTATAGTAAGATATGTGTATAGGCCAGCACCTCTGGGTGGTAGCTATATGGTATCGATTTTGTATAGCAAGCACCTCTGGGTGTGAGTAGTGTATATATGTGAATAGTGCACCCTGGTGTAGAGTAGTATAGATATGTATGCCATCACCTCTGGTGTGATAGTAGTATATATGTGTATAGTAGCACCTCTGGGTGTGAGTAGTAGTATAATGTGTTAAGCCGCACCTCTGGGTGTGAGTAGTAGTATATATGTGTATAGCAAGCACCTCTGGGTGTGAGAGTAATATCTATGTGAATAGTATCACCTCCTGGTGGTGAGTAGTCGTAATACTATTATATGATGCAGCACATCTGGTTGATAGAGTATATATGTGTATCAGCACCTTGGTTTATGTGTAGAAGGAGTAGTATTATGTGTAATAGCATCACCTCTGTGTGAGTAGTAGTATATATGTGTAATCGCATGCACCTTGGGTGTGATAGTATCATATCTATGTGTACAGTGTATATCTCTTCATACTACCCTTTGTAAGTATGTATCTGTACGGAGTTGAGGAGCCTCTTACGCAGCTGGGATCTTTTCTCCTGGTTATTGATCTCCCCGGGGTCTGGTGTGGCGTTTAGTGTGTGGGTGCAGTGATGCCCCCCCCCATCGGTAACAATCACACCCTCTGAGCTCACGCTTGGGCCTCCTATGGATGCATTGATGATACAGTATACTGATTATGATATGCATGTATGAAGCCACAAACACAACATTCGGTTCTTATGTTCTTGTGTACGGATTTAGGGATCCGCCGCTGTGGTTGAGTATCCAGGTCTTTTCTGATTTCCTGTCTCCTTCGTTCCCCCATTTCATCACATTCATCCCCCGTTTTTTTCCCGTTCTGTGTGATGATTCTTCTCCTCCTCCTCCTCAGCTTATATTGGGGATCTAGTGGGTGTGGCTTCTCTTCCATCCCTCCTCTGGCCACATCCCTTATTTTTCTGGGAATCCTGCGCCCCCGTCCGATTTCCTGAACAAAATAACTTTACAGCATTCACATAGAATTCCAAACCGCTAAACCTCATGATCCTATTTTCAGATAAAATACTTCGACGTATGAAGATTCTGTTTTATAGAACAGACCCGTCGTCCGCCCACGCCCTTCCCACCGCTTCCCTCTAAGATGGCCGACCCCCTTCCCGCCAAACCGTGACTATGGGGACACACGTTCGGACACGCCGGGACTCAATCTGGGCCGTGGCCCCCAAACCTGGAGGTGAGCGTCCGTCGGCGGTACGATCCCATTTCTGCAAGGTAGGAAAGCACCCGTAGGCTCCGCTACTTCGGATCTCAGGATGTCTTCACAGCATGTCCCATCTACACATAAGAATCAAATCATCTCACCATGGATAGAGAGGGGTGTACGTCCTCACGTATTTCATGTGGTTTCATTTGTGTTTATATACTTCACTGAGAAGTAGGCCCCCCCATCCCCTTCATGCCCCCGATGATGTACGAGGTGAAGGTACTACTGTGATTTGTCAAGAAAAACAGAACTGTCTGACTGCTATATTGATTGATCCTAGTATCACAGTACTACCTGAAGAGGACGTGTCAACCCCCAAAGACCCCCCACCTAGTAGGTCCCCCACATTATCCACCTCAGCCCTATTCTATCCTAGCAATGACAATTTAAAAAAAAAAATTTATTTCATACTCAATAGACCTTTTACCACATAAGAGGTCGTATCCTGTCCACTCGTAGTCGGCCTTATTCCTGAGGAGGGAGCCGGCCGACAACACCCTTTCCCCTTCCGCCACGCCCCTTTCACCTCCGCCACGCCCCTGTCAGCGGGGCCCTTGTAAGAATAACCGGCAGCAGCGCATATATTGCGCTATTCCGCCCAGCCTCTCTGTGATGGCGTCGGCGTGCCTTATTCACAAGTCACACGAGATAGCGCGCTGAATTTTATATTATTTGCATGCAGAAGCCTCAGGCGGCAATAAACGCATATATGCGCGGCTTGCGCCGTCTATTCTATAACAGGTCCCTCGCTGACAGGGGCATGGGGGGGTGTGTCGGTCCGCCTCATGATAATTGCACAGGGGACAGTCAGATCGAAGATCCGAACTCTTATTTGTCGAGGTTCGGTTCGATTAAATAAAACCTAACTTTGCCAACCTAAATAATTTTTTTTTTAGATGTCTTTGCTTAGTATAGATGTGTATAGCAGCACCTTTGGGTGTGAGTAGTAGTATAGATGTGTATAGCAGCACCTCTGGGTTTGAGTAGTAGTATATATGTGAATAGTAGCACCTCTGGTGTGAGTAGTATTATATATGTGTATAGCAGCACCTTTGGGTGTGAGTAGTAGTATATATGTGTATAGCAGCACCTCTGGTGTGAGTAGTAGTATATATGTGTATAGCAGCACCTCTGGGTGTGAGGGGCGTCATCTGATCTACTGTCTGGGTGGTCTCCTCCAGGGTGGGGTTTCATCTGATCTACTGTTTGGGTGGTCTCCTTCAGAATAAGGCGTCATGAGATCTACTGTCTGGGTGGTCTCCTTCAGGGTGGGGCGTCATCTGATCTGGTCCTCCTCCAGGGTGGGCGTCATCTATCTAACTGTCTGGGTGGTCTCCTCCAGGGTGGGGCGTCATCTGATCTACTGTCTGGGTGGTCTCCTCCAGGGTGGGGCGTCATCTGATCTACTGTCTGGGTGGTCTCCTCCAGGGTGGGGCGTCATCTGATCTACTGTCTGGGTGGTCTCCTCCAGGGTGGAGCGTCATCTGATCTACTCTCTGGGTGGTCTCCTCCAGGGTGGGGCGTCATCTGAGCTACTGTCTGGGTGTCTCCTCAGGGTGGAGCGTCATCTTATCTACTGCTGGGTGGTCTCCTTCAGGGTGGGCCGCGTCATCTGACTACTGTCTGGTGGTCTTCCCTCCTGGGTAGCTACGCTGGGTGTCTCCTCCTGGTGGGACGTCATCTGATCTACTGTCTGGGTGGTCTCCTCCTGGGTGGGGCGTCATATGATCTCTGTCTGGTGTGTCTCCTCCTGGGTGGGGCGTCAATCTGATCTACTGTCTGGGTGGTCTCCAGGTGGGGTGTCTCTGATGCTACTGCTGGGTGGTCTCCTCCAGGGTGGGGTTCATCTGATCTACTGTTGGGTGGTCTCCTTCATCATAAGGCTTCATGCGATCTACTGTCTGGGTGGTCTCCTTCATGGGGGGCGTCATCTGATCTACTGTTGGGTGTGTCTCCTCCGGGTGGGGCGTCATCTGATCTACTGTCTGGGTGGCTCTCCAGGGTGGGGCTCATCTGATCTACTGTCTGGGTGGTCTCCTCCAGGGTGGGGTTTCATCTGATCTACTGTTTGGGTGGTCTCCTTCAGAATAAGGCGTCATGAGATCTACTGTCTGGGTGGTCTCCTTCAGGGTGGGGCGTCATCTGATCTACTGTGTGTGTGGTCTCCTCCAGGGTGGGGCGTCATCTGATCTACTGTCTGGGGTTCCTCCGGGTGGAGCGTCATTGTCTACTGCTGGTGGTTCTCGGTGGGGGTCATCTGATCTACTGTCTGGGTGGTCTCCTTCAGGGTGGGGCGTCATCCTGATCACTGTCTGGGTGGTCTCCTTCAGGGTGGGGCGTCATCTGATCTACTGTCTGGGTGGTCTCCTCCTGGGTGGGGCGTCATCTGATCTACTGTCTGGGTGGTCTCCTCCAGGGTGGGGCGTCATCTGATCTACTGTCTGGGTGGTCTCCTCCAGGGTGGGGTTTCATCTGATCTACTGTTTGGGTGGTCTCCTTCAGAATAAGGCGTCTATGATATCTGACGTCTGGGTGGTCTCCTTCAGGGTGGGGCGTCTCTGACTACTGTGTGTTGGTTCTCCTGGGTGGGGCGTCATCTGATCTACTGTCTGGGTGGTCTCCTCCAGGGTGGGGCGTCATTGACTACTGTCTGGGTGGTCTCCTCCAGGGTGGGGTTCATCTGATTACTGTTTGGGTGGTTCTCCTTCAGAATAAGGCGTCATGAGATCTACTGTCTGGTGTCTCCTCAGGGTGGGCGTCATCTGATCTACTGTCTGGGTCTCCTCCAGGGTGGGGTGTCATCTGATCTACTGTCTGGGTGGTCTCCTCCAGGGTGGAGCGTCATCTGATCTACTGTCTGGGTGGTCTCCTTCAGGGTGGGGCGTCATCTGATCTACTGTCTGGGTGGTCTCCTTCAGGGTGGGGCGTCATCTGATCTACTGTCTGGGTGGTCTCCTCAGGTGGGGCGTCATCTGATCTACTTCTGGGTGGTCTCCTGTCCTGGGTGGGGGGCGTCATCTGATCTACTGTTCTGGGTGGTCTCCTCCAGGGTGGGGCGTCATCTGATCTACTGTCTGGGTGGTCTCCTCCAGGGTGGGGTTTCATCTGATCTACTGTTTGGGTGGTCTCCTTCAGAATAAGGCGTCATGAGATCTACTGTCTGGGTGGTCTCCTCCAGGGTGTGGTGTCATCTGATCTACTGTCTGGGTGGTCTCCTCCAGGGTGTGGTGTCATCTGATCTACTGTCAGGATGGCCTACTTCAGGGGGGGCCTTATCGGATCTGCTGTCAGGATCTGCTGAACTACTTTCAGGGAAGTCTATTCCCGGGTGGGGCCTTGTGTGATCTACTGTTTGGGTAGTTTCTCCCATGAAGTTAGAGCCTTGTCTCGTATACTGTCTGTCTCACCTGGGGTGGGGCCTTAGCTGATCTACAGTCTGGGTGGTCTCCCCTGTGGCGGGGCCTTATTTATTCTACTGCCAGGGTGGTCTTCCTTGGGGAGAGACGTCATCTGATTTACTGTCAGGGTGGTCTCCATGGTGCAGAATAATCTTATCTATTTTCAGGACGTTCTCTTCCAGGAGTCAGGTGTCATCTTAGCTACCGTCTCTTCTGAGGTGGGGCTTCATCTGATCTACTGTCAGGGTGCACTCCCCTGTGGTGGGGGTTATCTGATCTTCTGTCATTGTGGTCTCCAGGCTGGGGGGTTGCTATCTTATCTGCTCTCAGGGTGGTCTACATAGTGATGGTTGTGGGGAGTTATCTGATCTGCTTTCGTGGTGGTCTCCATGGTGGTGGTGGGGGATTATCTGATCAGCTGCCAGGATGGTCTCCTCAGGGGTGGGGGCGGGTTATCTGATCTGCTGTCAGGGTGGTCTCCAGGATTGGGGGGTTATTTGATTCTGCTGGCAGGTGGTCTCCAGGATTGGGGGGTTATTTGTCCTGCTGTCAGTGCAGGTCTCCAGTGATTGGGGGTTATTTGATCTGCTGTCAGGTGGTCTCCAGGATGGGGGTTATATTGACTGACCCGACCAGTACTGAGCGGCCCCTACACCTGGCCCACCATGACCTGACCCGTACTGAGCGGCCCATACACCCGGCGCACCATGACGCGATCAATACTGATCTGCCTGTACACCTGGCCCACCTTGAAACATATATCTGACTCAGCTTAACAATTACGACTCTATCTGTCGAAAAGAGGCAGCAACCTCGGTGTACAATATCCTTTACCGTGGCTTTATGCAACAATGCGCGGAGATATCTAGGTAGTTCCTGTCTGGTGGGCATGGAGAGAGTGATGGACCGGCCGGCCCACAGAAAGGGCTCTGAGGTTCATCTGGCACGTCCTGTGCATAGGTTGCCACCACTGTTCACATCACTTCATTTGAAATTATACTCTCGTGAATCTGCAGAGGGGGTCACATCTATGTAATTGCTATCGAGATCTTATTAATCGTTGCGTGATGGAGTGTGGAATAGAAAGATGATCACTATCCGTCAGTCCGCCTGCACACTGTTGTGGTGTGTTGCGTGCTGGGTTCTAGGGTACTGCCCGGCAGCCGCAGATGGGGAATTCTGGGAGGGTCGAAGGAGCCGCTGTCACAACGATAAACAGAACATGTCGGTTATGAGTGTTGGGAGGGATGCGGTCCCCCGACCCTTCGTCTGAGTAGGTTGGGGGTCTCGGGGGGGCTCCCCACCTTGGGATCAATTGGAAATGCATTGTGCAGTGCTTCATCATCTGGATGCGCGATATAAATAAAGAATTGTATTATTTAGGGGGTTGCTCCCCCTTCCGCCTGGCATTTTCTGGGGCTCCCCCTCTTGCTGCGGTTTTGGGAGGAGGGGTGCTCCCCTTCTGTCTGCGTATTGGGGGGAGGGTGCTCCACTCTGTATTGCTGTATTTGGGGGGAGGGGTTTGCTCCCCACTCTGTTTCTGTCTGTATTGTGGGGCGGGGTAGGTGGTTGCTACGCACTAAGTACAGCGCCTGGAATTTGGTTGCGAGGAAGGGGTGCGTGAACCCCATCTGTTCTTTTGCACAGTATCGTTGGCGGGGAGGTGGGTTGTCCCCTCGTTGTCTGTGCCGTATTGGGGGGAGGTGGGGCCACCACACGCCCCTCTGTTTGTCTGTGGATATTGGGGGGAGGGGAGTTTGCTCCCTTTGTCTGCTGTATTTTCTTTCTCTTTTTGGGGGATTGGGCGTGCATAGCCCTCTTGTCTGCTGATGTTGGGGGGGAGGGTTGCTGACCCCGTGTTTCTTGTGGCGTAGGTGTAATTGGGAGGGGAGGGCGTCTGCTTAACTATTGTTGCTGTATTGGGGGGAGGGTTGCTGACCCCCTTGTATGCTGGTGGGGATTTCGACGCGCGAGGAGGTGGTGCTAATGGCTCGCCCCTCTGTGGTTGGCTGATATGCATTTAGAGCATGGGAGGGGATATGTGCCCCCTCGTGTCTGCTGCATGATAGTTTGGTTGGCAGGTGGGGAGGGGGATTGACTCCCCCTCTTGTATGCACTGTATTGTGGCGAGAGGAGGGCTTGATCCCCCCTCTTTCTCTGCTGTATTTGGGGGAGGGCTTGCTACCCCCTCAGTTGCATGTATTTTGGCGGAGAGTGGGGAGGGCGGGTTTGCACTAGCTCGAGCCTTTGTTCTGCTTGACACTTGTACGTTTGCGCCTGGGTGTGTTAATGCTCCCCCTTTATCTGGTAATTATGTGGAGGGGGGTTTGCTCGCCCATTTGTCTGATGTCTTTGGGCGGGGTGTGTATGAGATGTGGGGATCCGGGTTGCTTCCCTCTTCCATATATTTCTGATCATTTGGAAATGTAGTTGTTCCCCCTTATTTGACCGTATTTAGAGGTTAGGGCGGAGCGGGGTTTTTGCGTATCCCCCATTACTAAATGCTATGCTGTAGCTGGGGGGGGTCGGGTGAGGAGAGGCGGTTGCTCCCCATATTTCCCGGTGACATTGTCCCGGGGGTCTGCTCCGTCCCTCATGTTCCTTTATTGGGGTGGTGCGTCACCTCTGTGTCTGCTGTATTGGACCCCCCCCGCTTCTTGGCTGTTGTATTGGGGGAGGTTCATTCCCTCGATTCATGCATGTATTGCCACCCCCCCCCCTTCGTGCTTAGGCATGTGATTTGGTGGTGCTCCCCCGTCTCCTATGTGTTGCAGAGTGTGTCCCTGGCCTGTGTCCAAGTTTCCTGAGGGAGCCTGTATTGCTGGGGTGCAGGGAAAGTATAGATGTGTCCCCTGTGGACGCTCGCTGCGCGATGCACCGCCCTCCATTGAAATCATATCACTGTGTTCCTGCGGCTGCCTGCGGCGAAATGTAATGAGGCTTGATGTGTTCAGTCGCCCCACGGCGCCGTCCTACACGTCTTGCAAGACCGCACATTGGGTACTCGTTGTCCTGTGTCACCAGCGGATATGATGACAACGCTGTCTGCGGAGTGGCTCAATTCGCCTCCGGGAGGCGAGGCATTCGTATTAGTCTGTGGACAGAGATGCAGTAGTCTTCATCTACAGTCATCACAATGCACAAAATCGGGGGGAAGGTCTTGCAGCCGCGAACAAGACAAGGGTGTGATTCCCCCCAGGCATGTCCGCTAGCCACCCGCGTGCTTCCAATGTGGACCCGGGGGGGGGTTAGGAGAGAGAGGTGGAGGCTTGTTGAGGAAGTACACATCTGCACGCCAGGAGATAGCAGCACAGTTAAGAGGCTCATTCTCCCAGCATTTTGGTTCTCCATCCTGGCTAGATGATGGGTTATAATAAAAATAATGCAGGTGTGATAGGCCCCGGACAGCCCTCCACGCCGCCTATCAGTGACAGACCTAGCCCTGCTCCCTGGTGGACAGACTACTGATGTTTCACTCGCTGCTATAAATGGAGGAGACACTATGCCTGCTGGATTGGAGAGAGACCGACAAGACCTGCAGCGTGTTGCAAAACATAGACACGAGACGAGGAGGTATCTTCAACTGTTGGTGTATAGTGTGAGTGTTTTACTGGTGTTAGTGGTTTAGAGTAGGGGATATGTGATGTATATGCGGGTGTGGGTGTTGTGGGGGGGGGTGAATCGCAGTTATGTACTTATATGAGTTGGGGGATAGTGTGGTAACTACTGTTGTGGGTTTAGATGGAGTACTGCTTGTGAGGTCTATACTGTGTATAGTGGTGATTCATGTGGGTGTGTGTTGGTGTAGACAAGATAACGTCCTCTTCTACATGGTGTGCGTGCACGTGTATAGGGCACGTTGTGGAGCTTTTGTTATATCTGCACATATGTACATTCTCCCTGCTGTAAGAGTGTTAGTGTCTTCGTGGTTTGTGTAGTGGGCACATGTATGTAGCATGTCTGTGCTATAGTGTGCCAGTAGTAATCTCTGGTATGTGTACGGACATCTCTGGTTAGTGTGAGTAGTAGTATATATATGTCTAGACAGCACTCATGGGGGATAGTAGTTATATGTGTATTATAGCAGCAACCAGTTTGGGCTGCTATTACTATTGTGGGATTAATGGATATAATGTGTAATCGTAAAGCACATCCGGGGTATGTGAGTTCTAGTCTACTCTGATTGTGTGGGCTATGTAGCAGCACATGCGGGTAGTGAGTAGTAATATTGAATCTGGTACTTTAGCAGCACTCCGAGGGGGATTAGTGGACGATATATATGTGTATATGTGTAGCTACCTGATGGGCATTGTGGTCATATGGTATATAGGTGTATAAGTTTAGACCTTCTGGTGTGAGTGTAGTATCGAGTATAATTGATGGATTAGCAGACCTCTGGCGTAGTGGAGTAGGAATACTATATGTAACAGCCCTCTGAGGGGCGAGTAGTGAATATATATGGTTAACGCAGCACTGCTGGGGGATAGTAGTATAGTATGTGTAATATTAGTAGCCAGCCTCTGGGTAGAGGGTATGTGAGTAATGGTATCTTATGGTATGAGTATTTGCACCTCTGGGGTAAGTGTGAGTAATGTGTCTGATTGTGTATAGTAGCACCTCTCTGTGGTGATCGCAGAGTCGTAGAATATATGTTGGATAGCGGCAAGCCTATGGGTATTGGAGTAGTATGTATATAGTGTACGCGTAGTCAACCTCTGGGGTGGAATAGTTGTATCGATGTGTATAGCGAGCCCCTTGTTTGGCGGTAGCGTAGTAGTAAATATGGATTGCATATATAGGTGTATGGCAGCCCCTTGGGTAGGGTGATTAACGAGTGGAAGTACTAGATGTGATGCTTATAGCCGAAACCACCCTGGGTTAGTGAGAGTAGTAGCTATATTATGTGTATCTTTATAGCGCAAGCAGCATTGGGGGTGAGTCAGTAATGGATATGTATAGCTGATGTTATATGTAGCAGTCCCAGATTGGTAGTGGGAGTTAAGAGTATATATGTGATAGCAAGCAGACTTCTGGGGTTGTGGCCAGTGAAGTGTAAGTAGCATATATATGTGTATAGTCAGCGAGTCCTGTGGAGTTAGTATCAATGATGTGTGTAGTAGAGCATTATATGGTGTTATAGCTAGGGCACTTCTGGGGTTGAGTAGTAGCCATATATACAACCATCACTCATTGGACCACACCTTGTTGTAGGTTTATACAGCAGCCATGCTAGTTAACGGGTTGCGACACCCCCTGTTTGGCCTTCAGGTAACTGCCATCAAGCTTAGCGTCGTGGCATCGGATGTGTGTTAACATAACAAGGGCTGGTAGATCCTCAGAGGTTGTGGTCAATAGTTGACATGATGCATCACACGGATTGAGCCGCAGATTTGTCGGGGCTGCAATCAACGTGAATGCGTAACTCCAGTGTCCACCCAGCATCCCAACAAAGGATGCTCTATATGGATGTGAGATCTGGTGACTGTGGGAAGGACATTTGTGTCCGAGTGCATTCATTGTTGTTTCAAGAAAACCAGTCTGAGATAGATTCACCACGCCTTTGATTGACTTGGTCGCCATATATCCTTGCCTGGTCAAGTTAGCCATCAGATGTTCACAGGGTACATTAGTGCTCCTTAAAGGGATGGACATGGTGCGAGCAACAATACTCACAGGTCGGCTGGTGGCCCGTCAGCTCCAAGGTGCCCAAGAGGTAAGTGCTACATAGATAGAAATGTTATCCCCACTACGATGACCCAACCACCCACCCGCCATCGAACGTTGAATAAGCGCAGTGGATGGATTCCATACTGTTTAATGTGTATGGTGACGCCTGAATTCTGGTACCCTACCATTGACGAATGTCGCAGCAGAAACTCGGACTGATCAGACACAGGCATGTTTTTCCAATTTCGTAGGTCAATTGCGATGAGCGTGGCTAAATTTGTTTAGGCCTCAGTTTACTGTTCTTAGCTGAAAGGAGTGGCACCCGGTGGCTTGTGGTCTTCTGCTTGCTCTAGCCAATCCAGCCCTCAAGGTTGGGACGTATGTGCATTCAGAGATGCTCTTCTGTCTCGCTTTACCTGGTGTTGTAAAGTCAGGTCTGGCAGGATGGTGAAGCTTCACACTGTTGCATTAGTGCTATAGATGCTCAAAGCAGTCGTGAACCCAATTCTCCTCTGACCTATGGTCGTGATCAACGAAGGGCAATTTCCGCCCACGAGCGAGAACTCGTCCGGCACTGGATGTTTTTCTTTTTTGCGGACCATCTCGTAAAACCCTAGAAGATGGTTGTGCGTTTTGAAAAATCCCAGTAGCATCAGCAGTTTGAAATCACTCAGACCAGCCATTCACGGCAAACCAAAACATGCACGTTCAAAGGCCTCAAATCACCTTTCTTCCCCATACTGTTCTCGGTTTAAGAACTGAAAGTGATGGAGCTGTGTCTTGACCATGTCTACACAGCCCTTAAATGCCACACGCAAATTAGCAGGTTTGCCCGCATGTGATGAGATGGATTAGAAATTAAGTGTTAACGAGCAGTGGACAAGGTGTTGTACATAATCATAAAGTGGCGGTGCGTGTATTTGTGTGTGGTTATAGCAGAACCTATGGGGGTGAGTAGTGAGTCTTATGTGTATAGCAGAACCTCTGAAGGGTAGTGAAGTAATGGTAGATATGTGTAGTAGCACCGAATGGGTGTGATGTTAGGCAGACTTTGGGTGTGAGGAACTGGTATGTATGTGTATATTGCAGCACGACTACGGTGGTGTGAGTAATGGGTATATATTGGTATAGCAGCACATTAGGGAGTTGAGTACTGGTATAATGTTGTATGACCGACTCTGGGTTCTTTTGTGAAGTGACTAGCAAGTCATATATATGTGATTTATAGAAGCACCGTCTGGGTTGGAGTAGTAGTATTTATCTGTTGGTTTATTTTAATAGAAGCACCTCTGGGTGTCGAATTAGCATGCAACCTTTGTGTGCTGGTTTTGTGAGTAATGGTATGTATGTGGTATTCTATAGCAGCACCTCATGGGTATGTTATCATGTATGAGGTAGTCAATATGGGCTTATATATGTGGTATAGCAGCACCTTTGGGTGGATAGTAATTGGTATATATGTGATATAGGCAGCACCCTATGGGCATGGAGTAGAGTGAGTAGAATAGATGTGTATGTTTTATAGCAAGGCACTATGGAGTGTGGTAAGTGGGATATATGTGTATCTAGACGAGACAGTCCTCTGGGTCTTGAATGTGATGAGTTAGAGGGGATAATCTATATGTGTTTTATAGCCGCTACCTCGGGTGGGGTTGAGTAGTAGTATATATGTGATATAGCTAGCACCTCTGGGGGTGAGTCGTAGGCATATATATGTGTTATAGCAGCACCTGTCTGGGTGTGAGTCACGTAGGCATATATTAGGGGTTATTAGCTAGCACCTCTGGGTTGTGATAGTTAGACATTATTATATGTGTAGCAGTGTATATCTTCAATACTCTTGTAGTATGGATCGTACGGATAAGTTGGGCCTCTACGCCAGCTGCGACCTTTTCTCCTTGGTTATTGGGATCCCACGGGGTCGGGGTTTGGGGTTGACAGTTTGTTTGTGTGGTGTCATGTCAAAGCCCCCCACTTTGGGTAAGCAGTCACACCCCTTCGGAGCTCACGGCTTGGCCTCCTATGGACTGCATTAGATACAAGTAATAATGAGATGATGAGATGTAGGAAGAGCCGCAAACATTCGGTTCTTAGGTTTCTTGTCGTAGGTATGGGTCGCGCTCTGTGTTGAGTGGGATCCAGGTCATTTTCTGTATTTTCCTTCGGTCCCCCCCAATTTTCACGTTTTTTGTTCGTGTGAATTGCATTACCTCTCGCTCCTCATCGATATTGGGGATCTAGTGGGGGTGCTTCATCCTCTGGCCACACCCTATTTCTGGTGAATTCTTGCCCCCTGGATTTCAGGATAGTGATTACTGTATAACATTCAAGAATAGGAATTCAAATCACTAAAACCTATGATCTATTTTTCAGATTAAAAACTTTGACGATGACGAATTTCTGTTGAGGAACAGACCGTGTCTGCCAGCTCCAACCGCTTCCCTAAGATGCGCATACCACCTGCCGCACTGAAATGACTAGGTTGGAGAATGGGGGACAACGCGGATGCCGGGGACATTGCATTGGCCCCAAACATGGAGGTGAGGGTCCGTCGCTGGTACGAGGTCCCGTCTGCAGGAGGAAAGATAGCACCGGATGGTGTTCCTGCTACTTCCCGGCGGATCTGATGCTTCACAGATTTGTCACTACACATAAAGAGGAATCCCATACATCCGCACAGGGGATAGAGAGAGCGGTGAATAGGCGTCCTCAGGGAGTTTTTAGGTTTCATTTGGTTGTTATTAACTCGACGGAGACGTAGGCCCCCCCTCCCCTCATGCGCACCCGAGTTATTGTAAGAGGGAAAGAGTTACGGATGATAGCAAGAAGACAACACCGCACATGTATGCTATTGGAGTCCTTAGTATATGTACAGTACTGAAGAGGCCGTGTCAACCCCCCAAAGACCCCCCATATGTCTCCCCCACATTATCCACCCTCAGCCCTATTCTAGCAATGGACATTAAAACAAAAAAAAACACAATTTCGGGTTGCCCACGTAGTTATATATTCTCGCTCGCTCCTTTTACCACGAATAGTAGTGTGTAATTCCTGTCCACGTGGTAGGTCGGCCTTATTCATGAGGGGACGGCCGAACCACACACCCCTTTACACCTCCGCCAACGCCCCTTTCCCCTTGCCACGCCCCGTGTCACGGGGAACCTGTAAGGAATAGACCGGCGCAGTGCATATATTGCGGCTGTTGCCGCCAGCCGACTCTGTGATGCAAGTGGCGGCCGTGGGTATTCACAGACGCGGCCCGGAATTTTTAATGAAATTTGCATACGCACGAGACTGCGGCAGTAAACGCAATATATGGCGCGTGCGGCCGGCTACATATTTTCGGGCCCCGCTGACATGGGGGCAGGAGGGGGTTGTGAATGTGTCCGGCCGCCCCTGACCTCAATATAATAGGACCAGGGACAGTAATACGAAGATACGAACTCTTATTTGGTAAGGGTCGAGTTCGATTTTAAAACTCACATTTGCCAACCTACATTGGTTTTTTGTAGAATTAGCTGTGCATTGTCTGGAAATGGAAGCTGGGGTGTCAGGATACCTGTGCGAGACTTGGCCTATTTCTTTTACGCGGCTTCGCGCAGACACAGCACTGCATGTTTAAGCGTGAAAAGAGAATCAGTGCATGATCCAAGATAGCATCACCACTCCTCTGACCCATGGACACGCATGATATCATCACTGCGATCATAACATGTGATATTATTACACTGCAGACATTTTCCCAGCCCATCCGGACCCCAATGTACCAGGTATCATCCATGTAACAGGTGATATTTACCTGCAGGACATCCCACGCGCCATCTCACTGACTCCCCCTGGTGTAAGCACATGTATATCCATACAATGTGATATATATCATTGCTGCGGATCATACCCAGGTGGCCCCTCTGATCCCCATGACTAGTACCATTTCGTATCGTATCCATACCTGTGATATATACACTGCAGACATCCCAGAGCCTCCTCCGACCCTTGGACGATGGTATCCATCCATAGAACAGTGTGATAATTATTACGCTGCAGACAATCCGCCACCCGTCCGACCCGGTACCATGTATCATCCACATAAATGTGAAGATTACTTGACACATGGCAGACATTACACCTGCGGCACCCTCGCATTAGCTCCTGACCGTACCATGTATCATCATTAAACATTGTGATAGTATTACACTGCAGGGGACATCCGGACATTCCTGACACTGTGGTACATGTAGTAATCTAAGACATGTGATAGTTATTACAGCTGCACGACCGACATCCCAGCCCCTCCTGACCGTTAAAATGTATTCACCAGTAACATGTGATATTCATTACCAATGTGACATACCTGGCCCCTCTGACCATGTACCATGCATTATCATCCTATTAAACATGTAGATATTATGTTACATGCTGACATCCTGGCCCCTCTCAGGACCCCTGTAACATAGTATTCATCCATAACATGCTGATTATTCTTACACGTGCGACATCCCGGCCCTCCGATCATTACCAGGTATATCCCATAATGGATAATATAGTCCACTGCCGACAGTCTACGCACTCCTCTGATCCGCATCTGATCTAACCCGTCGTAATTCAGTCACATAACATGTGCGATATTATTACAGTGCAGACCATCCCTTAGCCACTCATGACCCTGTATATGTATCATGCCAAAAGCATGTTGATATGAATACACTGCAGAAAAATCCCGGCCCATCCTGACCCATTGTACCCTATGGGATCATTCGCCATCAATGTGATGTATTATTACACTGATGGACATACTGGACACCTCCTGACCTGACCAGGTATCATCCATAACACTGTAGATGTGATGTATTACACTGCCAGAGCAGCAGCGAGCCCCTCTGATCCTATGTTACCATATGTATCATCTCCATAAGGATATTATTACACTGCAGGAGTCAATCCCGGCCCCTCCTGGATACCATGTACAGGATCATCCATTAAAATATATGATATGTTACACTGAAGACATCCCTGCTCCTCGTGACCCTGTACACATTTATCATCCATAACTTGGGGAGTTTATCACTTAACAGATATCCCAGCCTCCTCACTGACGCTTGTGTTAGCCAATGTGTTCATCCAAAACAGGTGATTAGTATTCCACTGTATGCAGGAGCAATCTCGCCGAGCACAGCCACCTCCTGACCCGGTACCGATGTATCCTCCATACATTTGTAGGATATTATTACAATGCAGACATCCCGGCCCCTACACTGACGGCTCGTAGTATCTCATGTATCATCATTAAACAGTGTATTTATTACACTTGCAGACCATACCTAGGCCCATCCGACCTGTACATGTATTCATCCATAAACATGTGGATTATTATTACACTGCTAAGACACACTGGCCCCTCCTGACCCGGTACCATGTATCATCCAGTAAACATGTGATATTATTACACTGCAGACATCCGGCCCCTCCTGACCATGTTACCAGATCATCCATAAATGTGATCTTAGTACACCTGCAGACATCCCAGGAACCCCTCTGACCCGTGTACCATGTTATCATCCATAACATGTGATATATTACATATCGAGGAAACATCCCACCGCCCTCCTTACCTTTGTACCCAGTGTACATCCAAACATGTGATAGTTATTACACTGCAGACACCCTCTGACACCCTCCTGACCATGTACATGTATTATCCATAACATGTGATATTAGTACACTGCATGACATCCTGCCGCCCCTCCTGACCGTTACCACTGTATCATCCATAAACATGTGATCATTATTACACCTGACAGAACATTCCAGAGCCCTCCGGACCCTGCTACAGTATCATACCATCAAATTGTGATCTATTAACCACTGCATGACATCCGGCCCCTCATGCATCCGTAGCATGTATCATCCATAACAGTGATATTTGTAACATGCAAGACATCCCGCCCACTCCTGGACCCTGTGTACTAGTAGCATCCAAACATGTGATAGTTATTACACTTTGCTGACATCCCGAGCCCCTCACGGACCACTGAACACTGTAGATTCAATCCATAAAAGTGATATTATTACACTGCTGACACCCTGCCTCCTCCTGACCCTGATACTATGTACATCCATAACATGTGATAGTATTACACTGCCAGACATCCCGGCCCCTCCTGACCTGATACCATGTTCATCACATAAAGCTGATATTATACATGCAGACATCCCGAGGCCCTCCTGACTCCTGTAAACATGTATCACTCCAATAAACATGTGTATTATTATTTACACTGCAGACATCCGCTCCCTCTGACCGGTTTACCAGTATCATCCATAAATTGGATATTATTACACTGCAGACTATCCCACCCCTCCTGACGCTTGTCACATGTTATCATCCATAACATGTGAAATTATTCATGCAGACACCCGGCCACTCCTGACCTTACCATGTATCATCCTAACATGTTGATATTATTACCCTGCAGATCATCCCAGGCCCTCCTGACCCTGACCATGTAATACCATAAACATGGGATATTATTACGAACTTGCCCGACATGCCCTCCTGTAACCCTGTATCATAGTATTCTCCTATAACCATGTGATATTATACATGCAGACATCCGGCCTCCTCTGCCACCTGTTACCCATGTATCATGCCATAACATGTGATATATTACATGCAGACGATCCCAACCCCTGACCGGGACCGAAAATGTATCATGGCCCATAACATGTGTATCTACTTAACACGGCAGAACATCCCAGACTGCCTCCGACACCTGTACAGTGTAATTTGCCATCCAGTTCTTCCTGTGGTATACACGGTCCTTAGTTGTTGGTCTTACTGAAATGTTGCCAGGAGTCCAAGGAAGTTGCAGTGAGCACTGCTAGATGAGATGAGAGGACTTGTCATCAGACGCCTTGAGGGACGTACCCACCGTTGCAGGGTAAGAGCCAAGCTCTGGGTTCAACCCAAGTGCAGAAACAATGGGTCAGTATAAACTGAGCAAAAGGTTCGGTGCTATGAAATGGGCTCCAAAAAAACTTCCATTTGCCCTCCCATTCATTGAGCAAAATTACAAGCTTTTAGCCCTTACGACATGTGACGTCATACTACATCACATGCCCGGTGCAGGCGAGGGCTCACGGGCTGAGCCTCTCCATACGGGAAGTCTTGCGACATATTGCCCGCAAAAAGGCCGTACGGCTCAGACGGTGTGTTCCCGCCGATCGCATTGAGTAATTGTGGGCTTCCTACATCCGCTACTCCAGGCACCAGGATCTTAATGTGAATATAACCCACCTGAAATACTCTGTGCTGCGCGATACTTCTTTATCATGGAACTCAGGCCTTGTCATTCATAAGCCGCCCCCCCCCATCCCCTCCACATCAGATTATATTACTTGTTGATCAATAAGAGACCAAAGTTGACCAAAATGTAACATTTCCAATAAAAGTAATTGCTGTACCTTGGTTCAGTGAGGAATGTGGGGGGGGGGAGTAGTGAGAGGAATGAATGTGATTCGCTCTATCCACGATCTAGCTCGAGCCGAGACCTGGAGAGCCGGATCAATAAGAGATTTCGGCGCGATCATGTCAGACGGTAAGCTACGACTGGGGAGCAGAGGATTCGCACTGGTGCGTAAGGCGGTCCTATATGATCTACTGTTGGCGTGGTTCCTCACCCAGGGTGGGGCAGTCATCTGTCTGACGGTCTGGGTGGTCTCCTCCAGGGTGGGGCGTCATCTGATCTACTGTCTGGGTGGTCTCATTCAGGGGTGGGGCGTATCTGAGCTACGTATGTGGTTTACTGCAGGTTGGTCTCCAACCTGGGATGGGGCGTCATATGATCACTGTGGGTGGTTCCCTCATGGGGTGGGGCGTCATTTGATTCTACACTGTGCTGGGTGGTCTCCCTCCACTGGGTTGGGGCGTTCATATGATCTCTGTGCTGGAGTGGTATCTCCAGGGTTAGGGTGTCATATGATTTAATTCGGGTGGTCTACTCCAGGGTGCCAGGTTTCATTGGATTACTGTTTGGTGGTTCTCCTTCAGAAAAGGCGGTCATGCGATCTACTATGTCTGGGGTAGGTCTCCTCCAGGGGTGTGGTGTGCATCTGAGATCTACTGTCTGGGATGGTCTCCTCCAGGTGGTGGTCGGTGTCATCTGATGACTACTGCTCTGTGTGTTCTCCTCCGGGTAGTGGTGTCATATGGATTAACAACGTGTCAGGATGGCCTACTTCAGATGGGGTGGCGTATCGGAGTCTGCTGTCTGGATCTCTGTGACATCACTTCAGGAAGTCTATGGTTCTTTTCCCGGGTGGGGCCTTGTGTGATCTCTGTTGGGTAGTTTCCTCCCATGAAGTTAAGAGCTTGTCTCGTTATACTGTCTGTCTCACCTGGGGTGGGGCCTTAGCTGATCTACAGTCTGTGGTATCCCCTGATGGGCGGGGCTTATTTATTCTACTGCCACGGGTGGTCTCCTTGGGAGAGCGCGTCATCTGATTTACTGTCAGGGTGGTTCTCCATGTGTGCAGAATAATCTTTCTATTTTCAGTGACGTTTCTTTCTTTCCAGGAGTCAGGGTTCATCTTGAGCTACTGTCTCTTCTGAGGGTGGGGCTTCATCCTGATCTACTGTAACGGGTGCACGTCCACTGTGGTGTGGGGTTATCTGATCTTCTGCATTTGTGGTATCCATGCTGGGGGTTGCTATCTTATCTGCCTCTCAGGGTGTCACATAGTGATGGTTGTGGGGATTATCTGTATCGCTTTCGTGGTGGTCTCCCATGTGTGGTGGGGGGTTATATCTGATCACTGCCAGGATGGTCTCCTCAGGGGTGGGGGGGGGTTTTCTGTCTGCTTACGGGTGGTCTCCAGGGTGGAGGGAGTTATTGATCTATTTGATCTGCTGTCAGGGTGGTCTCCAGGATTGGGGGGTTATTTGACCTGCTGTCAGGGTGGTCTCCAGGATTGGGGGGTTATTTGACCTGCTGTCAGGGTGGTCTCCAGGATTGGGGGGTTATTTGATCTGCTGTCAGGTGGTTCCAGGATTGGGGGGTGTGATTTGATCTGCTGTCAGGTGAGGTCTCCAGTGATTGGGGGGGGGGGTTATTTGATCTACTGTCAGGGGTGGTCTCCAGGATTGGGGGGTATTTATTGATCTGCTGTCAGGGTGGTCTCCAGATTGGGGGGTTATTTGATCTGACTGTCAGGGTGGTCTCCAGGGTGGGGGGGGGTTGTTATCTGATCTGCTGTCAGGGAGATCTCCAGGATTGGGGGGGGGGGGGGGTGGTTACATCTACTGTCGGGTGGATTCCACGGTGTGGGGATTAACCTCAGACTGAAGAGGTTTTTCCCTATTTTATCTTGTAGGAGTCTGGAGGGTAGAGCCGATGTGGGATCTGCCTTTGCATTGTGTGTGACTTGTAGATATTTCTACTTTTGTGTAGTAAGTCCTTCTAATCTTTTCCTTTCCAGCTGAAGAAGATCCGGTCTCTGCTCTTGGCCGGTGCCGCAGAATACGACACCTTCTTCCAACACCTGCGTCTGCTGGATGGGGCGTTCAAGCTTTCGGCCAAGGACTTGCGTTCCCAGGTGGTCCGGGAAGCCTGCCTCACCCTGGGGTGAGTGGAGCAGACGTGTCCTGACAGACGCGTGGAGTACATGACTCCTCTGGCTTTAAGTTACTGATGGCAATTTTTTTTTTTTTTGCTGTCTTGAGTAATTCTGGATTCCTGGTTCTTCTCCTTTAGGCACCTCTCGTCTGTCCTTGGGAATAAATTTGACCATGGAGCTGAAGCTATTATGCCCACTGTCTTTAACTTGGTTCCTAACAGTGCCAAAATCATGGCGACCTCCGGGGTGGTGGCCATAAGACTCATTATACGCGTGAGTGTCTGGATTCCTCTGTGCTGCTGTTATTTTTATCTAAATGTCAAAAATAATTCTGGTTTCTCTGTTTCTGCAGCATACACATGTCCCGAGGCTCATCCCCATCATTACAAGCAACTGCACCTCCAAGTCTGTGGCTGTTCGAAGGTTTGTGGCGTCTTTTCTGTGAACAGCTCTGCTTCATCTGGACTTTAGTGACCCTACATGTGCCACCTGTGTATATCCAGATACTCCAGAGCTTGTATACTACATGTACAGCATCAGTCTCTCTCCAGCAGAGGGGAGCTGCTGCCAGGACCATCTTGTAGCTTCCTCCATGTCTGGTGTGAACGTGCTCAAACACCAACCCCTCATATCCATTGCATCTTGCCCTGAGCTGGGTCGCAGTGTCTGAATCTCTGGGGTTTTTTTTCTTGCAGACGTTGCTATGAATTCTTGGATCTTCTTCTACAAGAATGGCAGACGCACTCACTGGAGAGGTAAGCAGCAGACTGGTTCTGGTGGTTCTGTTTTGTCAGAATAATTATCGATATCGGACACTTCTGTGTGACAGGAGGATGCCTAGAGGACATCAGATTGCCATCATGTTATACTTGCCAGGTTCTGGATGGTCTAGAGCCAGCATGTACCTCCTTGCCACATTGGGCCCCGGGACTCAAACGATCCAAATTACTTGTCCCTGTGTTTTGGAGCACACCGTCCTCGACTTGCATCTTCATTACATTCAGACAATAAGTGATACAGACCCCGGATCAAGCTGTACATAACATCCACAACTCTGGTCCAGATAATGAAAAATACTCTGCTCGGACCAGACAATAAATGATATAAGAGACCCCAGACCACACGATACTGACATCCTCAGACCTCAGTACAATGATCCTTTCTTTTTATTACATGATGGGTTGGTTGTCCCCTGCAGATCAGTTTTTTGTCTGAGTGTCCTAATGTACAGAAGCCATGTAGGTGCCGCCTGTGTATAAGACAAGATACAGCCATGTTCTGTATTAGGACATGTCTCCATCTTATTCCTAGAGACGGATTATACAGTCTCCACCTTAAGGGTTTCTATCACAACCAGAGGCTACGGCTCAGGAATGTGCCCAGGCCTCGTCCTGTTTATCCCCATTCGGATGAGGGAATTAATGAGCCCCTGTAACGAGATGGGATGTGATTGGCAGGAAGTTTGTTTCTTTGGGTCTTCAGGGACTGATCCTGCTGCTGGTTTCTTCTAGCCCCTCATCATTATTAATATGAGCTCTCTCCACCCCAGGCACATATCAGTGTTAGCAGAAACCATCAAGAAAGGAATCCACGATGCCGACTCTGAAGCAAGGATAATCGCACGCAAGTAAGTGAGGAAAATCCCTTGCATAATGCTGGAAGTGTCACTGTATAGGAGCTAGAGGTGTATGGGGTCAGACAGTGCATTACTGAGGAGGGGTTTAAGATGTTTGTAGTCAGAGGAAACTGAGACAGGAGAAGGCGTCTGTAATCAGAGGAGGCGGCGGCAGGTGAAGGCGTCTGTAATCAGAGGAGGCGGCGGCAGGTGAAGGCGGCTGTAGTCAGAGGATAAGGAGGCAGGTGAAGAAGACTGTAGTCAGGATAAGGAGGCAGGTGAAGAAGACTGTAGTCAGGATAAGGAGGCAGGTGAAGAAGACTGTAGTCAGGATAAGGAGGCAGGTGAAGAAGACTAGTCAGAGGATAAGGAGGCAGGTGAAGAAGACTAGTCAGAGGATAAGGAGGCAGGTGCCGAGGAAAAAAACGCGAGTGGGGACGGTGTAGGGAGTGGGGGGGGGAAAGGTGTGCGGAGGGGGAGGTTAGTTGGGGGGGGGGGGGGGCCGTGTAAGCGCGTTACCGACGGCATGGTAATGCGAACACGATCCATAACGAAGTGATATTCATGAGGGGACCAGGAAAATGGGAGGGAACTGTCCCAGTTGTCCACAACAAGAAAATAATTACACCAAGCATGCTAGGGGGACAGGGACAGCTGACATCCGCCTTCTCCTCGCCCCTGTACTATGTTCAGCCATACATGTGATATGATTACACTGCAGGCCGAGGTCCCGCCCTGCCTGCGCCTGTACATGTAGCATGCCATAACATGTGAAATATATTAACCATGGCTAGACAATCCTGAGCCCGGCCTGACGGCCTGGACCATGTTATCATCCATACATGTGGAAATTATGGACACTGCAGACATCGCCGGCCCCAAATCCTGGATCCGTGTACCATGTAACAATACCATAACGGGATATTATTAACCTGCAGACATCCCCTGCCCCTCCTTAGCCTGTACCAGGTATCATGCCATGAAACATGTGGATCTTATTCCACTGCAGACATCCACTGCTCCTCCTGACGCCTGTACCATGTATGCATCCATAATTGGGAATAGTTATTACAGGACTTGGCAGATATATCCCATCCCTCCTGACGCTTGTCCCATGTATCCGATACCATAACAGGTGATATATTAACTGCAGACATCGGGACCAACCGCCCCTCCTGAAACCCTGTACCGATGTATCATCCATAGCCATGTGATATTATTAACACTGCAGGACATGCCCGGCCCCTCCTGGAACCCTGTACCACGCATGTATCATCGCACACTGGATTTACTTACACAACTGCAGACATCCCGGCCCCGTCCTGACCCTGTACCTGTATCCTCCATAACGATGTGATATTATTACACTGCGACATCCACGGCCGGCCGAAGGGTCCCCCCCCCCTGACCCTGTTACCATGTATCATCCATAACAATGTGATATGATTACGCCGCAGACTCGCCGGCCCCTTCACCTGAACCTGACCATGTATCATCCATACATGTGATAATTATTACACTGCGACATCCGGCCCCGTCCTGACCTGTCCGATTATCATCATAACCTGTGATTTATACACAGCAGAATCCCCAGCCCCTCCTGACCCTGTTACCATTTTCAATCCATAACAGTGTGTAAATTCATAACACTAGCTGACAGTCCTGGCCCCCTCCGGACCCGTACCATGTACATCCATAACATGTGGACTTATGATACAGCGGCTGACAAGTGCATCACTGCTCCCTCCTGGACCCTGATACCACAAATTACAATGCATAACACTTGTGTATATTATTACACTGAGACCCATGCGCCGGGCCCCTCCTGATCCTGTACCGATGTCTCAATCCATAACGTGATATTATTACCTGCAAGACAGCCCGGCCGCCTCCTGATCCTGTACCGGACTGTTAATCATCCATAACATTTATATTACTTACAACTGCAGACATGCCCTGCTTCGCGTCCTGGCCCTGTACTATGGTACATGCCATAACTGTGATAATTATTACGACTGCCGACGCCCGAGCCCCGTACCTGACCCGGTGTACCAGGGTATCATCCCATACATGTGAGATTAGTTACACTGCTGGACATCCTGCCCCAGTCTTACCCTGTTCCAGGTATCAATACACCATAACAAAAGTGCGTGTCGTTATTACAACGCAGACAGAAGTGCGGCCGCGGCGCCCGTGCCTGCTCCTGTACCAGATGTATCATCCATACATGCCATAACGTGATATTATTGACACGTGCAGACAGTCCCCGGCCCCGTCCTGATCCTGGTACCGATGTAGCATCCATAGACAAGTGTGGATATTATTACACTGGCAGTGACATCCCTGCTCCTCCTGACCCATTACCAGGGGGAAAAGGATGTTTCAACCGGATAACTATGGGATAGATTATTACAGCGGTCAGATATCCCAGCCCCTCCTGACGGCTGTGCGCATGTATCATCCATAACACTGTATAGTGATTACAACTGCAGGACACATCCCGGCCCCTTCCTGACCCGTGGTACCATTGTGACATCCATACCCGGTTATATTATTACAGCTAATCAGACATCCCCGGCCCAATCCGTGCCCCTGTACCATGTAATGCATCCATAACATGTTATATGTATACACATGCGAAGACCATCCAGACTCCTCCCTAACCTGGTACCGAGTTGTCAGGAAAAGGGAGGGAAAAAGCCATAACATGTGAATATTACACCTGCGATCATCCCGGCTGCCTCCCTGCGACCTGCGACCTGTGTAATCAGAATCATGCGACATGTTGGTATATTATTACACTGCAGACATCCCCAAGGGCGCCTCGCTTGACACTGTAACCAATGTATCTCGCGGAACATGTGATCTTATACGCTGCAGAGGCATCCCTGCACCTCCTGACCCCTTGTACCGATGTATTTTGCCACATCAGGTTCTCACATGTGGTAATAAGGTCCTTATGTTTTGTCTTCTTGAATGTTTCAGGAGCCAGAGGACAAGGTTCATATGAAGTAAACACAAGTGAAATAGGAGGAGGACTTTCATCAGAGCCCGTTTGAGACGTACCCACCGTGGCAGTGTAAGATCGTCACTGGGTCAACCCAAGTGAAACAATTGGTCAAATAAACTGGCAAAGTTTGCGGGCTATGAAATGGCTGCGCAAAAAAACTTCCATTTGGCCTCGGGTCGTCCCATTCATTGACAAATTACAAGGCTTTATATAACCCCTTACCAACATGTGGACGTAATACTCACTCACATCCCGTGCAGGAGAGGCTCCCCGGCGAGCCCTCTCCAGTAGCGGTGAAGTCTTTGCTGTCATATGTGCAGCAAGGCTTACCGGCTCACCGGTGATTTTTTTTCCCGCCGGTGCGCAAGTGTTAGATGGATAGGCTATCATTACGGTCCGCTACTGTCCAGGCACCAAGGGATGCTTAAATGTTGAATATAAGACCCACCTGAATACTCTGTGCTGCTGATGGGCGTCTTTCTCTATTAACCTGTCAGGCCCGTTCATCATAAGCCTCACCCTCCCCCATAGCCCCTCCACAGTCTATTATATTACTTGTTTATGGCAATAGATACCAAAGTTGACCCGTAATGGTAACAGTTCCAATAAAAGTAATTGCTGAGGCGATTGGAGCTCATTGAGGAATGGGGGAAGTGAGAGATGAATGTGATTGTCTATCCAACAGATCTACTCGAGCCGAGACCTGGAGGAGCAGATCAATAAGATTCGGGAGATCGTCAACAAGCACGACGTAGGGAGCAGAGGATTCACTTGCAGTAAGGGTCGTCGATCATGATCCTACTGTCTTGTTGGTCTCCTCCATGGTGGGGTCGTCATCTGATCTAACTGTCTGGGTGGTCTCCTCCAGGGGTGGGGCGTCATCTGATCTAGCTGTCTGGTGTGGTCTCCTTCCAAGGGTGGGGCGGTCATCTATAGCTACTGTCTTGTTAAATGTCTCACATCCTTGGGTGGGGCGTCATCATGATCTGACTCTGTCTGGGTGGGTCTCCTCGCTGGGTGGGGCGTCATCTGAGTGCTAGCTGTCTGGTTGGTTCCCTGCCCGTTATTGGGGCGCCTCTGAATCTACGTGTCCTGGGTGGTTCTCTCTCCAGTGTAGGGTGTCCATCTTAATCTACTTTCTGGGTGTCTCCTCCTCCAGGTGGGTTTGCATCTGATCTCTGTTGGGTGGTCTCCTTCAGAATAAGGCGTCATGAGATCGTGCTGTGCTGGGTAGTCTCCTGCCAGGAGTGGTTGTGTCATCATCGGATCTACTGTCTGGGGTGTCCTCCTCCAGGTGTGTGTCATCTGATCTACTGTGCTGGGTGGTCGTCCCTCCAGGGTGTGGTTCATCGGGATCTACTGTCAGGATGGCCTACTTCGGGGGTGGCCTTATCGGATCTGCTATTCCAGATCTTACTGAACTACTTTAACAGGAATCTATTCCCGGTGTGGCCTTGGTGTGATCTACTGTTTGGGTAGTTTCGATCTCCCCGTGAAGTTAGAGCCTTGTTTTCCCCCCCCCCCCCCCCCCCCCCCCTCGGATACTGTCTTTCCACCTGGGGTGGGGCCGTTAGCTGGATCTAGCAGTCTGTGGTGGTCTCCGGCCTGTGGCGGGGGCTTATTTATTCTACTGGGGCGAGTGGTGCGTTCCTTGGGGTAGAGTCGTCATCTGATTTACTGTCAGGTGGTCTGTCCATGTGCAGATGATCTTATCTATTTTGCAGTACTTCTCTTCTCAGGAGTCAGGTTCCATCTTGGCTACTGTCGCTTCGAGTGGTCTGTCATCTGATCTACTGTCAGGTGCAGCTCCCCGGGTGGTGGGGGTGTATTCTATATCTTCTTATCATTGTGGTGCCCAAAGGCTGGGGAAGGGTTTGCTATCTTATCTGCTCTCAGGGTGGGTCTACATAGTGATGTTTGTGGGGAGTTTATCTGATGCTGCTTTCGTTGTGGTCTCCATGGTGGTGGTGGGGGTTATCTGAAGTCAGCTGGCCAGGATGGTCGCTCCTCTGGGGTGGGGGCGGGTGTATCTGATATCTGCTCTCAGTTGTGACGTCGACATGGTGGAGGGGTTTTTTATCTGCGTCCATGTGTGGTCTCTCCAGGATTGGGGGGTTATTTGATCTGCTGTCATTGAGGGTTCCAGGATTTGGGGGGTTATATTGATCTCTGTCATGGTGGCTCCATGATTGGGGGTTTATTTGATCTGCTGTCCGGGTGGTAGCTGCCAGGATTAGGTGGCGGGAGGGAGGGGGTTATTTTATCTGCTGGTCATGTCACGGTCTCCATGATTGGGGGGGTTATGTGATCTACTGTCAGGGTGGTCTCCCACTGTGGGGGACAGTTGTTATCTGATCTGCCATGTCAGGGGAGGTGTCTCCATGATTGGGGTGGGTTATTTATCCTGTCCGAGGGGGGTCTCCAGGTGGGGGGGGGGGTGTATCTGATCTGCCGTCAGGGAGAGATCTCCAGGAGATTGGGGGGGGGGGGGGGTTACGATCTACTGTCGGTGGAGTTCCACGGTGTGGTATTAACCTCATACTGAAGAGGTTGTTTTCCTATTTTCGGTCTGTGAAGGGAGTCTGGAGGGGGTGTAGCGCCGCATTGTGGTATCTGCCGTGCCTTGCATGTGTGTGGACTTGGAGATATGTATTGGTCTACTTTTGGTAGTAAGGTCCTTCTAGACTCTTTTCCTTTCCACTGAAAGAAGAATCCCTGGTCTCTCTCTTGGCCGGTGCGGCAGGGGAGCGGGGGGCGAATACGACGCCTTCTTCCACAGCCTGCGTCTGCTGGAATGGGGAGTTCAAGCTTTCGGCCAAGGACTTGCGTTTCCCAGGTGGTCCGGTAAGCCTGCCTCACCCTGGGGTGAAGTGGGATCAGACGTGTCCTGACAGCCGCTTGGAGTACATGGACTCCTCTTGCGTTTAAGTGTACTGATTGCAATTTTTTTTTTTGCTGTCTTGAAGTAATTCTGGATTCCCTGGTTCTCCTCCTTATGCAAAACCTCTGGCGTCTGTCCTTTGGTATAGAATGTGACGCATGAGCTGAGAGCTATTATTCCCCTGTCTTTTTGTATAACTTGGTGTCCTAACAGTGCCGAAAATCATGGCGACCTCCGGGGTGGTGCCCTAAGACTCATTATACGTGTGAGGTGTCTGGATTACTCTTTCTGCATTATTTTAATCTAAATGTCCAAAATAAGTCTGGTTTTCGCTTCTCGTTTTCTGCGCAACACATGTCCCGAGGCCTCATCCCATCATTACAGAAGCAACTGCACCTCAGTCTGTGGCTGTTCGAAGGTTTGTTGGCGGTCTGTTTGCTGTGAACGTGCTCGCTTCGATCTGGGACTTTAGTTCCAGCCGCTACGGTGCCAAGCCTGTGTATGAGGACCAGGATACTCCAGAGCGAGTATGTATACTGACATGTTTAACAATCATCAGTCTCTCTCCAAGAGGGATCTGCTGGGCCGGACCACGTGAGCTTCCTCCATGTCTGGTGTGTAACGTGCTCAACCCACCCCCTCATGATCGATTGAGCAATCTTGCCTGAGCTGGGTCGCAGATGATCTGCAATCTCTGGGGTTTTTTTTATCTTGCGACGTTGGCGAATGAATTCCTTGGATCTTCTTCTACAAGAGATGGCAGACGCACTCACTGGTGGAGAGGTTAAGCAGCAGACTGGTTCTGGGGTGGGTCTGTTTTGTCAAATAGATTAAATATCGATAGTCGGACACTTCTGGTGAAGAGGAATGCCCCTAAGGACTCATTTGCCATCGATGTTATACTTGCCAGGTTCTGGATGGTCTGAGAGCATGGTGGCGAACCTATGTGCACATAGGTGCCAGAGGGCGCAAGGTATTCCGAGCCCTTTCTGTTGGGCACCCGGCAATCAGCCCCAGGGGACACCTGACAGGTAATCAGAAAAATCTTCCTCCAGTTCCAAACACTAAATAATCTGCTTTCAGGTCATATTTGATACTTACTTACTTACTTCGCTACTCTTGGGACTGTGAAGAGGGAGAAATATAGAGGGCCGAATATCTTTGGGTACCTCCTGGTCTTGCCCGCAGGGGGGGCGATTCCTGTTAAGGAGGGAGCACTTGACAAAGAAGCTAGAAATTATAAAGATGTTTCCATCTTTCTACTGTGTTGGCGTGTCCTCAGGGGGGCCATATGAGTTTGTTGAACGACAGGAGCATAAGTTTAACTACTTTAATTTTTGGTTGGCACCGTTCAATAATAGGGGGTTGTTGGGGTTCAGTTTGGGCACTCAGAACCTCTAAAAGGTTCGGGGGCCCATCACTGGTCTAGAGCCAGCATGTACCTCCTTGCACTTGGGCCCCGGACTAAACGTCCAAATTACTTGTCGCAGCTGTGTTTTGGGAGTGCACACCGGGAGGAGAAAAAACGTCCTCGACTGGGGATTCATCTTCATTCATTACATTCAAAAACAATACAATGATACAGACACCGGATAGCAGTGCTTTAATAACATCCACACGCTCTTGTCCAGATAATGACCAATACTCGTGCTGCGGACCCTGGGACAATAAATATATAAGACCCCAGAAACCACACGATACTACATCCTCATACCTCAGTACATGATCCCTCTTTTTATACATGATGGGTTGGTTGTCCCCCTGCAGATCAGTTTTTTGTCTTGAGTGTTCCGTAGAATGCCAGAAGCCATGTAGGTGCAAGGAGGCCCGTGTATAAGACAAGATACAGGCCAGTTCTGTAATTAGGACTTTCCCATCTTATTCCTAGAGACGGATTAATACAGTCCTCCCCTAAGGGTTATCTATCACCGACGCAGAGGCCTACGGCTCAGGAAGTGCCCATGCCTCGTCCTTTTTTATATCCCCAGTTCGGATGAGGGAATTAATGATCCCCTGTACGAGATGGTGTATTGGGGCAGAGAGTTGTTGTTTGCTTGGGTTCTTCGTGGACTAGATCTGCTGCTGGTTGTCCTTTCTATCCCCTCATCATTATTAATAGGAAGCTCCTCCACCCCAGGCACATTCAAAGTGTGGCAGAAACCATCAAGAAGGAATCCACGATGCCGAACTCTGAAGCAAGGATAATCGCCGCGCAGGTAATTGAGGAAAATCCCTTGGCATAATGCTGGAAGTGTCACTGTAGATGAGCTAGAGGTGTATGGGGTCAACAGTGCATTACTGAACTGAGGAGGGTTTAAAGAAGATGTTGGTAGTCAGAGGAAACGAGACAGGAAAGGTCGTACTGTATCAGGGGGGGGGGGAAGAGGAAGTTGCGCATGGGTGAAAAGCGGCTGCATAGTCATAAAGGATACGGAGGCCGGTGAAGATGAACTGTGTCGGAAAGAGTCCGGTGAGAAGACTAGTCAAGATAAGGAGGCAGGTGAAGAAGACTATCAGAGGATAAGGAGGCAGGGTGAGAAGACTAGTCAAGGTAAGGAGGGCAGTAAGAGACTAGTCCGAGGATAAGAGAGGCAGGTTAAGAAGAGACTAGGTCAAAGGATAAGGAGGACAAATGAATGGGAAGAAGACTAGTCAAGGATAAGGCGGCTTTAGAAGACTCGTCAGAGGATAATGAGGCAAGTGAAAAGACCCTAGTCAGGAGGATAAGGAGCAGTTGAATGCGACTGTAGTCAGGATTAAGGAGCTGTGAGGCGACTGTATCGATAAGGAGGCAAGTGAAGAGACTGTATCAGGATAATGAGGAGGTGCAGACGACTAGTCAGAGGAGAGGGGCAGGCTGATGAAGCCTGGTATAGAGGATAAGGAGGCAGGGAAGACCTGATCAGGAGATAAGGAGGCAGGTGTGAAGGATGTACTAGTCAGGATAAGGAGAAGGTGAAGAAGCTGTCCGGATAAGAGGCAGGGATAGAAGGCAGTAATGCACTGAGTCAGAGGATAAGGAGCAGGTGAGGGCGACTGTAGTCAGAGGATAAGGAGGCGGTGAAGAAGACTGTAGTCACGAATGAATAAGGAGGCAGGTGAAGAGACTGTAGTCAGAGGTAAGGAGGCAGGTGAATGAGACTGTAGTCAGAGGATAAGGAGGCGGTGACGGATCTGTGCAGAGGTCAGGAGGCAGGTGAAGAGCTGTTATCAGAGGACTGAAGAGGATGAAGGGTGAGGAGCAGTGAAAGGACTGTAGTCAGAGATAAGGAGGCAGGTGAAGGAGACTGTAGTCAGAGGATAAGGAGCAGGTGAAGAAACTGTAGTCAGATGATAAGGAGGCAGGTTGAAGGAGAGACTGTAGTCAGTAGGAGGATAAGGAGCGTCAGGGAAGGAGACTTAGTCAGTAGGTATACTGAGGCAGGTGAATGTGCAGCTTGTGAGCTCGGAGCGGAGAGAGGTGGCGGCAGGTGAAGGTGACTGTAGTCAGAGGCAGAAGACGATGCTCCAACTACCCCCACTTCCCCCAGGGTCGGTGTTCTCTACCCCCACCCACCTGTGCCATGTTTTGCAGATGTTACTGGGGTTTCCACGGCCATTTCAGTCGAGAAGCAGAACATTTGTACCACAATCTGAGTCGTTCATATCATAGGAAGAGCTCTTCAAGATTCATCTCAAGAGCTCGGACAGCATAGTCTCCCTCCCGCAGTCAGACCGCTCCTCGTCCAGCTCCCAGGAAAGCCTAAAGTAAGTCCTGCAGAACCAGGAGGAAGATGAGAACTCGTGTCAGCAGCGGATGCCAGGTCTGACCCGGCTGTCATGTGTTCGTGAAGTGATCTCCATCATGTGTTCAGGACTGGTCCTCTGTGCATCACACCAAAAAAATGAGATTATAAAGAGAATAATTAGACACCACCGGCCTCATTGTCTAAAGCTTAGGAAGACTCTAAAACAACAGGTGTCTAATCACATATTTTTCTTCCTTCGCTATAGTCGCCCCTTGTCGGCCAAGAGAAGCCCCCCTGGAAGTTCAGCATCTCGAGGTGAGTGTTTTTGTGCTGCCGGATAACCTGGTCCTTGTGTCTTGGTGACTGGTGATATTGAGGATCCTCTTCTCTCCTGTTGTAGTCTCTTCTTCAGCAGTGAAGACGTCAGCTCCTCCAGGCTCTCTGCAGCGCTCCCGCAGCGACATCGACGTGAATGCAGCCGCCAGCGCCAAGTCCAAAGTAGGGTCTGCCACGCCGGCGCCATTCAGCTCAGCGGCGGCCCTGCCTCCCGGCTCTTACGCCTCTCTAGGTAAGGTGAAAGGTCACAGCATCCTGGTGACTATTACAGTGGGTACAGGAAGTATTCAGACCCCTTGACACTTTTCACAATTTGTTTCATTGCAGCCAATTAGTAAGAGCAAAAAAATTTTTTCTTTGCTCATTAATGATCTTTCTGCCCCCATCTTGACAGGAAAAACAAATGTAGATTTTTATCTAAATTATTAAACAAGAACAACTTAAATATCACGTTGTGATAAGTACTCAGCCCCTTTTTTGTGACTTATATGTTACTCACATGCTGTCCATTTACTTCTGTTCCTCCTTGAGGTGGTGCTACGCCTTCATTGGAGTCCAGCTGTGTTTAATTAAACTGATTGGACTTGATTAGGAGAGGCGCATACACCATCTATATTCGACTGTCGTCAGATACAGATGAATCATGAGGTCTACAAAAGCTCAGAGATAGAATGTATGGCAAGCCCAGATTTGGCCAAGGTTACAAAGAATTCTTCTGCACACAAATTCCTGGAGCACAGTGGCCTCCATAATCCTTACTTGGAAGAAGTTTGGGCGACCACAACTCTTCCTGGACTGGGCCGTCCAGCTAAACTAAGCTGTTGTGGGAGAAGAGCCTTGGTGAGAGGTAAAGACCCCAGGGTCCCTGTGGCTGAGCTCCAGAGATGCAGCAGGGAGATGGGGTCTCCTATCATGCAGCCCTCCAGCAGTCGGGGCTTTAGGGCAGAGTCTGGAAGCTTCTCCTCAAGTGTAAGATATATGAAAGCCGCCATACAGTGTGCAAAAACACATAAGGATCGGAAGCTGAGGATAAGATTCTCTGCTCTGATGAGATGAAGATTGGAGACTTTTTGGTGTTAATATCTAGCGGTGGCGAAAAACTCGGACGCCGCTACATTCACTTGCCAAATCAATCCCAGCAGTGAAAAGGGGGGGCAGCATCAGGATGGGGGGGGGGGGGGGGGGGAGAGGACAGTGCCCAAACGCGGGGAGGCGGGGGGGGGGGGGGCAGCATCAGGCTATGGGGAGGCACGTGCCCAATACGGGGGGGTGGGGGGCGCATCAGGCTATGGGGGGGACAGTGCCCAATACTGGGTGGGGAGCATCATCAGGCTATGGGGAGGACAGGACACTGGAGCAATGGATGGAAATATATGTCGGCCAAGTCAGAGACTCCGGGATGAGATCCTCTTCCAGATGCTCTGGTCTCAGACTGGGCCGAACCTTCCTACAAGACAATGACCCCAAAGAACACGCTAAATAAGACAGCGAGCTTCAGAACATCTCTGTGTGACCATTCCTGACTGGCCCAACCATAGCCCAGACCTAACTCAATGGATCTGTGGAGAGAGTGGAAAATGGGCTCCACCAACATTCAACATCCAACCTGAGGAAGCTGGAGAGGATCCCCAAATCCAGGGGTGAGGAACGTGTAGCACCTTCTCAAGAAGACTCCTGGCTGCACCAGCTCCAAAGCTGCTACTCATCACTGAGCAAAGGGGCCGAAACTTCACCGGAGGCCGAGGGCACAGCGCTGTGGGGGGAGGGGGCCGAGGGCACAGCGCGGTGGAAAAGAAATCTTTTTGATCTGACCAATTGGCTGAAATTGGTCTGAGTAATTTCTGTACTCACTGTAACTTGACATTGATAACAGCAGCTCCTATTTTCTCATAAGCTCCACACCTCTTCTTTTTTTCCCTTTATTCCTGGACATATATGGTGTAAGTCTCACTACAATACAGGCTGCTCACCTTGTAAGGGTTAATTTTCCATCACACAGTAACGTCAGGCAGTGTGAATACGTCTACATTTCACTAATTCTTCCCACTGTTTCCTCTCCCTGTTTTTATTTTTGTTTATTTTGCCTAAAGATGGTCCCACTGCTAAATCTGAGGGTAAGCTCAGTGTCCGCCGGGGTCTTGTATCTGGTCTCCATTTGTGCTTCCTGTTGGTTTGCATGTTGTTCCCTCATCATGTGTCTGTGTCCTGTACTTTCACCACCTCCTGGATCTTGCTGGGTCACACGGGGCACGTCCAGATCATCACACATGGATGGATAAAATACCCTCCACTGCATGGGCACTGGGGAGCTCTGCAGCTTCTCGTGCCTAGATCCCCCTGTAATCGCCCGAATATCAGTAGACGAATGTTACTTGCCCCTGCTGAGCAGGGCCGACGCTGATCTCTGTCCTGTATCAGCCAGTAGTTGTTGTAGGCAGTGAGGACGTCATCTGTCAATGATTAGATGTGATGGACAATGAGGTTGATCTCCACCTGTTTTCTCCATCTCAATGATGGATATGAGCGAATTATGATGATGATCAGCCAGAGTAAGGTCTGTGCTGGGGTTAAAGGGCTCCAGGAGTTGTGAAGACCCCCATGTCCAATATTCACATAAATCGATAAAAATATAATTATTGTTTGAGCTGCTAATAGTTGGTTATGTGGGTATTGAGTCTTTATTTCTGATAGCAGGACATGTTCTTAGAAAGAAACTTATCAATATCCTTAGATTGCGACTTTTTCTTTCCCTTTGTGTATGTAATGGGTCATCGTACTTGGTCACCTAATACCCCTGTGAATGTAATGGGTGTTTTTTGTCCCCCATCCCCTTTGTATTATGGGGTGTTGTGCCACTATCCCCCTGTGTATGTAATGGGGTGTTTTGTTGCCCACCTAGTACCCCCACTTGTGAAGTAATGGGTTGTTTGTGTTGCGCACACCTATAGCCCCTGTGAATGTAAGGGGTGTTTTGTTTGCCACCTAGTAACCCTGTGAAATGTAATGGGGTGTTTGTTGCCCACCTAGTACCCCCTGTGAAGGTACTGGGGTGTTGTTTTGTTGCCCACCTAGTAAGCCCCTGCAAGTGTAACGGGGTGTTTTGTTGCCACCCAGTAGCCCCTGTGATGTAATGGGGTGTTGTGTTGGCCCACCTAGTAGCCCCTGTGATGTAATGGGTTGTTTGTTGCCCACCGTAGGCCCCCTGTGATGAATGTGGGGGTGTTTGTTGCCCACCTAAGTAGCCCCCCTGTAATGTAATGGGGTGTTTGTTTGCCCCCTAGTAGCACCCCGTGTCTGTGTGTAATGGGTGTTTGTTTGCCCACCTAGTAGCCACCTGTGATGTAATGGGGTGTTTTGTTGCCCACCTAGTAGCCCCTGTGAGATTATGGGTGTTTGTTGCCCACCTAGTGCCCCTGTGAATGTAATGGGGTGTTTTTGTTGCCCCTATATCCCGTGGAATGTATGGTGTTTGTTGCCCACTAGAAGCCCCTGTGAATGTAATGGGGTGTTTGTTGCCCACCTAGTACCCCTGTGAATGTAATGGGGTGTTTGTTGCCCACCTAGTAGCCCCTGTGAATGTAATGGGGTGTTTGTTGCCCACCTAGTAGCCCCTGAGATGTAATGGGGTGTTTGTTGCCCACCTAGTAGCCCCTGTCAATGTAATGGGGTGTTTGTTGCCCACCTAGTAGCCCCTGTGAATGTAATGTGGGTGTTTGTTGCCCCCTAGTACCCTGTGATGTAATGGGGTGTTTGTTGCCACCTAGTAGCCCCTGTGAAGTAAGGTTATTGTTGCCCACCTAGTAGCACCCTGTGATGTAATGGGGTGTTTGTTGCCGCACCCTGATCCCCCCTGTGATGTATGGGGTGTTTGTTGCCCACCTAGTAGCCCTCTGTTGAATGTAAATGGGGTGTTTGTTTGCCCACCTAGTATCCCCTGTAATGTAATGGTGTTGTTGCCCCACCGTACCCCTCTGTGAATGTAATGGGGTGTTTGTTGCCACCTAGCCCAACCGGCATGTGAATGTAATGGGTGTGTTGTTGCCACACGCTAGTACCCACTGTGTATGTATGGGGTGTTTGTTGCCCACCTAGTACCCAAACTGGTGTATTAATGGGGTGTTGTTGGCCCCCTAGTACCCCCTGTTATGTATGGGGTGGTTTGTTCCCACCTATTACCCACGTGTTGTAATGGGGTGTTTTGTTCCCACAACTTATACCCCCTGTGTATGTAATGGGGTGTTTGTTTCCCCCTTAGTACCCCCTGTGTATGTAATGGGGTGTTTGTTTCCCCCTTAGTACCCCCTGTGTATGTATGGGGTGGTTGGTTTGGCCACCCTTATACCCCCCCTGTGTAGTAAGGGTGAAAGAAGACTAGTCAGAGGATAAGGAGGCAGGTGAAGGCGACTGTAGTCAGAGGATAAGGAGGCAGGTGAAGGCGACTGTAGACACAGGAAAGGCAGGCAGGTGAAGGAGACGTAGTCAGACGGATAAGGAGGCAGGAGATGGAGGAGACTGTAGTCAGAGATCAGGAGGAGGTGAAGGGAGATGTACGTCAAGAGGATAAGGAGGCAGGGAAGGAAGACTGTAGTCAGAGGGATAGGAGGCGGACGGTGAAGAAGACTGAGTCGAGGTCAGGATAAGAGAGCGACAGGCTGAAGGCGACTGGTATGTCAGTGAACGGATACTGAGGCCAAGTTGAAATGGACACACGCTAGTCGCGAGAGATCGGGCTAGAGAGGTCGGCGGCCAGGCTGAAGGTGACTCTGAGTCAGAGGGCGAGACGAGGCTCCACACTACCCCCATTCCCCCAGGGTCGGTGTTCTCTACCCCACCCACCTGTGCCATGTTTTGCAGATGTTACTGGGGTTTCCACGGCCATTTCAGTCGAGAAGCAGAACATTTGTACCACAATCTGGAGTCGTCATATCAGAAGGCTCTTCAGTCTCATCTCAAGAGCTCGGACAGCATAGTCTCCCTCCCGCAGTCAGACCGCCTCTGTCCAAGCTCCCAGGAAAGCTAAGTAAGTCCTGCAGAAACAGGGGAAGATGAGAATCTGTGTCAGCAGCGGATGCCAGGTATGACACGGCTGTCATGTGTTGTTGAGAGTGATCCCATCATGTGTTCAGGACTGGTCCTCTGTGCATCACACCGCAAAAAAATGAGATTATAAGAGAATAATTAGACACCACGCGGCCTCATTGTCTAAAGCTTAGGAGACTCTAAAACAAACAGGTGTCTATCCACATATTTTTCTTCTTCGCTATAGTCGCCCTTGTCGGCCAAAGAGACGCCCCCATGGAAGTTCAGCATCTCGAGGTGAGTGTTTTCTGGCGCGGATAAACCTGGTCCTTGTGTCTTGGTGACTGGTGATCGTTGAGGTCCTCTTCTCCCTGTTGTAGTACTTCTTCAGCAGTGAAGACGTCAGCTCCTCCAGGCTCTCTGCAGCGCTCCCGCAGCGACATCGACGTGATGTCAGCCGCCAGGCCAAGTCCAAGTAGGGTCTGCCACGACGGGCGCCATTAGCTCAGCTGGCGCGCCCTGCCTCCCGGCTCTTAGCCTCTCTAGGTAAGGTGAAAGGTCACAGCATCTGGTGACTATTTACAGTGGGTACAGGAAGTATTCAGACCCCTTGACACTTTTCACAATTTGTTTCATTGCAGCCAATTAGTAAGAGCAAAAAAATTTTTTCTTTGCTCATTAATGATCTTTCTGCCCCCATCTTGACAGGAAAAACAAATGTAGATTTTTATCTAAATTATTAAACAAGAACAACTTAAATATCACGTTGTGATAAGTACTCAGCCCCTTTTTTGTGACTTATATGTTACTCACATGCTGTCCATTTACTTCTGTTCCTCCTTGAGGTGGTGCTACGCCTTCATTGGAGTCCAGCTGTGTTTAATTAAACTGATTGGACTTGATTAGGAGAGGCGCATACACCATCTATATAAGACCTCGCAGTGTACGTCAGATTACATGAGAATCATGAGGTCTAAAGAACTGCTCAAGAAGCTCAGAGATAGAATTATGGCAAGCCACAGATTTGGCCAAGGTTACAAAGGAATTCTGCTGCACACAAGATTCCTTAGAGCACAGTGGCCTCCATAATCCTTACTTGGAAGAAGTTTGGGCGACCACAACTCTTCCTGGACTGGGCCGTCCAGCTAAAACTAAAGATGTTGTGGGAGAAGAGCCTGGGGAGAGGTAAAGACCCCAGGGTCCCTGGGGCTGAGCACAGAGAGCAGCAGGGAGATGGGAGTCTCCTATCATGCAGCCCTCCAGCAGTCGGGGTTTAGGCAGAGTCTAGAAGCTTCTCCTCCAGTGTAAGATATATGAAAGCCGCCATACAGTGTGCAAAAAACATAAGGATCGGATATGAGGAATAAGATTCTCTGCTCTGATGAGATGAAGATTGGGACTTTTTGGTGTTAATATCTAACGCGGTGGCGAAAACTCGGCGCGCTCATTCACTTGCCAATATCAATCCCAGCAGTGAAAGGGGGGCAGCATCAGGTCATGGGGGGGGTGGGGGGGGGGAGGGACAGTCCCAAACGGGGGGGGGGGGGGGGGGCAGCATCAGGCTATGGGGGACAGTGCCAATACTGGGGGGGGGGGGGGCAGCATCAGGCTATGGGGGGGACAGTGCCCAATACTGGGGGGGGCAGCATCAGGCTATGGGGAGGACAGGACTACTGGGAGCAATGGATGGAAATATGAATGCGGCCAAGTACAGAGATATCCGGGATGAGATCCTCTTCCAGAGGCTCTGGTCTCAGACTGGGCCGAACCTTCCTACAAGACAATGACCCCAAAGAACAAGCTAAAATAAGACAGCAGAGGCTTCAGAACATCTCTGTGTGACCATTCCTGACTGGCCCAACCATAGCCCAGACCTAACTCAATGGATCTGTGGAGAGAGTGGAAAATGGGCTCCACCAACATTCAACATCCAACCTGAGGAAGCTGGAGAGGATCCCCAAATCCAGGGGTGAGGAACGTGTAGCACCTTCTCAAGAAGACTCCTGGCTGCACCAGCTCCAAAGCTGCTACTCATCACTGAGCAAAGGGGCCGAAAACTTCACCGGAGGCCGAGGGCACAGCGCTGTGGGGGGAGGGGGCCGAGGGCACAGCGCGGTGGAAAAGAAAATCTTTTTTGATCTGACCAATTGGCTGAAATTGGTCTGAGTAATTTCTGTACTCACTGTACATGACATTGCAGCCAGCTCCTATGTTCTCATATAGCTCCAGCACCTCTTCTTTTTTTCCCTTTATTCCTGGACATATATGGTGTAAGTCTCACTACAATACAGGCTGCTCACCTTGTAAGGGTTAATTTTCCATCACACAGTAACGTCAGGAGTGTGGAATACGTAAATTTCACTAATTCTTCCCACTGTTTCCTCTCCTGTTTTTATTTTTGTTTATTTTGCCTAAAGATGGTCCCACTGCTAAATCTGAGGGTAAGCTCAGTGTCCGCCGGGGTCTTGTATCTGGTCTCCATTTGTGCTTCCTGTTGGTTTGCATGTTGTTCCCTCATCATGTGTCTGTGTCCTGTGACTTCCACCACCCTCTGGATCTGCTGGTACACGGGCACGTCCAATATCACACATGTGTGATTAAATACCCTCCACTGCATGGGCACTGGGGAGCTCTGCAGCTTCTCGTGCCTAGATCCCCCTGTAATCGCCCGAATATCAGTAGACGAATGTACTTGCCCCTGCTGACAGGGCCGAGATCTGATCGTCTGGTATCGAGAGTAGTTGTTAGCAGTGAGGACGTCAGTCTGTCATGATTAGATGTGTGTTTATGCAATGGGTTGATCTCCACCGTTTTGCTCCATAATCTCATGATGGATATGAGCGAATATGATGATGATCAGCAGAGTAAGTCTGTGCTGGGGTTAAGGGCTCCAGGAGTTGTGAAGACCCCCATGTCCAATATTCACAACGATAAAAATATATTGTTGAGCTGCTAATGTTGGTTATTGGTATTTGAGTCTTTATTCTGATAGCAGGACTGTTCTTAGAAGAACCTATATCAATACCTTAGATTGCGACTTTTTCTTTCCGTTTTATGTAATGGTTTATAGGGCCATACTGTCACAAACCCTGTGAATGTAATAGGGGTGTGTTGCCCACCTAGTACCCCTTGTAGTAATGGTGTGTTGCCACACTGTAACCTGTGAGAGGGGTGTGTTGCCCACCTAGTCCCTGTGAATGTAATGGGTGTTTGTTGCCCAACCTAGTACCACCTGTGAAGTAGGGGTGTTGCAAGATTTTCCAGTGAATAGGGGTGTGTTTGGTGTATGTAATGGGGTGTTTGTTTCCCCCTTAGTACCCCCTGTGTATGTGATGGGATGTCTTGCCCACGTCTGGGCTTCGGCATTAGCCCCGGGTTATCCCTTCTCCAGGCCTGCGGTCACATCCATGTTGTGGTCAGGCCCTCTTCATGGCGGTGACGGTGACTTGTACAGCAGAGACTCATGTGCATCTCGCATTCTGTAGATTTTAGCTGCTGCAGAACATCCGGCATGCTTGGGAACGCAGTAGAAGGAGTGTGTAGTATCTGTGATGGCTTCATGTATATGTGTGCACATTGTATGCAGCGCAAGGCCTCTTCTGCCCACAGACGCTGGGTATGTGTAGGTCTAGTAGCAGGACATAGGCGTCCAATATGTTCAGCTGATGCGGAATTACAACACTCGCCTTTCCGGTCACATCTATAGGAAGCCAGAGGTTATAGACTGATTTTCTGCACGTCCCTATAGATATCTGACGTCTGTGGCCATAATGAAGTGCTGGGGCTGCATCCAACCAGTTCATGTGGACTCCCCTGATGATCACATTGTAACCTACAGGTTTATTTCATCTTACATTGTAACAAATGTTCACCTCTGAATCTGCATCATCACAATTTACATTATGGGAACTGAAGGAATATCCTAAACCTTTCCCCTGTCGTATGGGGCCTATGAGCTTTCTGCTCATGTCTCCAGTGGATCAGGACTACAATACAATGTGCCAGATCTATATACTGGTTTTCAATGTTGCTCGGAGGTGAACCTGATATTCCAGAATGTTACAGATGGAGTTCAGCCCTGGAGCTGGAGCTTTCTGTAGTTCTGCTTTGTGTTGGGGGTTGTTTATATAGTTTGGAGCCGGTGATGTGCAGTCCTGTGCTGTGTATCATTGCTCCTGCTCCGTGTTGTGCTGTTTCCAGGTACGTTACACATTATTACATGTTGTTACTCTCTTGTTACAGTTGATGTTGTATCTAGAATTTCCAGGTTTATGTAATCACTTTGTATCTATGTCTTTGGGACAGGACGGATCCGGACCCGGAGGCAGAGTTCAGGAAGCACCAGCAGCGCCACCTCTGCTCAGGCGGATACCCGGGGCAGGAGCAGAGCCAAGATTGTGTCTCAGTCCCAGCGTAAGCTCGTAGTGTGGATTGTTGTGTAGTGTGTGTCCTCCCCATCACTGTCCTGCCTCTATAATGTATTATCAGGTCTGTGCTGACCTCCTTTAAATCCCTCTTTACTGTCCTCCTCCTGCTTCATGCTGAAGGATCCCGATCAGCGAATCCAGCGAGTGGTAAGAGCCTCCCCTGGGCCTCCCCTCATTTCCTCTCATTATTCTGTGGGGGCATCTTTGTGTAGCTGCTGACAACAGCCGTCTCTGGCGTTTCTCTACAATGTGGGGACCACTGTCTCATCTGCCAAGTTCTCACAAATTTGGGACAATGAAGCTTGTAGAGCAGCCGGTGGCGGAGAGCCAGACACCTCAATTATTTGGCTGAACACTCCTCGCTCTACTAGGTAGCGGACACTGTGTTCTCGTCATATTGCACAATTGTCTCCTTTCCAACAAATCCTGGGCCAAGCATCGCCCCAGATGTTAGATGGGGTGCTCACCTGTATAGAAGCGCCGAGGATGTAATGTGCCAATATGGTTGCCATTAGTGAGTCTCCAGCCCTCCATAGCGCCGCTCAGCATTATCCATGGAGACCACTAGTGGCAGATCCTCATTCACATTCTCTCCCTGCAGCCGGCAGCCGCTCCAGTTCTCCTGGGAAGTTGTTGAGCAGTGGATACGGTCTAGCAACCAGTGCACAGAGGGTCCCTCAAATCCCCACCTCCGAGAAGAGAAGCAAGATCCCCCGCAGTCAGGGCTGCAGCCGCGAGACCAGCCCCAGCAGGATCGGACTTGGTAAGGAGTGGGTGCCAGGAGTTTGGGGGGGCTCTGCACTTTAACATTTTAACTTTCATGTTGGGAGGGGAATCCTATGGATGTATTGAACACTTTAACCCTGGTCAGTCCAGGATCACGTCCGGTTATTATAAGAGCTCTGTTCCAGGTTGTGAAGTATTTGTAATTACTGAGCTGCACCCAGTGTGTAGCGACCAGATCACTTCTGGTCCTGTGTCCCATAAAGTATTGCTGCATGGTGGTCTGCCATCAGACAGCGGGGGAATCGGACTACACAGTCCCCATTAACACCCCAGTTGTGGATCCAGTGACAGATAAACTATATAGATATGGGCTTCTGCCTAGGACTTCTGTCGCCTTGACCAGAAGTTCCAGATAGCAGCACTGATCAGCTCTGCCATTAGGATTAAGGTTTGGCCCCTGCCATGTAGATCCAGGACCAGCCTGATCCGGTTCTCTTGCTCTGGGCCGGCATTGATTTCTGTCTTACTATTGATGAATGGTTGGCGCTGATCTCTGCATGGAGCTGTACTAATCCACCCGGCGTCCATGCCTCCTCTCCCTGCAATCACACATTTAATGCTGGCTCCTCCATAGCAGATTGGGGGGAGGGTCTCGGCATCTACTTTGTGTTCTCTATGGAGGGTCTTGTCCTTCCCTGTCAGTGTTGCCTCCTATCTTTGCCTGTTCTTAGTCGTCCTGACTTGGCGCCGCTTGTCTCCTCCTGTGTGTGTGGTTCAGGATGGTTTGTCATTGATGTAACAGCATTAACCACTTGCTTCATTGAAGTGTTTCTCTGCCTTTGAAATGTGTTTTAAATTAATGTGCTGCTTTTCCACATCGCATGCTAGCCCGGAGCAGCCGCATCCCCCGACCCAGCATGAGTCAGGGGTGCAGCCGCGACACCAGCCGTGAGAGCAGCCGGGATACCAGTCCCGCCAGGGGCTTTGCACCTCTTGGTAAGTATTGGCGCATTGAATTCCCTTTAACCCACCCGAACCAACCTTCCCTCCATTCAGGACCCATCCTCCTCCTGACCACCAGGCTTAATGTGAATGGCGTCCTATAGAGTAATGGGTTGGTCTCGTGGGCTCAGGGATGTCACATTTCCCACGAGGCCACGGTGCAGTGGTCTTTACTAGAAAATTAGCTTTAAACTGTAAGGTTAGGGAGATGAGGTTTGTACAAAGCGTCCGGCGTCACCTCTCCTATAATGCACAGTAGTTTAACCCTTACTAATATGCACCTCCCGTCTCCTGTGCCCGTTGCATGCTTGATCCTTCCAATATCGTGTGTTCTGTGCTCTTGTCTTTGTGTTGTCTGATTTGTATAATGAATCCGAAATGCTCTGACTACAAGTCCCATCGTCTCAGGACGGCAGGGAGTAGTTGTGACTTGTATCTAGACATCTTGTGTTATTCTAATGCTGACCAGCAGGGGGCAGTACATGCAATGTGAAGTTACTTGTAGCCTCCATGCTGTGATTAACCCTGTAGTTTCTGCACCGCTTATGATATTATGTAATGGTCTCAGGTAAGAACAGTCGGACATTGCTACGGCCAGAGGTCGGTCTGTCTGTCCCATTAATCTCACCCTCTGCTTCTTGTCACATATCCACCCCTGGGATCCTAATCTCAGGCTCATATGTGAACGCTGCTTCTGTCTCTGTTATCTACGTGTTAACCCTCTGGGTGTTTGCCATTCCTTCTTCTTGCAGCCTCTCGACGTCATTCCAGGTCCACTAGTGCGCTCTCCACCTCCGAGTCTGTGGGGCAGTCAGGTGATCCGGAGCTAACTGCATGCCCACCGCCATGTGCCCGCCTCATGCCTCCATGTGCCCGCCTGCATGTCCATCACATCTGTCACATCGCCTTTTTGTTTCAGTCATTACATGTCGCTCCCATTATGCTTGATGTTCCCATTGTATTTTGGGGTGCGCCCCCCTCAGCAGCAATGTCATGTTCTGTTTGGAGGCCTACACCCTGGATCCGTGTGTGTGTCGCCCCTTCTCCACAGTACAGCGACTAATGATGAGTGGTGGGGTCCCGTATAGTGAGGTGATCTTGAACTTAAGTGTCAGAGCTTTCTTCTATGTTGTATGTGGCGTCACACCAGATACAGACATGGAGCAGTGATGGGGGGCTCACAGGGACCCTCATAGGATAGAAATGACAGTTGGGGACGTCCTCTCCTGCACGTTTATTCTGTCATTTTGGAGGATTATTTTTAAAAAAGGGTGATCCTAATAATTATTAAAGGGGTTTTCCAGGAATATGAACATCTGATATAAAACCCACAATGTTATAAAAAATGAATCAAACAAAACTCAGTTTCATTAGTCACAAAATGGAGCTTAAGTAGTTTGATTTTATGATTCACAGAATGTTATGGGTTTTCCAAAGTAGGCGGAGTTATCAACAAGATGGCTGCCACTGGAAACTACAGGTCCCATGATCTCTCAGTTCTCAGTAACTTCTCCTTCCTCTTATGCTCTGCTCCCAGTGATGATGTAACAGACCGTCCTGCTCTGTTACCATAGTAATGATGTGTAACTGCCATCACTGCGATGACGTCTCACCACACACCGGCCATACTGGATGCACCGCAACCAACCCACTACAGCCAAACGTAGTGCTGATCACATGACCTGCCTGGGCAGCTGCAGGATATGTGATGTGGACATGTGACCTGCGGCATCTTCTGTGCTGTGTCTGCTCCGTGTGGAGCAAATCAACAGACTGATTAAAGGGCCAGTAGCATTATAATTCTGCTTTACATTCTATGTCAGCCGCATTTTCAGCTAAGGGGAGAAACTAAATACATATTAGCTTCTATTTTAAGACCCATTTGTATATGAATTATGCTGATTCCTGGAATACCCCTTTAAGCTCGAAATGAAGGGGGGAATAGTTCTGATCTGTAGATAATAGTGCACAGGAGCAGCCTATGAACCATGCACACACCATGACCCGACCGGTACTGAGCGGCCCCTACACCTGGCCCACCTTGAGCCGACCAGTACTGAGAGGCCCATGCACCCGGCGCACCATGACCCGACCATAACTGATGAGGCCATGCACCCGCGCACCCATGACCCCGCCAGTATGAGTGTCGGGGCTACTTTCTCACGCTTCTTTATTTCTTCATACTTCCCAGCCAGTGTCTTACCCGACACTTGGCATGTGTATCCATCTCCCGCCCTATACGGCCTTGCTATCCCCCGTCCCCGCCTACTCCTCCCCCCCTCCCTTTTCTGCTCTTTTACCGCTCGCTTTCTCCCTTCTCTCTTCCCGCTTCCCCCTCGTGCCTTGCCGTTGGTCGCCTCCCCTTCGTCGCTATGAGTTTCTCTTGCGCCCGGAGTCCTCGGCCCACACACCTCGCTCGGGACGGGACGCTGATGGCCTCCCTTCTCTGTGCGCGACGCCGGCCTCCGGCTAGGTCACGTCGGCCCATACACCCGGCGCACCATGACGCGATCAATACTGATCTGCCTGTACACCTGGCCCACCTTGAACTGACCAGTACTAAGCGGCCCTTGCACCCGGTGCACCATGACCCGACCAGTACTGAGCGGCCCGTACACGCGGTGCACCATGACCCGACCAGTACTGAGTGGCCCGTACACGTGGTGCACCATGACCCGACCGGTACTGAGTGGCCCGTACACGTGGTGCACCATGACCCATCCAGTACTGAGCTGCCCCTACACCTGGCCCACCATGACCCGACCAGTACTGAGAGGCCCATGCACCTGGCGCACCGTGACCCGACCAGTACTGAGCGGCCCCTACACCTGGCCCACCATGACCTGACCCGTACTGAGCGGCCCATACACCCGGCGCACCATGACGCGATCAATACTGATCTGCCTGTACACCTGGCCCACCTTGACCTGACCAGTACTAAGCGGTCCTTGCACGCGGTGCACCATGACCCGACCAGTACTGAGCGGCCCGTACACGTGGTGCACCATGACCCGACCAGTACTGAGCGGCCCGTACACTCGGTGCACAATGACCCGACCAGTACTGAGTTGCCCGTACACCTGTTGCACAATGACCCGACCAGTACTGAGTGGCCCATGCACCCGGTGCACCATAAGACTTCCTTTAGGTGTAGGCTTTAGTACTTAGTGACCCATGACCCAGCCTGACCTATAAGTGTCTGCTCCAGTTATGTACTGAGCTGTAGCAGGAGCTGACTCTCCGCTTCTTTCTGTTGGATTTTCCATCCCATCGCAGTAACTTTCTTTTCTGCCATTCCTCCTCATTTTTTTTTCCATACAGGTGAAATGTTATAACAAACGCTGTCGAAACACTTCTGTCCAGGGATGCATGTCCCCCCCATCACTACTTGGTCTCTGGCTCTACAGCTGGTGAACCACAACTCCCAGCATACCCTGCCATTCACAACTGCAGAGACACAGCTTTCCTCGACCCCTTGCATCAACGGACAGAAGTGTCACCCTCTGTATTTGCCGTCCTGTTCTCGCTGAATTCCTGCAGTTTTTCTTGTTTGCTTCTGATGGGCAGTTTCCCTAAATTTGTCTAATTCAGGCAACCGTGTAGCTGCTGGAGGTGGTCCTCCTATGTAGCTGCTTCTGTGTGGCAGGAGCCCACCCGTTAACTGCCTCGTGTGGCCACCTCTATGTCCTGGGAGTTCCTCTGGATGGTCACCTTTGTACTGTAAGGGGGCTCCTCCTGGGTGGTCACTTCTGTAGGGTGGGGGAGTCTTCCCATGTGCCGGCCTCTGTATGGTTGGAGTGTGTGGAAAGGGGGGGGGGGGTTCAGGGACTTCACATGTGCCCGCCCTTTGTATGGTGGGGGGGTGAGGACTGACTTCCCATGTGCCCTCCTATGTACTTTGGGGGGTCTCCCATGCTCCCGCCTCTGTGGCGGGGTATTTCCTGGGGGTCCTCCTGGGTGGTTGCCTTTATAGGGCGGTGGAGTTTTCCAGTGTACCCTCCTTTGTACGGTGGGTCTTCCCATGTGCCCTCCTCTGTACGGTGGGGTTGGGGGTCTTCCCATGTGCCCTCCTCTGTACGGTGGGGTTGGGGGTCTTCCCATGTGCCCTCCTCTGTACGGTGGGGGGTCTTCCCATGTGCCCTCCTCTGTACGGTGGGGGGGTCTTCCCATGTGCCCTCCTCTGTACTGTTGAGGTGGGCGTCTTCCCATGTGCCCTCCTCTGTACTGTGGGGGTGGGCGTCTTCCCATGTGCCCTCCTCTGTACTGTGGGGGTGGGCGTCTTCCCATGTGCCCTCCTCTGTACTGTAGAGGGGGGGCGTCTTCCATGTGCCCTCCTCTGTACGTTGGGGTGGGCGTCTTCCATGTGCCCTCCTTGCTGTGGGGGGGGGGCGTCTTCCCATGTGCCCTCCTCCTGTACGGGGGGGGTCTTCCCATGTGCCTCCTCTGTACGTTGGGGGGTCTTCCCATGTGCCCTCCTCTGTACTGTTGGGGTGGGCGTCTTCCCATGTGCCCTCCTCTGTACTGTGGGGGTGGGCGTCTTCCCATGTGTCCTCCTCTGTGCGGCAGAGGGGTTTCCTCCTTGGTGGCCACCTCTGTAGGGCGGTGGAGTCTTCCTGTGTGCAAGCCTCTGTTTGGCTGTGCAGGTGGGGGAGAGGTCAGTCTCTGTATGGTGGAAGGGTCTTTCCATGTGCCCACCTCTGTACGGTTGGGGGTGTCTTGCATAGTGGGGCCTCTGCTCATCAGTTGTTAGCAGGGAGTAAACTGCAGGAATTCTGCCTCCAGACATAGTTTGATGATATTTTTTTTTTCTTTAAAGATCGCTATGGGATCGGTCAGTCGGGCAGAATACCGTCCTCCGTGAACGCCATGAGGGTGCTCAGCTCCAGCACAGACCTGGAAGCCGCTGTGGCCGATGCATTGGTAAGGTGAAGCGTCAGCGCTGCCAGTGTGTGTCCTCCCAGTGTCCAGTGACCTGCAGCATGTGGCTCCAAGCACCATCCCATGTGAACCCTTAGGGCAGAAGTCACAAGGAGACCTGTCGTTCTCACACTGGGAAATCTTACTCCTGGGGTGGGGGGCGACATCCAATGTTGCACTTGTGGCTTCTGCCTTGTCGTGTCGCCCTTAGACCTGCAGATTTTAGCCGCCGATGCTCCTCGTGTCTTGTCCTCTGTCCATTCATCCACCCGAGGATCCAGCACCCGGGGACCTCATGTGTTGTGTCTCGTCTTCTCATCTCCATTTAACCCTTGATTTTCATCCTTCTAATAACATTCTTAATTTCTTGTTTAGCTGCTGGGAGACCCCAGGAATAAGGTACGGCCATTTTTGTTATGCTCAGTCTTGTTTCTGGACCAGAAGACTTGGACCCTCGGGGCTTGGGTTGTCTGTCATAGACCCTGTGTGTTATGGGCCATGTTCTGCCTCGGCCTGCTCCAGACAGCTGAGGGTCTGTTACAGTGCCGTCCTAGCAGACAGTTGCTGGATATGTGTATTGTGGGGTGCTGTATAGGTCTCCCACTGTAGTACAGCGGCTCTGTAGATGTTTGGTCCCCTGTGGGTTATAAGGGTTCTATATGGAAGATGCGACTCCAGGTGATGTAGATCTGGGATACGCTGCGGAAAATCTGTGCATGGAAATGTGAATGGTGTAAGAGGATCCTACACGTTTATTAGTCATGGGGGTCGTGTGAGCAGTTGAGACCTCCGTTTTCTGTATTCTTGGATCGCTGCAGTCAATGTGAATAGTGGGATTGCGGCTAATGTGTGTTTTTTTTTTTCTTGCAGAAAAAGCCGGTGAGGAGGCGCTATGAGCCGTATGGGATGTACTCTGACGATGATGCCAACAGCGATGCCTCCAGCGCCTGTTCAGAAAGGTCTTACGGCTCCAGAAATGGCGGGATCCCTCACTACTTGCGCCAAACTGAGGACGTGGCGGAGGTCCTGAACCATTGCGCCAGCTCCAACTGGTCCGAGAGGAAAGAGGGGCTGATCGGCCTGCAGAACCTACTGAAAAGTCAGCGGACACTGAGGTAGGGGATATAGCGCTCCCTGCGGGCAGATTCCCGCAAGCTCAGTATGGTGATGGCTCACGTCAGATATTCTGGTTTTGCAGCCGTGTGGAGCTGAAGAGGCTTTGTGAAATCTTCACTCGGATGTTTGCGGACCCCCACAGTAAGGTATGTGCCCCTCATATACTCACAGGGGAAGCTCAGAGACTGTAGATCAGACTGACGAGGTGACTGATGTCCTCCGTCTGTCCGTCCCTCCCCCCCCGGGCCGCTTTGTGTGCTGTGGCTTGCTGCATGATTTCTGTAGTGTCGTCGCAATGTGTCAGTGGATGCTGGTGACGTGAGGAAGGAATCTTCTTCTTGATGAGTTGTTTGGCCCGGTGTGTGCATGTACTCCAAGCGTTAAAAGGGTCCTCAGTCTTCTGAGAAACAACTCGCCTCTTGTGTCCCATTGATCCCCTGGGATCCGGTGGTTCTTCTCTTTTGTCAAACACCCCAGAAACCTTTGCATCGGACCAGCGGGGTACGAGGAGAAGAGCAATGCTTTCTGCTTCATAACGATTGCAGTAACTTGTATTTTTTAGAATTGGGGTGACCCCTTTATACTGCATGTCATCGAGCATATAACATTAAGCTAAAATGGGGGCTGTCACATGACCCCTCGCTCCTTGTAGAAACTAGGCCTGTGTCAGGGCTGCTGATTGGCTGGAAGGTATCATGTGACTGCAGGAGCACAGTAGACGATTATCGTATGTGATGGGGGGGGGGGGGGGTGGGGGAAGACGTGTTCAGTGACTTAGCGCAGGGGGCGAGGGTCTCTGTACCTGGACATGTACTAATGTGTGCTCTGTTTTATTGCATGCTCTGCCGTGCTGTGGATCTCACCCCAGAGAGTAAGTGGCGTCATCTTGTCTCTTCTTCTCCATCTTTCTCCACACTTGTGTTTTCTCTTTGCAGATTTGGCAGCGAGGTTTTCCTGGAGTTTGGCTAAACCTTGGCTCCCGTTATATATCCAGACTCTTGACATCATAGATCCGCTACGTTATTGGGGGTAGTGGGAGATGTGTGGGGTCTGCTTATACCAATCATCAAAAACAAATGAGTCAGGCGCAGGGGGCACCTATCTGTGGCCTCTGTATGTGGGTTGGGCCACGGAGTCGCTAGTCTCTGCTGGTGTCTCCTCCTTGGCTATGGGTCGGGCGCATCCCCGATTCAGCCTGTGGTTTATGGTGTAAGTGATCCATTGCAGACAGAAGGACATAATGGGGGCAGCAGAACTACAGACACCAAGACATGAGCCGCTGTTATCATAGGCCCTGATTGTTGTCTGTAGGTGATGCTGTATCCCATGTTTTATCCTCCCCTGTGTCTCTGGATGTACACAGCTCCCATGCCTCCCGGTGATTGTATAGGACACACACATCACACTATATACGTATAGGGCACACCACATTATATATGTGTAGGGCTCATCACACTATACAGTCATATGAAAAAGTTTGGGCACCCCTATTAATCTTAATCATTTTTAGTTATCAAAATTTGGGTTTTTGCAACAGCTATTTGTTTGATATATCTAATAATCGTTGGACACAGTAATATTTCAGGATTGAAATGAGGTGTAATATGCATTTAAACTAAATTTAACAGGAGCAAAAGTATGGGTACCCTCATCATTTGCTTGATTTTGTTAAGGGGATTGCGCTGGTCTTGGACGCGATGTTACATACTATTAGCCATTTTAAGGACTCCGCATTTATTTCACATAACTTGTCTAGTGAAAACTAAAGTTTGAGTGGGGTTTCTATTCAAACAAAGGTAGAAAACGCAAAGACTTAGCGTTCGCTAGCACCACCTAGGGGAAGGTATTCAGGGGAGCGCCTGGGCATTTTGTTTATGTGAACACAGCCAGTGGTTCTAAATTTCTTTTGCGTGCTTGCATCCAATAGTGTTGCATTTCCAGGGTCAAACCACCCAATAGTATTGCCCGCTTGTGTGCTTGCACGCCTTATGCAAAGTGCCTTATGATTTTCTATATAAGTGTTTCAATGCCAAAAATAAAGTAGTCTTGTTGTGAGCTAATCTTCAGTAAGGACATTGGGGCAGATTTACTTACCCGGTCCTGACGCGATCCAGCGGCGCGTGCTTAGTGGAGGATTCGGGTCTTCCGGCGATTCACTAAGGTAGTGCGCCCGATGTCCACCAGGTGTCGCTGCTGCCTGAAGTCCGTCGGAGTTCACTGGAGTTCACAATCCTACCCTGGGTGCAGGTCAAGCGACACAGTTTTTTTTTTTTTTTTTTTTTTTTCCCCCGAATCCGTCGGGTTTTCTTACAGCCACATCCCCCCATTTCCGATCGCGTGCGCTAAAATCCCAGGGCAATTCAGGGCAAATTGGCGCAAACCGATAAAATTCGGGTAACCCGTTGGAAAAGCGCGCTTCGGGCCCTTAGTAAATGACCCCCATTGTGTCTATTCTGTGTTACTAAATCCATTCCAGCGCTGGAAACAAAGAAAATCACCTTGCAACGGGGACGGGTAAAAGCCTCGTGTATCCAAAGACCTTTGTGGTCATCTTTACAATTTGAATAGTTCTAACTACTTTTTACTGACTTACAGAAGCACTAAATTGGTTTGGTGACCTCATTGAGCTTTACACTGCACAGCCAGGTGTATCCAATCATGAGAAAAGGTATTTAAGGCTCCACTTGTAAGTTGTTCTCCTATTTGAATCTCCTCTGAGGAGCGGCATCATGGGCTCCTCGACTATCAAATGATCCGAAAACAAAGATTGTTCAACATTGTTCAGGGGAAGGATACAAAAAGTTGTCTCAGATTTAACCTGTCAGTTTCCTCCGTGAGGAACAGAGTAATGAAATGGTCAAAAATACCTTCATCCGCTCATTAAAAGCTACAGGAAGCGACTAGAGGCAAAAGGAGGATCTACTAAATATTCATGTCACTTTTCTGCCGAGGTGCCTATACTTTTGCACCTGTCAAATTTAGTTTTAATGGATATTGCACATTTTCTGTTAGTACAACCCTCATATAAACCTCATTTCAATCCTGAAATATTGCTGTGTCCATCACTTATTAGATATATCAAACTGAAATAGCTGTTGCAAAAACCCAAATTTTGATAACTAAAAATGATTACGTTTAATAGGGGTGCCCAAGCTTTTTCATATGACTGTATATGTATAGGGCATGTCACACTGTATATGCGCACGGGACGCGTCACACTGTATATGCGCACGGGACGTCACACTGTACAGGCGGTCCCCTACTTAAGGACACCTGACTTACAGACAACCCATAGTTACAGACAGACCCCTCTGACCTCTGGTGAAGCTTTCTGGATGCTTTACTATAGTCCCAGACTGCAATAATCAGCTGTAAAGTGTCTGTAATGAAGCTTTATTGATAATCCTTGGTCCCATTACAGCAAAAAAAATTTAAATTCAAATTGTCACTGGGCCAAATTTTTTTTTGTCTGGATCTACAATTATAAAATATACAGTTTCGACTTACATACAAATTCAACTTAAGAACAAACCTCCAGACCCTTCTTGAGTAACGGGGACTGTCTGTATATGTGTAGGGCACGTCTCACTATATGCGCACGGGACGCTTCACACTGTATACGCGTAGGGGGGGGGGGCGTCGCACTGTATACGCGTGGGGGTCGACGTATGCGAGCGGGTAAGCGGCGTAACATGTATAGTAGGGCGCACGAGTCTACGCGTAGGGGGGGGGCTGGGCGTCAACAATCCGTAGGTGGGGCGTCAACGTATTTAGGGGGGGGGGCGTCAAACATGTATACGAGTAGGGGGGGGGCGTCAAATGTATAGCGTAGGGGGGGCGTCACACTGTATACGGTAGGGAGGGGGCGCCACACTCGCAGGGGGAGCACACTGTATACGCGTAGGGCGCGTCACACTGTATAGCTGGGGGCCTGTTACGTGGGGGAACTGTATAGCGTATGGGGGACGTCACACTGTATACGCGTAGGGGGGGACGTCACACTGTATACAGTAAGGGGGGGGAGTCACACTGCATAACGCGGGCTGGGGGGGGGTCGTCACACGTATACGCGTAGGGCGCGTCACAGGCTCGTGGGGGGGGCGCTCATCGACGTGGGGGGGGGCGCGTCACCAGGCATACGCGTGGGGGGGGTCGGAAGCGGGGAGGGCGCGTCACCTGCAACGCGTGGGGGGGGCTGGGCGAGTCCACTGCATACGCGTGGGGGGGGGGCGCGTCGCACTGCATACGCGTAGGGCGCCCCCTGTGTACAGACCATGCAGCCGCTGTGGTCAGTACTAGGTGTATACAGATACATACATTGGGTGACTCTTATGATACATGTCCTCAGCCTTTGCCCCTGTGCTCGGTCTCTGCAGGTCCTGTAGTTTTGGGGTTTCCCTCTTCCTCTATCTCCTGTATTTGTGATAAGTGGCGCTGGTTTTTCTGTATATTTTTCTGCTTCTTTCTCACCCTGTCCTGTCGTCTCAGGTGTTCAGCATGTTCCTGGAGACGCTGGTGGATTTTGTCATCATTCACAAGGACGACCTCCAGGACTGGCTCTTCATATTACTCACACAGCTCCTGAAGAAGATGGGCGCCGACCTGCTGGGCTCTGTGCAGGCCAAAGTGCAGAAGGCCCTGGACGTGACCAGGTGGGTGACCTCAGGGTGACACTAGCCACGCCCAGGCTAGTGCTACGCCCAGGCTATTCACCTTTGGGGGGAAGTTGGCCGCGGGACGCACTCAGGGCTACTAACTTTTGGGGGGAGGCTGGTTGAACTCAGGCTAGTGAGATTTGGAGGTGGGGGCAGGTCATGCTCAGGCTATTAACCTTTTGGGGGGAGGGGCGCAGGATGCATTCCTGCTGCTGACTTTGGGGAAGGTGGGGGGGGGGGGGGTTTGCAGGTTGTACCCAGGCTAGTGCTGTTTGTGGGGTGGGGCGCAGGTCCAGGCTTTTATTGAGAACTTGTTGTTCTTCTGGTGTGATGGTAGAGACCTGGGAAGCCATCGTCGGCCTATAAAGTAAATGAGCTGTGCCCGGGCCGTCTGCCGGGCTGCGTGTGGAGGATTATGTCACTGCTGCAGCCTGTTAGCCCACAGAGGGCGCTAGAGCTGCAGCTATTACACAGGAGGAGCAGACTGGATGGAGAGGGGGGGGGTGTAAGCTGCTCCCCCACATCATTAAGTGAAGAACCTTGCAGGAAAGTATTACAATATACACTGAAGACGACTTATGTAACAAATCAGTGTTGTAGAGCTGCGGACCTTGATATCATCTGAGCAGGGACTGATCCCGTCCCTGCGCTTGGTCGCTGTGCACATTGCTCTGTAGTGTCCTCTCATATGTGCTGACGTCTTTGTGTTTTGCAGAGATTCGTTTCCATTCGATCAGCAGTTTAATATTCTGATGAGATTCATTGTGGATCAGACTCAGACTCCAAACCTGAAGGTGCGTCTGCTTTCCATGTCTGGTGTGAGTCCGTCTCCTGTTGCAGTCACCTGTGAGTCCCCGTTCTTCCTGTAGGTGAAGGTCGCCATCCTGAAGTACATTGAGTCGCTCGCACGGCAGATGGACCCCACAGACTTTGTGAACTCCAGTGAGACGCGGCTCGCCGTCTCTCGAATTATCACGTGGACGACAGAACCAAAGAGCTCAGATGTGAGAAAGGTGAGGGTGTGCCCCATGTGTGACCTCTGGTGTAGAGCGGCCTCATGCTGCCCCCTGTGTGTGACCTCTGGTGTAGAGCGGCCTCATGCTGCCCCCTGTGTGTGACCTCTGGTGTAGAGCGGCCTCATGCTGCCCCCTGTGTGTGACCCTGGTGTTGTAGAGCGGCTCAGCGGCCCCTGTGTGTGAACCGCTGGTAGAGCGCCTCTGCTGCACCCTGTGTGTGACATTCTGGTTGTTAGAGCGGCCTTCATGCTGCCCACTTGTGTGTGACCCTGGTGTAGAGCGGCCTAATGCTGACCCCCTGGTGGTGACCTCTGGTGTTAGAGCGGCCTCATGCTGCCCCCTGTGTGTGACCTCTGGTGTAGAGCGGCCTCATGCTGCCCCCTGTGTGTGACCTCTGGTGTAGAGCGGCCTCATGCTGCCCCCTGTGTGTGACCTCTGGTGTAGAGCGGCCTCATGCTGCCCCCTGTAGTGAACCTCTGTGTTGAGAAGGGTTGAGGTGCCCACCTTGTGTGCACTTGGTGTGAGTGGCCTGTCATGATGCTCCCCGTGTGTGTGACCTCTGCGTGAGCCCGGCCGCATGCTGGCCCCGTGTGGACCTATGTGTTGGTAGAGCGGCTCATGGTGCCCATTGTGTGGACCTCTGGGGTGTAGAGCGGCCTGCTCCCCACTTTGACATTGTAAGCGGCCCATGTGGCCTGATCTGGTGTGACCTCTGGGTAGAGCGGGCTCTATGGTATGCCCCTGGGTGGACCAATCTGGTCAGATAGAGCGGCCTCATGCTGCCCCTGTGTGTGTGACCTGTGGTGTAGAGCGGCCTCATGCTGCCCCCTGTGTGTGACCTCCGGTGTAGAGCGGCCTCATGCTGCCCCTGTGTGTGTGGACCTTGGTGTAAGAGCGGATAATTATGCATGCCCCCTGGTGTGTGAGACAGGGTAGAGACGGGCCCTTCATGCTGCCCCTGCCATGTGACCTGGATGTATGTACAGAGCTGCTGCCCCCGGTGCTCATGGTCGTGCTAGCCCCGTGTGTGTGACCTCTGGGGGTAGAGCGGCCTCATATGCCCTGTGTGTGACCTCTGGTGTAGATGCGGCCATCAGTCATGCTGCCCCTGTGTGTGACCTCTCGGTGTTTTGTAGAGGGCCAGCATGCTGCCCCCTGTTTTGTGTGCTAGGTTTGACCCTAATGTGCCATCAGTGGGACCTTGGTGTAGAGGCGGCCTCTCATGCTGCACCTTGTGTGTGACCTGGTGTTTAAGGCCTCATGCTGCCCACCTGTGTGTGACATCCGATGTAGAGCGGCCTTCAGCTTGCCCCCTGTGTGGTACTCTCCTGGTGTATAGAGCGGCCCAATGTGCCCTTGTGTGCTGTGACCTCTCTCTGGTTGTACGAGCGGTCCTATGGCGTGCCCCTGGTGTTGTGTGGGACTCTCGGTTGGACGCGAGCATGCTGCTGCCCCTGTGTTGTGACCTCTGGTGTAGAGCGGGCCTCATGCCCCTTGGTTGACTGTTGAGCGCCCATTGCCGGTGGGTGACCTCTGGTGTAGATGCGCCTCATGCTGCCCCCTGTGGTGGTGACTATCGGGTAGGCGGCCTCATGCTGCCCCTGTGTGTGTGACCTCTGACCTCTGGTGTAGAGCGGCCTCATGCTGCCCCCGATCGAACATCGTTGGTGACGTCAGTTAGGTTGAGGCCTCATGTGCCCCGTTGTGTGACTCTGGTGTAAAGCGCCCTCTGCTGCACCCCTGTGTGGACCTACTGGTGTAGAGCGGGCCTCATGTGCGACCCGATGGTGTGACTGACACTCTGGTTGTAAGCGGCCTCTGCTGCCCCATGTGTGTGACCTTCATGGTTTGTACGAGCGGCTCAGCCGTGTTGATCCCTGTGGGGTCAACTGCTACATGCTGCCCTGGTGTACCTGGTAGAGCCGCCCTTCATGGCTGCCCCCGTGTGTGTGACTTCTGGTGTTAGAAGGCTGGCCTCATGCTGCCCGACTGTGTGTGACATGATGTAGAGCGGCCTCATGACTGCTCACCAGTGTGTGTGACCTCTGACCTGTTGCTAGAGGGCCTCATGCTGCCCCCTGTGTGTTGGACTGGTAGTCAGCGGCCTCATGTGCCCCTGTGTGTGACACTCCGATGTGTGAGATTTGCGGCCTCGTATGCGCTGCTTCCCTGTGTGTGTGACCCTCTCCTGGGATGCTAGCAGGGCCTCATGCTGCCCCGTGGGTGTGACCTCTGGTGCGTTAGAGGGCCTCATGGTGCCCCCTTGTGTGACCTCTGGTGTAGAGCGGCCTCATGCTGCCCCCTGTGACTTGTTTGTAGACGCCAAGGCCGGTGACCTCTGGTGATAGAGCGGGTCCATCATGCGTGCCCTGTGATGTCGGACCATCTGGTGTAGAGCGGCCTCATGCTGCCATGTGTGGACCTCTGGTGTGTGAGCAGCGCACCCGTTAGGATGAGCTTGGCTCAGCTGCCCTGTGTGTTGTGACTGACCTCTGGTGTAGGCGCTGCCTCATGCTGCCCCCTTGTGGTGACCTGTGGGTGTAACAGCTAGTGCACGACTCGATGTGAGGCTGCCCCCTGTGTGGACTACTCTGGTGATAGAGCGTGCTCATGCGCCCCCTGTGTGTGACCTTGGTGCGTATGAGCGGTCTCAATGCTGCTCTACTGGTGTTGTGACTCGGTTTAGAGCGGCATCTATGCGCCCATTGTGTGTGACCTTGGCATAGGTGAGAGCGGGCTCATGCTGCCCGGTGTGTGTGACCTTGTCTTTAGAGCCGGCTCAGGCTGCGCCCCTGTGTGTGACCTCTGGTGAGAGGCGGCTATGCTGCCCTCTGTGTGTGACCTCTGGGTAGAGCGGCACTCATGCTGCCCCCTGTGTGTTGTGACTCACTTCCTTTCCCTAATCACCCTCCCTCTTCCTCCTTACACGTTCTGTTTCATCCCTTGCCCCCATCCACTTTCCCATGGACCTACTTTTCTCCACCTCCCCCCCACTCCCTTTCTCATGCGCGCGCCCCCGCAATAAATCCCCCCCCGCCTATCCAAAATACCCCTCAACACCTAACTCCCACCACCTCTCCTTCTCACACCACACATGGTGTAGAGCTGGCCTTCATGCTGCACCCCGTGTGTGACATCTGGTGTGTAGAGCGGCCTCATGCTGCCCCTGTGGGTGACCTTCTGAGTGTAGAGCGGCCTCATGCTGCCCCATGTGTGTTGCCTCTGGTGCTTAGGCGGTCGTTTGCTTGCCCATGGAGACGTTTGGATAATGGAATGGCTTGGAGATTGGAGTAGTAGTCTGACCTGTCATTGTTGTTCATGATTCCTCCACTGTCCCTTTCCTTCTCTGGGTAGGTGGAGAGTGCAGGTGAAGGAGTTGCGAAGGGTGAGCGTCCAGCTGCTGTTCATGGAGACAACTGATGCAATGTCTGAAGGATTTGTTCTCTGGGAAGTTCTCCTTTGACTTGAATCTTATCGGGGAGGAGAAGAGAGAGGGATCAGTCCTAGACGTCGGCAGAGTGAGGGTCTCCTCTCAGAATGTTTGCAGATCATGAGGGGACGCGGGACCCCCCCTCCCGAGCTGCACTCACTGTTCTGCATTGTGCCACCGGCGTATTATCTGGGGGTAAGGATGATCTCAGACCTCGCAGGTCCTTCGGTTTTCCCTTTTGTCCTTCATGTAAATGGTTAAATGAGCGCGGATATGGATCCCTATGTTGACAGTTGCAGTTTTTCCATTTTGTGAATTGACCCAAAAAATAGCTGCGTTGATGTCTGCACCACTGTGAGCCTGACTCCTAACATTGCTGCCCAACCCGTTCCTCAGGGATGACAACAATATGTCAGGTTCTGCGGCCCACTGAGCTTCCGGGGGCTTCCATGTCGTAAGGACCGTCCGTGTGCCACGTCACCGCTTTTGCCCTCAGTGGTGTGTCTTAGGAGGTCAAGTAGGCACTGGGACCTCCAGGCCCCTTGTGTTACCCTGGAGGCGTCATATACCACGCGCGCGGGGATCGGCTCTCCTGCGGTTGTCGTTGGGTTGTAATGAAGATTGCCCCCTGCAGGTTCTGTGTCTAGTAGTTGTAATCACTTCACTATCACAAAATCCCTTGGCAAGGAACCTGCGCGGCACGATCTCATAACAGCTTGCTTTTGGTTGTCAGGATCCTGATCTGTTAACTAGATGGAGGTGTATGACTGCAGGGGGCTGGGTTGTTATTTGTGGTTCTTGTAGCACGGGGCGCGGGACTGCAGGGGCTGGGTGTAGCGGAGCGCACGATGCAGGGGCTGGGTGTAGCGGAGCGCACGACTGCAGGGGCTGGGTTGTCCTGTAGCGCGAAGCGCCACGACCTGAGGGGTGGGTGTAGAGGAGCGCCGACTGCAGGGGCGGGGTTTGTAGCGGAGACGCACGACTGCAGGGCTGGGTTGTAGCAGGAGCGTGGGACTGCAGGGGGCTGGGTGTTTGTAGCGGGAGCGCGGGAATGCAGGGGGCTGGGGTGTCGAGGCCAGGCGTGGGAGAGGCAGAGAGGAAAGGAAGGGAAGGGGGGCTGGCGGGAGAGGACCTTTGGAGACATACGATGAGAAGGCGCGGGGGGGGAGAGGACCCGAGAATAGAAAGGAAGGGGCGGGGGTGAGCAGGCAGAGAAAGAGACGGAAGTGGGAGGGCGGGGGGAAGGACGCAAAGAAAGGAAGGGGAGGCGGTTCCGTACTCGTTTTGGAGGGAGCGAGAGAATCACAACGACAGGAAGGGGACGCGCGGCCCAGGTCGGGGGAGGATATGCAACTCTCGGAAGGAGCTCGAGCAAGAGATCGGAAGGGCGGAGGGAGGTTCCCCCCCTGGTGGAGGCCAGCAGCCCGAGAAACCAGGAAGGGCGAGGGGCGCAGGGGGCGGAGGAGATAAGACGAATGGGGCTGAGGCGGTCGCGTTGGCCGGGAGTGCGCGACACAGATGCAGGGGATGGGCCAGGTGGCAGGAGAGACAAGAAGTTGCAGGGCGGGGGTGCTGTGCGGACGGCGAAAGACTCACAAGGCGGCTGGGTGTGGCGGAGAGCAACGACTACTGCAGGGGATGGGATGTGGCGGAGCGGACCACGACGCAGGGGCTGGGTTTGTGCGGAGCGCAAGGGGAAATGAGGAAGGCGGAGGGGCCTTGGGGAGGACAGCGGCACGGAATGAAGAGGCGGGGGGGAGAGGCGAGAGTCAAAAGAATGGAAGGGGCGGGGTGGACGGGAGAGCAAGGATGCAGGGGCTGGGGGTGTGGCGGACCGCGCACGACTGAAGGGGCTGGGTGGGGAGGAGCGCAAGACGCGGGCTGGGTTGGAGGAGCGCACGACTGCAGGGGCCTGGGTGTGGCGGAGCGCGCACGACTGCAGGGGCTGGGTTGTGAGGAGCGCGGGAATGAGGGGATGGGTTGTTTGTTTGTTAGGGAGCGCGGGATGCAGGGGATGGGGTTTGCTTTAGCGGAGCGCACGATGCAGGGCTGGGTTTTGTTTTTGGTAGCGGGAAGCGACCGACTGCAGGGTTTGGTTGTCTTTGTAGCGGAGCGTCTCCTGTGATCTTCCTGCCTTGGTGTCGCTGGTTGTGGGAGTTTCTTTGGCTCGGGTTCTCCCTCGTCTGGTTATGTTAATCAGTTCCTGGTATCTGACCTTGTTCTGTTCCACGTCTCTCCGGTATTTTCTTGGGTCGCCGCCATCAGAACAGAATGATCCTGGCGTCTTCACTCTATTTCCAAAATAGTTGTGTTTGTTGTGAGGTGATAATGGAGGCTTTGTGTAATAAAGATCCTCAGTCCGTTAATAACAATGGGCTTTAATGTTCTCCGGGCGACCCGCGATGCAGGAGCAGACGCGACACTTTTGCTTTGTGCCAGGGGGTGCAACGGGGACCAAAATCTTCAACTAATCTGCATGTCTGTGTGTTTCGTGCTTTACCTATGTATTTTGGGGGATTGTTCGTTGGGCTTGGCACTACTGCAGTAGAATTATGTGTCTAAATTTCTTCCCTCTGAATGGCGCCGCAGTTCCCCAGGCTCAGGCTCTGTGCACCCTGAGAGCGGCCCTGACAATGCGGGATACAAGGTAGAGCTGTCATGTCTGTGTGTGCAACCCACTGATAACCACTGGCGGCTCACGGGATCATATATGTGTTCACGTGTCACATCCGTGCCAGAGGCTGCATGTTCAGACGGGAAGGAGGAGGCCAGAGCACTACACCACCATTACCCCCACACCCCTGTTGTACATACCCCGCCTCCTGCCCCCCACACCCTTGCTGTACATACCCCTCCTCCTGCCCCCCACACCCCTGCTGTACATACCCCTCCTCCTGCCCCCCACACCCCTGCTGTACATACCCCTCCTCCTGCCCCCCACACCCCTGCTGTACATACCCCGCCTCCTGCCCCCCACACCCTTGCTGTACACACCCCTCCTCCTGCCCCCCACGCCCCTGCTGTACACACCCCTCCTCCTGCCCCCCACGCCCCGCTTACCACACCCCGCCTACTGCCCCCACGCACCGCTTGTACATACCCATCCTCGCGCCCCCACACCCCTGCTGTACAATACCCTCCTCCTGCCCCTTATTTCAGACCCTGTGTTACCAGGGGCAGAGTAGGCTACATGTTTGTTCCTGCTCCATCACATTGCCCGGGTAATGATTAAATGGGCGAATTCCTTAAAAATAGAAACCTTTTGAAAGATTACAGACGTGTTACATCGGTGATGAAAATTCCCGAAAACTGACCCCTCCCACAGACAGGGCATGAAGGGTTAACACGTCCTCCTCCTCCTTTTCTGCACTCGGGGGGCCACACTGCCTCTTTCTATCCGTCTCCTCTTGCACTGGGGGCCACACTGGCCTCCTCATCCTCCTCCTCCTCTCTGCACTCGGGGGGGGGGGCAACACTGCCTCCTCATCTCCTCCTCCTCTCTGCACCCGGGGGGGCCACACTGCCTCCTCATCCTCCCTCCTCTCTGCACCGGGGGGGGGCCACATGCCCTTCACCCCTCCTCCTCTCTGCACCCGGGGGCCACACTGACCTCTAATTTCATCTCCTCCTCCTCTCTGCACCAGGGGGGCCACACTGCTCCTCATCCCCCTCCTCCTCTATGCACTCGGGCGGGGCCACCACGCCTCCTCATCCCCCTCCTCCTCTCTGCACTCGGGGCCACAATGCCTCATCATCCGCCTCATAATCCTCACCTATCGCATTCGGGAGGGGCCACACTGCTCATCATCCTCCCTCTCTGCACTAGGGGGGGGGGGGGGGGGGGGTGCACAATGCTCATCATACTCCTCCTATCTGCCACTCGGGGGGGGGGGGGTGCACACTGGCCTCCCATCCCTCCTCTCTGCACGTCGGGGGGGGGGGGGGGGGGGGGGTGGGGGGGGGGGGGGGTGCCACCCTGACTCCTCTCATCCTCTATCTGCACTCGGGGGGGGGGGAGGGGGGGGGGGGGGGGGGGGTGCCACCTGCCTCCTATCTCCTCCTCTCTGCACTCGGGGGGGGGGGGGGTGGTGCACACTGCCTCCTCATCCCTACCTCTCTGCACTGAGGGGGGGGGGGCATGGGGGGGGGAGGGGGGATTGCACACTGCCTCCTCATCCTCATCATCTCTGGAACTCGGGAGGGGGGGGTGGGGGGGAGGGGGGTTGACACTGCTCCTCATCTCCTCCCTCTCTGACTCGGGGGGTGGGGGGGGGGGGCGCACACTGCCTCCTCATCCTCCTCCTCTTACTCATACTCCCTCACTCTGTGCACCCGGGGGGGGGGGGGGACACTGCCTCTCATCCTCCTCCTCCTCCTCTCTGCACCGGGAGGGCACCACACTGCCTCCTGTTCCTCCTCCTCTCTGCCACCCGGGGGGCAACACTGCCTCCTAATTCATTCCTCCTCCTCTCTGAAACCCGGGGGGGGGCCCACACGGCCTCCTCTCCTCTATGCACTCGGGGTGCGGGGGGCGGGGAAAACTGTCATCCTCTCTCTGCACTCGGGAGGGGCCACACACTGCCTCTTATACTCTCGGCACCTCTGGAGGGGGGGCGGGGGCCACACTGCCTCTTCATCCTCCTCCTAAAGTCTGCACTCGGGGGGGTGGGGGGGGGCACAACCTGCCCTCCTCATCATCCTCCTCCTCCTGAACACCAGGGCATGAAGGGTAACACTGTATCCTCTCCTGTTCTGCAAATCGGGGGCCACACTGCCTCATCATCCTTCCTCATATCTGCACTCGGGGGGGGGGGGGGGGGCCACATTGCCTCCTCCTCTCCACGATCTCCTCCTCTTCCTCCTCATCTTCCTCCTCCTACTGCACAAGGGGGGCCCACACTGCTCTTCAATCCTACTCCCCTCTCTGCACAAGGGAGGGAACCCACACTGCCTCCTCAATCCTCCTCCCTCTATGCACCCGGGGGGGGGGGGGGGGGGGGGGTTTGCAACTGCCTCATCTACCTCCTCTCTGCATGCGGGTGGACGGGGGGGGGGGGGGGGGGGCGGGGGCTCACTTGCCTAATCATCCTACTTCTGCACTCGGAGGGGCCCACACTGCCTCCTCATCATCCTCCTCTCTGACACCCGGGGGGCCACACGGCATCATCCTCCTCTCTGCACTCGGGGGCCACATGCCTACTCATCTCTTGCACTCGGGGGGGGGGGGGGGGGGCGGGGCCACCCACGCCTTTCCCATCCTCCTCCTCTCATCCTCATCTTGCACTCGGCGGGGCCACATGGCAACCTCATCCCTCCTCCTCTGCACTCGGGGACGGCACATGTGCCTCCTTCATTCATCCTCCGACTCTCTGCACTCCGCGGGGCCCATTGCCTCTCATCATCCTCCTCCTCTCTGCACTCGGCGGGGCCACATTGCTCCTCATACTCCTCATCCTCTCTGAACTCGGGGGGCCACAATGCACTCCTCATCCTCCTCCTCCTCTCTGCAGTGTCGGGGCTGGCGGGGCACAACTGCCTCCTCATCCTCCTCCTCCTCTCTGCACTCAGGGGGGCCACATTGCCTCTCATACTCCTCTCTCTCTGCAGCTCGGGGGAGGCCAACAGATGGGCATCACCTCATCCTCTCCTCCTCTCTGCACTCGGGGGGGCGGACACATTGCCTCCTCATCTCCTCCTCCCTCCTTGCAATCGGGGGCCACATGCCTCCTAATCACCTCCTCCTCTCTGCATTCGCGGGGGCCAAATTGCCTCCTCATCCTCCTCCTCATCTCTGACACTGGGGGGCCCACATTGCCTCCTCATCTCCTCCTCCTCCTCTCTGCACTAGGGGGGCCACATTGCATCCTCATCCTCATCCTCCGCTATGAACTCGGGGGGCCACACTGCCTCTTCATCCTCCTCCTATCTGCACTCGGGGGGGCAACGAACTGCCTCCTCTTCCTCCTGCTCGCTCTCTGCACAGGGGGGGCCACACGGACTCTCATCATCCTTCCTCATCTCTGCACTCGGGGGGGCACACTGGCTTCCTCTTCCTCCTCCTCCTTCTGCAACGGGGGGGGTGCACACTGTCCTCTCATCTCCTCTAGTAAAAATGCTACGTGAGTGTGAAAGCGCTTATGGGACAGTATGGGGTCCTATGGATTACCCCCTCCCCCCCAATATACAACTACAGAAAGTGATAAATGAAAAAGCACAGACCCCCAGGATGAGTTATGTGGGATGGCCACGCTGTGTGTCCCTCCTGTAGACTCATGTTCACACTATAATCACTTGCTGCATTATGAGGAGACACCAATAGAATATGATCCCCGCCACTTACCCCCTACCAACCTACCCCACCACCCACAAGGTCACCGACTATCCCCCCCTGCTATCTACGCCACCTCCCCGCCCTCCTCTACCCTCCTTCCTCAACCGCCCCCCCTGCCTCTCCTGCATGTAGCGTCGCCCTGGGGGGCCCCTCGTCACTATCGTCTTAGTTCCTCTGACTGTCCACTTCTCTCGTTGCAGGCAGCGCAGATCGTCCTGGATTTCTCTTTTGAGCTAAAACACCCAGAGTCACCATTGTTACTGGGAGAATTGCGGAAAAACGTCCAGGACGGAGAACCAGACTGCCTGCACAACAATCTAAAGAACTCAAGCAGCACACAGCAGATGGTAAGGGTGGAGTACGTTGTGCATGCCACCATAGACGAGGCTGAGGCCCATTGGTCTGTTGTAGGGGGGTCTGCAGTACGACAGGCAGGAGGCCGCTAGGAACAGCCTGCAACACCTCTGCCAAGGTTGTGGTCTATGTTTGCAATGTGATTGTAGTAGTATAAGTTTAAGATTATTCTGGGTTTGAACAATGAACCAAGATCTGCAAAATAGTACCAAAAATCAATTCTTACTACCCAAACCCCATCTTGCATAGATCAGGATAGAACCATAATGAGACAGGCAGCTTTTTCTGCAGCAGATCTATCACAGTGTCGATGCTGGAGGAATGATGTGCGTAGTAAGGATTCTCCATTGCAGGTCACAGGGGAAGATGCTGCTCATGGGTGCACCAGCACTGATATAAATTAGTGACAAATGACGTCTTTGATTAGAGGATCTCCATTTTCTTATTTTCCTTGGTCCCCATGTCAGCTCTTCCAGCATGACTCGGCTTTGAGGATTTAGCGACACCAAAAGTGTTATTCTCCACATTAGCCGATGAGTCCCAGTGCCACCGTTGTTGGACCCCCCCCCCCCCCCCCCAATAGTAACTGAACCCCCATAGGAACAAATATTGTCTATCCCCTTCTTCTCCTCTTTGCCACCTTCTATTCTGTGGACAGATGCAGTAGGGCTCTGGCGTCGGCGACATGTGATACCATCATGAGGTTAACCAGTACCTTACCAGCTACGGCCGTGGACGACCTCGAGACTTTCGACCCGTCACATGTCACTACTCCAACATCTCTGGAATAACACACACTACTTGAGGATGGGGAACAGTCTAGTGCCACAGACTCCCACCACAATGCCGGCCCTGCCATTGGTACTCCCGAGCTATGTGGCTGGCATGCTTCACTCTAGGATGTCAGGGTGAGGACTGCGGAGGCTTGCGTACACTCTATGCTTACTGTTGATAAACATAATAACTCTATTTTTGATTTTAGGGAATTCCGAGCAACGCACAAGGGACGGACCCCTCCGACATTCAAGCCGCCGATCAAGTCCCTTAAACATCTCCGACCAATTGTTCTCACGGCGGCCGTCCCCCAGGTAGGATGGTTACCCTTCACACATATCTGGAGATGTCACATATCTGTAGGAGCAGTTGTTGGGGTCAACATATTAGGAAGGAGCCGCTATTCTCGGCCAAACTGAGCTGTCATTGTCTTTCTGAATTGCAGCAGTGCATTGTCTGGGCCGGCTGCCATTAAGGGAGAGATGGGGAGATTGGACATATACAGCTCGCCCTGTCCTCTGCTGCGCGCAATGACGCCTGTCAGTCACACTTCGGCTGTTGTGGGTCAGATCTGTTGGACTTGTAACGTTGAGAGTATTCTCGTCTACAGTTTGCTGGATTATGAAACAGAAAAACTGAATTCTGAGGAATGAAATCTAAGCTCCCTCCGTGGACGTCCTGAAGCCATCGGAAGGTAGTTAGCTTCCGCAGCCAAGAAGATCCGCAACGAACCGGTGAAAGAGAGGATCCCAGGAAAGTTGGAGACATGGTAAGACCCCCCTGGCAGTGTATGAAAGACACAGGCCATCACAGGGTCGAGGGAATGGGGACGCTGTGGAGACAATTTAGCCATGTTAGACTGTTTTCATTGCTACATCAAAGTTGTACAAATCACCCAAGTCTGTACCAACATTGGCCCAAAATCATTAATAACATTGGCGCCAGATTATTGCTCTGTTTTGTCTATCAACATTGTCAGAAACCCATACTTTGTGGTCCCAGGTATGACAATGATGTTTGCGGGTCACATAGTAAACTATGTGACCCTACAGGAGCTTACCCCACTGCAGGATCTGAAGTTCTGCTCAGACACGCTGTGATCCATATGATTTTTTTTTTTCCACTTCCGCCCAAGACTCTCGAGAAGCAGGAAATGGCGCGTCTCCGTCAGTGACCTTCGTGGGGGAATCTGAAATGGTGAAGGAGGGCGGATGGCGCTAGATACAAAACCTCACTTACTGAAACAATCAGCAACCACTCGAGCATTTACAGGACACACGCGGGAAAGACTATATCCCTACCCACTACTCCGCACTCCATAAACAGCTACGGACAAGAACCGCCTGAAGGAGCCGGTTCGATGACGAGCAGTGAACCAGCCTGCAGCGATGGTTTGTTGGCTCAGCATTTGGCTGTGATTGAAGTTGTTTCTCTCTGATCGCTCTTCACGTTGATGCTTTACACTCTCTCTTGAGTTCCCATCGATCACTTCAGACTGGTAGCCGATACAATTGAAACGAGCTTTGGCCAATCATAAACGAGCGGAGTGGAGGAGCGGAAAGGCGCTGTGCGAGTGTGAGACCACACGTAGAGAGGACAAACCCGGAGTCGGGCATGAAGCATTTCAAGACCCTCCTTCTCCTCCTCTGCAAGAACCCCCTCGGAGACAAAACGTATAAGAACCCCTAGAGAATGATTTGTGTATTGTCTGGAGGGTGCTGATGCTCCAGGTCCTCCACAGCTTCAATAGACTTTCTGCGTTCCTTTTTTGGTCAGTGCATTGTAGATAAGTTTGAAAGCACGTGGCACTGGTATAAATACTACGCAACTTTTACTAATAATAAGATCAAGTGCTTCACAGGAACACACATATTCAGAGATAGATTGCCACTTTACTGCCACAGTGGTGGGCACATGCGGATAGATATACAAACATAGCAACAAGGCGATGGATTAAAGTGTAGGTGGTAATGCAGACAATATAACGTAGAACCAATTCACCCATGCAGCAATACTGGGGAATGAGGGCTATTCCGATCACCCTCACGGGGAGGAGATCGGATGTTCAGCTTGTAGCCATCAGTCCAGAGAAGAGGAATATATAACCGGCTAGTTCAATCCACTACGCGGCGATAGAGCCTTGCCCCAACAATCCCACTGTCAAGATCGTCCGAAGTGACTGACCCTACAATCAGAAAAATTGTGCACGCGAGCACATAGGCCTGTCGGCATCAGAGATGGTTAGGACCACTGCCAGATATCTGACACCAGGAACTGCTCCATGCAATAGTGTACAGGGTACATGAATTATGTACTATGGCAGTTTATTCTTTCAGCTCCTGATTAATCCAAACATATCATGGAACGAAACCGAGAGAGGGCAATTTTTCTGGGAGTCTGTGGGGGTGTTCTCCTCTCGCTCTTTCCCATTACTTCCTCTTCCATTAATGACTCTTCTTCTTCTCCTCTAGCTGCGGTCACCTTCCTCCTATTCTTCCGTCTCTAGCAGCCGCTGTACCTGCCTCATCTTCATTCATCATATTCTTCCTTTCCTCCGCTCTGTCCCTGCCTACCTCTTCCTTTCCCTCCTCTTCCTACTCCTCTTCGTCACTTCTCAATGCACGTATGGTATCCTCCACGCATGCGATTCGAGCGTTGGCCTTAAGAGTTCTTAGGGAAATCACCTGAGGAACCAGCCAGCGAGAGTTCAAAGAACTACGCGGAGCTGACGATCATTGAAGACCTTGGAGGCGCATAAGGATTCTCACAAAGAGGTGGTAATGGTTAGTATCAGAGGCCGGAAGAGGCGGGCCGAGCAACAGAAAACCTTCAGTCACGGACAAGGTGCAGCCCGGGTTCTGGAATATCACGCAAGCTCCAGGTACATACATCACAGATGGTGGATTACTTACCCTCCCTGCTATATACTACGCCGACCATCCTTGGTAGTTAGTGTGGGTGTCACCACACCCCATACAATAACAGCACAATACTAGGTTATAACCACTCGCTCACCCCACTCCTCATCCCCTCTCTGCACTCTGTTTTTATAGTAGTTGGACCCCAATACTATACCGCTGCTTATCACATGATACTCCCTCTACCCTATGCTTGTTGTAGGTTGTACCCCCATAAATAACCGCGCTCTGCCCTGCTCCATCATTAACCTCATGCTTGGTTGTAGTTTGCCTTTCTACCCCCCATAACATCACCGCGATCTGCCCTGCCTACCTCCCTCTCCACTCTGCTTGTTGTAGTGTGTACCCCCCATTAATCACCGCTGCTTCTCCCGATACCTACCCTCTCAACCTTGATTGTTGAGTTGGTCCCCCCATACATCACCGCTGCTTCTGCCCTGCTCCCTCCCTCTCACCTCTGCTTGTTGTGTTTGTACCCCCCAACATCCACCCGCTGCTTCTCCCCTGCTCCCTCCCTTCCACCTCTGTGTGTTATTTGTACCCCCCATTACATACAGCGATTCTCCCCTGAATTCACTTCCATTCTCTGGCTTGGACTTCGGGCTCCATTCTGGCCGGTGAACTCGTCGGAGGTTTTGTGTTAGATTTGCTGATAACAGGTTCCAGGAGACATTGATGTTCTCCGCGCATCCTGACTCTGTGCCCATCAGCGGGGGCTGTGCAGGATCTGTAAGAAGGGATTTATCATGGAAGACGCTTATCCCTGCTCCGCCATAGACTCCAGTGACCTATGGGGCTTGTAGGACCACATCCCGGACAACTGAGTGCCAAGGTCTCATAGAAGAAGCCGGGGGGTCAATACATGTCATTAGTGATCAACCCCTGTGACCTTAACCCTCATCCTACAAGGTCTGAAAATAAGGGATGTGGCTGCATCTCCGAGTAATGACTGAGCCCTCACTGAACCCTGGGGGGGTGGTATACATGTGGTGGTGTAATGGGGAGGGGGCGCGTTCGGGGGTTGTTACAATGGGATGTAATAGGGGGGGAGTGTATACACTGTGTGTAATTGAGGGGGGGGGGGGTATACACAGTGTGGTAATAGGAGGGGGGAGGTGTATACAATGTGTGTAAGGGGGGGATGTGTATACTGTGGGTAGGGGGTGGGAGGTGTATACAATGGTGTGTGTAGGGGGGGGAAGGGTCGTGTATACAATGGTGTGATATGGGGGGGGGGGGAGGTGACGGGTGTATCAATGTGTGTATGGGGGGGGGAGGTTGTATTACAATGTGTGTATTGGGGGGGTTTGTATACAAGTTTGTGTGTATGGGGGGGGGAGGTTGGGGGGGGAAAAGGTGGTGTGGGAGGTGTATACAACGTGGTGTTATGGGGGGCGGGGGGGAGGGTGTATACAATTTGTGATGGGGGGGGAGGGGTCTACCAATGTGTGTATGGGGGGGGGAGGTGTATACATGTGTGGTGGCCATATGGGGGGGGGAGGTGTTGGTGTATACAATGTGTGCTAGGGGGCGGAAAGGTGTCAACAATGTGTGCATATGGGGGGAGGTGTATACAATGTGTGTATGGGGGCGGGTGTTTACAATGGGGTATGGGGGGGGGGTATACACAATGTGGTATGGGCGGGGAAGGTGTATTACATGTGTGTATGGGGGGGGAGGTGATATACAATGTGTGTATGGGGGGGGAGGTGTATTACAAATGTGGTTATTGGGGAGCAGGGGGGTATCAGGCGGGGGGGAAGGTGTATACAAGTGTGGGTGTTATGGGGGGGGGGGGAGGTGCTATTACAATGTGTGTATTGGGAGGGGGGCAGGTGATACAAATTGTGTATGTGGGGGGGGAGGTGTATTACAATGTGTGTATGTGGGGGGGGAGGGTGTATACCATGTGTGGATGTGGGCCGGGGGGAGGTGTATCCAATGTTGTGTATGGCGGGGGGGGAGGTGTAACAATGTGTGTATGTGGGGGGGGGAGGGTATACCATGTGGTCTGTGGGGGGGGGGAGGTCGGTGTTACCATGTGTTGTTTGTACAAAGGGGGGGGTGTAGGTACAATGTGTGTAGGTGGGGGGGGGGAAGTGCTCTCCCATGTGGTATGTGGGGGGGGAGGTTGTTAAACCCATGTGGTAGAGGGGGGGTAGGTGATCGCACTGTGTGTATGGGGGGGGGGGGGGGAGGGGGGGAGGTGTATACAATGTGTTGTACTGCTGCGGGGGGAGGTTGTTATACAATGTGTGTATGTGGGGGGGGGGGAGGGGGGGGAGCGGGAAGGTGTATACAATGTGTGTATGGGGGGGTGGTAGATGTATGTTGCGGCCCGCGTGTCTTGTGACGTACAGAAGGTACATTGTTATGAATTTTCTTCTGAAGTTTATAAAACAGTTGTTTTTACTTTGTTGGTTCAGTAAAAACATTCGGCTATACTAAACACAGGTGACTCATGCTCTGGGGTGGAGACCGTGTTGCAATAGGGGGTTAATATTTAAGGGATCTTCAGTGGTGCAGCGGCCAACCGTGACCAATGAGCTGAGGAAAGGGCACAAGGGGGAGTAGTCTGTCCCTAGCAGCCGGAGTACTCGCACATGTGGAGGGTGGGGGGGGGTTGGAGAGGTGGTGTATGGGCGCGCCCTCGCGCTCCGGGGGCTGGGCCTTTGGTCCTTGGCCCTGGCGGGGGGTCGGGCGCGGCAGACTTAGGCCATTTACTTGTCTCGGATCCTAAACTGCAGCTTCAGTGACCACGAAACCTTTAAAGGGATTGTCCCTGAGTGCGGCTCTGTATCCGCTGTGCACAGGAGAGGGAGGAGCTCTTCTGGGCTCCGCGGCCGCAGTCACATGCTGCTAAACCTTATACTGTACAGATACATTGTAACAGATCCCCAGCGCAGGAGAGATCTATGTGCCTGCCTACATTGGTACAAGGTTGTCAGACTGCTTTTCTGTTGGGTCAGTTGTCAGAGCAGCAGAGAGCAGCCCCACACCGGCCAGCTCCATCCACCCGGAGCAGTGCATCAAGGTCCTGTGTCCATCATCCAGACGGCCGACTACCCCATCAACCTGGCTGCCATCAAGATGCAGACCAAGGTCATTGAGCGCATCTCCAAGGAGTCTCTGCACCAGATCCTGCAGGACATCATCCCCGGCTTATTACAGGTGAGCTGAACCCCTGTGTCAGATGTGGTATCTTGCTCTCACATCCATACGGTTTTACTATGGCTTCGCTCTGCATTCTCCTGCGGGCTACGACAATACGGAGAGCAGCGTCCGAAAAAGCGAGTGTTTCTGTCTTGTAGCCAATTTACTCTGTAGATTGGAGAAAGAACTGTCCAAAAAGTACTTATCTAGCACAGCTGCGGGTAGTAGGTAAGAGTGTCGCCGAAACTACTGCATGTCACACGAGTGCTCACGCATCCACTTGCACAAACTCCATCTACGCAGCACTGTGGACACTATGCTGATCTGGATTGGGCAAATCTGGTTGATATGCAGAACTTCCTTTCTCGTTCTGTTACATAAGGTTGCCCTCCCACTGTGGTAGCGAAGTGACGGGGGGGATAAACGTAATAGAGGTCTGGGCTGGTACTTTGGGCTTGACATCGGAAATGTTCCACGGCTATCAGGGTCGAAAGGTTTTCTTCATATTTGCTTCGCAGTCCTCCCTGGGAGCGAAGTGACGGGGGGGCGAGGGCGGGAGGGGGTCGCAGTCAATACCATGGGAGCCGTGGACGGGGGGAGGGGGGGCCGCAGTCCATCCCCTGGGAGCAGTGACGGGGGGAGGGGGGCGCAGTCCATCCCCTGGGAGCAGTGACGGGGGGAGGGGGGCGCAGTCCATCCCCTGGGAGCAGCTCAGTGAAGGGGGGCAGGGGGGCGGCAGTCCATCCCCTGGAAGCACTAGTGACGGGGGGAGGGGGGCTCAGGTCCATCCCCATGGGAAGCAAGTCGAAGGGGGGAGGGGGTGCAGCAAGTCACATCCCCCTGGGACAGAGTGACAGGGGGAGGGGGAGCAGTGCAGCCGTACCATCCCTGGAGCCAAGGTGACGGGTGAGGGGGGATGCGTCCATCGGACATGGGGTCGGGAGCATGGGGAGGTTTTAGGGGGGATATCCCTACTGATTATGAATTATCTTACGCCTGCAGATGAAGGTCTAATTGTACATAAAAGCGGCTAAGAGCCAATGAACAGTACAGCAGCTCGTCTCCGAGTCTCCACTGCACAGTTGTGTCCGGGTAGATGTCCTGAACGGCTTCTAGACGAGAGAGAAAGCGCCAGACGCAGGACGTGTCCGCCGGACCCCAGCCGCTGAACACTTAATACAAATACTGACACGTTGGAACCATGGAAGGCGACGGTGCGGGTGGGGGGGGGATATTGTGTTCCAGGGCTCCAGAGGGAAGGGGTTTATTAGTACACAAGTCAATGGCGTTTATCTCTTCATTTGTTTTGAAATTTCCTAAAAAAGAAACTGCCCCAACCCGGAGGCAGCAGAGGAGGCCGCCATCGCAGCTCCGCGCAGGACTCATTGCAATCAGTATTTATTTTAAACTAAAATGTCTGATGAATTATCTTTCCACCTCTTCATTCTGGAAATGAATGTAGAGAGTTTGACCCGGGTGAGATGATTGTGCGTACGGCGGGTACACACCCCTCCTCCTGCCCCCCACGCCCCTGCTGTACACACCCCGCCTCCTGCCCCCCACGCCCCTGCTGTACATACCCCTCCTCCTGCCCCCACACCCCTGCTGTACAATAACCCTCCTCCTGCCCCTTATTTCAGACCCTGTGTTACCAGGGCAGCGTAGGCTACATGTTTGTTCCTGCTCCATCACATTGCCCGGGTAATGATTAATGAGGGAATCCTAAAAATAGAACCTTTTGAAAGTACAGAACGTGTACAGCGGTGAAAATTCCCCGACAACTACCCCCCACAGACCAGGGCATGAAGGGTAACACTGTCTCCTCCTCCTTTTCTGCACTCGGGGGCCACACTGCCTCTTTCTCATCCTTCTCCTCTTTGCACTTGGGGGCCACACTGCCTCCTCATCCTCCTCCTCCTCTCTGCACTCGGGGGGGCCACACTGCCTCCTCATCCTCCTCCTCCTCTCTGCACCCGGGGGGGCCACACTGCCTCCTCATCCTCCTCCTCCTCTCTGCACCCGGGGGCCACACTGACCTCTAATTTCATCTCCTCCTCCTCTCTGCACCAGGGGGGCCACACTGCTCCTCATCCCCCTCCTCCTCTATGCACTCGGGCGGGGCCACCACGCCTCCTCATCCCCCTCCTCCTCTCTGCACTCGGGGCCACAATGCCTCATCATCCGCCTCATAATCCTCACCTATCGCATTCGGGAGGGGCCACACTGCTCATCATCCTCCCTCTCTGCACTAGGGGGGGGGGGGGGGGGGGGTGCACAATGCTCATCATACTCCTCCTATCTGCCACTCGGGGGGGGGGGGGTGCACACTGGCCTCCCATCCCTCCTCTCTGCACGTCGGGGGGGGGGGGGGGGGGGGGGTGGGGGGGGGGGGGGGTGCCACCCTGACTCCTCTCATCCTCTATCTGCACTCGGGGGGGGGGGAGGGGGGGGGGGGGGGGGGGGTGCCACCTGCCTCCTATCTCCTCCTCTCTGCACTCGGGGGGGGGGGGGGTGGTGCACACTGCCTCCTCATCCCTACCTCTCTGCACTGAGGGGGGGGGGGCATGGGGGGGGGAGGGGGGATTGCACACTGCCTCCTCATCCTCATCATCTCTGGAACTCGGGAGGGGGGGGTGGGGGGGAGGGGGGTTGACACTGCTCCTCATCTCCTCCCTCTCTGACTCGGGGGGTGGGGGGGGGGGGCGCACACTGCCTCCTCATCCTCCTCCTCTTACTCATACTCCCTCACTCTGTGCACCCGGGGGGGGGGGGGGACACTGCCTCTCATCCTCCTCCTCCTCCTCTCTGCACCGGGAGGGCACCACACTGCCTCCTGTTCCTCCTCCTCTCTGCCACCCGGGGGGCAACACTGCCTCCTAATTCATTCCTCCTCCTCTCTGAAACCCGGGGGGGGGCCCACACGGCCTCCTCTCCTCTATGCACTCGGGGTGCGGGGGGCGGGGAAAACTGTCATCCTCTCTCTGCACTCGGGAGGGGCCACACACTGCCTCTTATACTCTCGGCACCTCTGGAGGGGGGGCGGGGGCCACACTGCCTCTTCATCCTCCTCCTAAAGTCTGCACTCGGGGGGGTGGGGGGGGGCACAACCTGCCCTCCTCATCATCCTCCTCCTCCTGAACACCAGGGCATGAAGGGTAACACTGTATCCTCTCCTGTTCTGCAAATCGGGGGCCACACTGCCTCATCATCCTTCCTCATATCTGCACTCGGGGGGGGGGGGGGGGGCCACATTGCCTCCTCCTCTCCACGATCTCCTCCTCTTCCTCCTCATCTTCCTCCTCCTACTGCACAAGGGGGGCCCACACTGCTCTTCAATCCTACTCCCCTCTCTGCACAAGGGAGGGAACCCACACTGCCTCCTCAATCCTCCTCCCTCTATGCACCCGGGGGGGGGGGGGGGGGGGGGGTTTGCAACTGCCTCATCTACCTCCTCTCTGCATGCGGGTGGACGGGGGGGGGGGGGGGGGGGCGGGGGCTCACTTGCCTAATCATCCTACTTCTGCACTCGGAGGGGCCCACACTGCCTCCTCCTCATCCTCCTCTCTGACACCCGGGGGGCCACACGGCATCATCCTCCTCTCTGCACTCGGGGGCCACATGCCTACTCATCTCTTGCACTCGGGGGGGGGGGGGGGGGGCGGGGCCACCCACGCCTTTCCCATCCTCCTCCTCTCATCCTCATCTTGCACTCGGCGGGGCCACATGGCAACCTCATCCCTCCTCCTCTGCACTCGGGGACGGCACATGTGCCTCCTTCATTCATCCTCCGACTCTCTGCACTCCGCGGGGCCCATTGCCTCTCATCATCCTCCTCCTCTCTGCACTCGGCGGGGCCACATTGCTCCTCATACTCCTCATCCTCTCTGAACTCGGGGGGCCACAATGCACTCCTCATCCTCCTCCTCCTCTCTGCAGTGTCGGGGCTGGCGGGGCACAACTGCCTCCTCATCCTCCTCCTCCTCTCTGCACTCAGGGGGGCCACATTGCCTCTCATACTCCTCTCTCTCTGCAGCTCGGGGGAGGCCAACAGATGGGCATCACCTCATCCTCTCCTCCTCTCTGCACTCGGGGGGGCGGACACATTGCCTCCTCATCTCCTCCTCCCTCCTTGCAATCGGGGGCCACATGCCTCCTAATCACCTCCTCCTCTCTGCACTCGGGGGGCCACATTGCCTCCTCATCCTCCTCCTCCTCTCTGCACTCGGGGGGCCACATTGCCTCCTCATCCTCCTCCTCCTCTCTGCACTCGGGGGGCCACATTGCCTCCTCATCCTCCTCCTCCGCTCTGCACTCGGGGGGCCACACTGCCTCTTCCTCCTCCTCCTCTCTGCACTCGGGGGGGCACACTGCCTCCTCTTCCTCCTCCTCCTCTCTGCACTCGGGGGGGCCACACTGCCTCCTCATCCTCCTCCTCCTCTCTGCACTCGGGGGGGCACACTGCCTCCTCTTCCTCCTCCTCCTCTCTGCACTCGGGGGGGCACACTGCCTCCTCATCCATCTCCTCTAGTGAAAATGCTAGTGAAAGCGACTTATGGGACACTATGTGGGTCCTATGGATACCCCCCTCCCCCCCAATATACAACTACAGAAATAGTGATAAATGAAAAGCACAGACCCAGGGATGAGTTATGTGATGGCCACGCTGTGTCCCCTCCTGTAGACTCATGTTCACACTATAATCACTGCTGCATTATGAGGAGACACCAATAGAATATGATCCCTGCATGTAGCGGTCGCCCTGTGGCCCCTCGTCATCTCTCGTCTTCTTCCTCTGACTGTCACTTCTCTCGTTGCAGGCAGCGCAGATCGTCCTGATTTCTCTGTTTGAGCTAAACACCCCAGAGTTCACCATGTTACTGGGAGCATTGCCGAAAACGTTCCAGGACGGAGCAACCAAACTGCTGCACAACCATCTAAAGAACTCCAGCAACAGCAGCATGGTAAGGGTGGAGTACAGTGTGCAGTGCCTCCATAGCCGAGGATGAGGCCCATTGGTCTGTAGGTGGTCTGCAGTACCGACAGGCAGCGAGGCCGCTAGGAACCGCTGCAACCCCTTCTGCCCAAGTTGTCTGTCTTATGTTTGCAATGTGATGTAGTAGTATAAGTTTAAGATTATTCTGGGTTGTGAACAATGAACCAAGCTTACTGCAAAATAGTACCAAAATCAATCTTACTACCCAACCCATCTTGCATAGACTCAGGATAGAACCATAATGAGACAGGCAGCTTTATTCTGCAGCAGATCTATCACAGTGTCTGATGCTGGAGGAATGATGTGACGTAGTAAGATTCCTCCATGCAGGTCACAGGGGAGATGCTGCTCATGGGTGACACCAGCACTGACTATAAATCTAGTGACAAATGACGTCTTTGATTAGAGGAGTCTCTCATTTTCTTATTTTCCTTGGTCCCCATGTCAGCCTCTTCCAGCCATGACTCGGCTTTGCAGATTTAGCGACACCAAAAGTGTTATTCTCCACATTAGCCGATGGTCCCAGTGCCCCAGTTGTTTGGGACCCCCCCCCCCCCCCCCCCAATAGTAACTGCACCCCCATAGAGAACAAATACTTGTCTTATCCCCTTCTCTCCTCTTTGCACCTTCTCTTCTGTGGACAGATGCAGGAGCTCTGGCGTCGGCGACATGTGATAACATCATGAGTTAACCATTACCTTACCAGCTACGGCCGTGAACCTCGGCAGCCTTTGACCCGGTCACATGTCACCTACTCCACATCTCTGGCATAACCACACTACTATGAGATGGGGAACAGTCTAGTGCCACAGCTCCCACCACCAATGCCGGCCCTGCCATCTGGTACTCCCGAGACTATGTGGCTGGCATGCTTCACTCCTATATGTCAGGGTTAGGGACTGCGGGAGGGCTGCGTACACTCTATGATGTCCTGTTTGATCAGACATAATAATCTATTTTTGATTTTAGGGATCTCCGAGCAATACAATGGGACGGACCCCCTCCCGACATTCAAGCAGCCGATCAAGTCCCTTAACATCTCCGACCAATTGTTCTCACGGCGGCCTGTCCCCCAGGTAAGGATGGTTCCCCTTCACCCACTTCTGGAGATGTCATATCTGTAGGAGCAGTTTGTTGGGGTCACATATTAGGAAGGAGCTGCTATTCTCCCAAACTGCAGCTGTCATTGTCTTCTGAATGCAGCATGTGCATTGTCTGTGCCGGCTGCCATAAGGGAGAGATTGGGAGCTTGACATCTACAGCTCACCCTGTCCTCTGCTGCGGCCCAATGCCGCCTGTCATGTCACACTTTGATGTTGTGGGTCGATCTGTTGGGACTTTAAAGTTTGAGTATTTCTCGTCTACAGTTTGCTGGATTATGACACAGAAAACCTGAATTCTGATGAAATCTATAGCTCCCTCCGTGGAGTCACTGAAGCCATCGAGAAGTTCAGCTTCCGCAGCCAAGAAGATCTCAACGAACCGGTGAAGAGAGATCCCAGGAAAGATGGAGACCTGGTAAGACCTTGGCAGTGATGAACAGGACATCACATGGGGAATGGGGACGCTGGAGACACATTTAGCCATGTTAGACTTGTTTTCCTTGCTACATCAAGTTGTACAATCACCAAGTCTGTACCAACATTGGCCCAAATCATTAATAACATTGGCGCAGATTATTGCTCTGTTTTGTCTCTATCAACATTGTCAGAAACCCCATAACTTTGTGGTCTCCATGTATGACAATGATGTTTGCAGGGTATACATAGTAATCTATGTGACCCTACAGGAGCTGACCCCACTGCAGGATCTGAATGTTCTGCTCAGACCCGCTGTGATCCATATGATTTTTTTTTTTCCCTTCCGCTCAAGATCTCTCGAGAAGCAGGAATGGCGTCTCCAGTCAGTGACCTTCGTGGGGGATCTGACATGGTGGAAGGAGGGCGGATGGCGCTAGATAACAAAACCTCATTACTGAACACTCAGCCACCTCGAGCATTTACAGGACCACGCGGGCGAGACTATAGCCCCTACCCCTACTCCGACTCCATCAACAGCTACGACAAGACCGCCCTGAAGGAGGCCGTGTTCGATGACGACATGGACCAGCTGCGCGATGGTTTGTTGGCTTCAGCATTTTGCTGTGTGCAGTTGTTTCTCTCTGATCGCTCTTCGCTGATGCTTTCCATTCTCTCCTTGCAGTTCCCATCGATCACTCAGACCTGGTCGCCGATCTATTGAAAGAGCTGTCCAATCATAACGAGCGAGTGGAGGAGCGGAAAGGAGCGCTGTGCGAGCTGCTGAAGATCACACGGGAGGACAACCTCGGCGTCTGGGAAGAGCATTTCAAGACCATCCTTCTCCTCCTCCTGGAGACCCTCGGAGACAAAGACGTAAGAACCCTAGAGAATGATTTGTGTATTGTCTGGAGGGTGCTGCTCCAAGTCTCCACAGCTTCCAATAGACTTTCTGCTTTCCTTTTTTTTGTCAGTGAATGTAAAGTTTGAAAGCAACGGTGGCACTGGTATAAATACTACGTAACTTTTACTTAATAATAAGATCAAGTGCTTCACAGAACACAAATATCTCAGCGGATAGATGGCAACTGTTACTGCCACAGTGGTGGGCACATCGGATAGATACAACAATAGCAACAAGGCTATTGGTATTAAAGTGTAGGGTAATGCAGATAAATATAAGTAGGAACAATCTCACCCATTCAGCAATACTGGGGAATAGTTTATTCCGATCAGGGGAGGATGTTCAGTCTTGTCAGCCATCAGTCCAGGAGAGGCAATATATAACCGGCCTAGTCAATCCCTACGGGCTAGCCTTGCCCTAACAATCCCCACTGTCCACAGATCGTCCTATAGTGACTGACCCTACACTTCAGAAATAATTGTGCACCGCTAGCACATAGGCCTGTCGCATCAGAGATGGTTAGGACCACTGCCAGCTATCTTGACACCAGGACACTGCTTCCATGCCACTAGTGTACAGTGTACCTGGAATTATGTAGATATGCAGTTATATTCTTTCAGCTCCTGATTAATCCAACTATATCATGGAAGAAACGTGTTGGGCAATTTTTTGGGAGTCTGTGGGGGTTGTTCTCCTCTCGCTCTTTCCCTTCCTCCTCTTCCTTCCTCCTCTTCTTCCTTCTCCTCTCGCTCTGTCCCTTCCTCCTCTTCTTCCTTCTCCTCTCGCTCTGTCCCTTCCTCCTCTTCCTTCCTCCTCTTCTTCCTTCTCCTCTCGCTCTGTCCCTTCCTCCTCTTCCTTCCTCCTCTTCCTTCCTCCTCTTCTTCCTTCTCATGCATCTTCTTCTCCTTCCAGCATGCGATCCGAGCGTTGGCCTTAAGAGTTCTTAGGGAAATCCTGAGGAACCAGCCAGCGAGGTTCAAGAACTACGCGGAGCTGACGATCATGAAGACCTTGGAGGCGCATAAGGATTCTCACAAAGAGGTAAATGTTTAGTATCAGAGGAGGAGAGGCCCGAGCACACAGAAACCTCAGTCACAGGACAAGGTGCAGCCCTGGTGTCCTGGAATATCAGCAGCTCCAGGTACATACATCACAGATGCTTCTCCCCTGCTCCCTCCTCCCCCTCAGCTTGTTGTAGTTTGTACCCCCCATACATCACAGCTGCTTCTCCCCTGCTCCCTCCTCTCCCCCTCTGCTTGTTGTAGTTTGTACCCCCCATACATCACCGCTGCTTCTCCCCTGCTCCCTCCCTCTCCCCCTCTGCTTGTTGTAGTTTGTACCCCCCATACATCACCGCTGCTTCTCCCCTGCTCCCCCCTCCTCCACCTGCTTGTTGTAGTTTTTGACCCCCCATACATCACCGCTGCTTCGCTCCTGCTCCCTCCCTTCCACCTCTGCGTTTAGTTGTAGTTGTACCCCCATACATCACCGCTGCTTCTCCTGCTCCCTCCCTTCCACCTTCATGTTGTTGTAGTTTGTACCCCCATACAGCACGCTTGCTTATGCCTGCTCCCTCCCTCTCCACTCTTGTTGTGTGTAGTGTACCCCCCCATACATCACCGCTGCTTCTCCCCTGCTCCCTCCCTCCCCCTCTGCTTGTTGTAGTTTGTACCCCCCATACATCACAGCTGCTTCTCCCCTGCTTCCTCCCTCTCTGGCTCGGCTCGGGCTCCTCTCTTGCCGGTGAACAGTCGGAGGTTTGTTAGATTTGCTGATAAGGTTCCAGGAGACATTGTGTTCTCCGCGCTCCGACTCTGTGCCATCGGGGCTGTGCAGGATCGTAAGGAAGGGATTTATCATGGAAGACGCTTATCCCTGCTCCGCCATAGACTCCAGTGACCTATGGGGCTTGTAGGACCACATCCCGGACAACTGAGTGCCAATGTCTCATAGAGAAGCCGGAGGTCTACCCATTATGATCAACCATGTGACTTCACCCTCATCTACAAGGTCTAAAATAAGGGATGTGCGCATATCCGTAATGGACTGAAGCCCTCTGAAACCCCTGGGGGGTGTTAACATGTGTGTAATGGGGGGGGGTGGTGTTATCAGCTGTGTAATAGGGGGGGAGGTGTATACAATGTGTGTAATGGGGGGGGGGGTGTATACAATGTGTGTAATAGGGGGGGAGGTGTATACAATGTGTGTAATGGGGGGGAGGTGTATACAATGTGTGTAGGGGGGGGAGGTGTATACAATGTGTGTGTAGGGGGGGGAGGTGTATACAATGTGTGTATATGGGGGGGGAGGTGTATACAATGTGTGTATGGGGGGGGGAGGTGTATACAATGTGTGTATGGGGGGGGTGTATACAATGTGTGTATGGGGGGGGGGGGTAGGTGTATACAATGTGTGTATGGGGGGGGGAGGTGGATACAATGTGTGTATGGGGGGGGAGGTGTTACAATGTGTGTATGGGGGGGGGAGGTGGACGGTGTATGACAATGGTGTATGGGGGGGGGGGAGGTGTATACATGTGTGTAGGGGGGGAGGTGTATACAATGTGTGTATGGGGGGAGGGTATACAATGTGTGTATGGGGGGGGTGTATACAATGTGTGTATGGGGGGGGGGTATACAATGTGTGTATGAGGGGGGAGGTGTATACAATGTGTGTATGGGGGGGGAGGTGTATACAATGTGTGTATGGGGGGGGGGGGGTGATAAATGGTGTATGGGGGGGGGGGGGGGTATACAATGTGTGTATGGGGGGGGGAGGTGTATACAGTGTGTGTATAGGGGGGGGGGGGAGGTGTATACAATGTGTGCTATGTGGGGGGGGAGGTGTATAAACAATGGTGTATGTGGGGGGGGGAGGAGGTGTTATACAATGTGTGTATGTGGGGGGGGGAGGTGTATACAATGTGTGTATGGGGGGGGAGGTGTATACAATGTGTGTATGTGGGGGGGGGAGGTGTATACAATGTGTGTATGTGGGGGGGGGGGGGGTGTATACATGTGTGTAAGGGGGGGGTTGTATACACGATGTGTGTATGGGGGGGGGGAGGTGTAGCAATGGGTAGTGGGGGGGGAGGTGTATACAATGGTATGGGGGGGGGGAGGTAGTTATACAATGCGGGGTATGGGGGGGGGGAGGGTAGGGGGGGGGGAGGGTTGTATACAATGTCGTGTATGTGGGGGGAGGGGTAACAATGTGTGTATGTGGGGGGGGGGGGAGGTGTATACAATGTGTGTATGGGGGGTGGTAGATGTCATGTTTGCGCTCGCGTGTTTCTTGTGACCGTCAGACGTTACATTTTTTATGACTTTTCTTCTGAAAGTTTATAAAACAGGTTTTTACTTTGTTTGTTCAGTAAACATCGGCTATAAAACGGTGTCTGGTTGTGGAGCCGTGTGCACTGCGGGGGTTAATATTTACAGGGATCTTCCTGTGCACTCGGCCACCGTGACCAATGAGCTGGGGAAGGGCACAATGGGGGTAGTAGTCCTGTCCCTAGCAGCCGGGTCCTCGCCTTGTGCCGGGGTGGGGGGTGTTGAGATGTGGTGTATTGGGCTCGCCTCGCGCTCCGGGGGCTGGCCTTTTGGTTCCTGCGACTGGGGGTGCCTGGGTCGCCAAGCTTAGGCAGGTTGACTGTCTCGGATCCTAAACTGCAGCTTCAGTGACCACGAAACCTTTAAAGGGATTGTCTATCGGCTCGTATCCTGTGACAGGAGAGGGAGGAAGTCTTTGGCTCCGCGGCCGCAGTCACATGCTGCTAAACCTTATACTGTACAGATACATTGTAACAGATCCCCAGCGCAGGAGAGATCTATGTGCTGCTACATTGTTACAAGGTTGTCAGACTGCTTGTTCTGTGTGTTTCAGGTTGTCAGAGCAGCAGAAGAAGCCGCCTCCACCCTGGCCAGCTCCATCCACCCGGAGCAGTGCATCAAGGTCCTGTGTCCCATCATCCAGACGGCCGACTACCCCATCAACCTGGACGCAATCAAGAGCAGACCCAAGGTCATTGAGCGCATCTCCAAGGAGCTCTGAGCACAGATCCTGCCGGACATTCATCCCCGGCTTATCAGTGTCGCTGCCCCCTATGTTCATGGTGGTCTCTGCTCTCACATCCATCCGGTTTTTACTCTGCTTCGCTCTGTTCTCTCTGCAGGGCTACGACAATACGGAGAGCAGCGTCCGAAAAGCGAGTGTCTTCTGTCTTGTAGCCATTTACTCTGTGATTGGAGAAGAACTCAAACCTTATCTAGCACAGCTGACGGGTAGTAAGGTAAGAGTGTCGCCGACTCCCTGCATGTCACCGACTCCCTGCATCACTTGCACCACTCCCTCTACGCAGCAGCTGTGACCTCTGACTGATCTGGATTGGGCAAATCTGGTTGATATGCAGAACTTCCTTTTCTCGTTCTGTTACATAAGGTGCCATACCATGGAGAATACGGGCTCGCCTAGTGAAGGGGTGGAGGGGTCGAAGTAAATAAAATTGGGAGAAGTGAAGGGTGGGGGAGGAGGGGGGGTAGCAGGGCAATCAAATGGGAGCAGTGACGGGGGGAGGGGGGCGCAGTCCATCCCCTGGGAGCAGTGACGGGGGGAGGGGGGCGCAGTCCATCCCCTGGGAGCAGTGACGGGGGGAGGGGGGCGCAGTCCATCCCCTGGGAAGCAGTGACGGGGGGAGGGCTGTGGGCGAGGGGCAGAAGGAAAGAAACAGGGGAAAGAAGTGAAGTGTGGGCGATGGGGGGAGACAGGACTACACTTGGAGAAGTGGACGGGGGGGAGGGGGGCGCAGTCCATCCCCTGGGAGCAGTGACGGGGGGAGGGGGGCGCCGTCCATCCCCTGGGAGCAGTGACGGGTGGGGGGATCGCGTCCATCGGTGGGGGAGCATGTGGGGTGTTTAGGGGTGATCTCCCACTGTTATGAATTATCTCTCCTCCTGCAGATGAAGCTTCTGAACTTGTACATAAAGAGGGCTCAGACCACGAACAGTAACAGCAGCTCGTCCTCCGACGTCTCCACGCACAGTTAGTGTCCGGGTCGTGTCCTGAACGGCTTCTAGACGAGAGAGAAAGCGCCAGACGCAGGACGTGTCCGCCGGCCGCGCTGAACACTAATACAACTGACGACTTCACCACTGGAGGCGCCGGCGAGGCTCCAGGGCTCCAGCGCTGAAGGGGTTTTATTAGTCCACAAAATGGCGTTTATTTTCTTCATTTGTTGAAATTTCCTAAAACACAAACTGCCCCAAACCGGAGGCAGCAGAGGAGGCCGCCATCGCCGCTCCGCGCAGACTCATTGCAATCAGTATTTTATTTAACTAAAATGTCTGTGAATTATCTTTTCCCCTCTCATTTCTTGAACTGAATGTAGAGATTTCTGACCCGGTGAGATGATTGGCGTCCGGTGTCGGACCGCGCGGCGCCGCTGGTTTGGCTTTTCTCTTCCTGTAACTTTTTCTTTTTTTGTTTTCTAACTTTTTGTTGCTGTTTTATTTTGTAAATATTCAGCGCGATCCTTTTACTGCTGCGGGTGATGTCCTCCGGGGGGCGCTGGTGATGTGGAGAAACCGTATTTATGCCCCCGTTATCCTTCCCACAATCCTCGGCGTCAAGCGCGTCCAGCTGAGGAGCCGCCATTTTAGTGCAACCTCCGAGCTTTTAAACATGATTTTCTTTTTTACTCCCATGGGCTGGGGGGCGATCGCCGCGGACCCCTCGCAAGGGTTTTACGTCATGGACCTTCAGCTGTGAGAGGCGCGTCCTGGCGCAAGTCTCTGAGTTGTTGTTTTTTTAAGTCTTTGTCTTCTCCATCGCCACAACGACGCTGCTCCTAGGCCACGGTTCTGTCTGATCACGTGTCAGTGGTTTCCATAAGGTCCTGGAATCGGATGGAGGCTTCTCCCCAGTCACAGGTTGAGCCTCTCCCTCCTGTGGTCCGGCCGCCATCTTGTTGGCTTCACAAGGGGATTGTTGCGTCTTTGTCACTTTGATTTATTTATGAGATATTTAATCACCGTGTAAATAGAAGGCTCCATATTTCCTGGCCCTGCTGCGGGGGGCGCTGTATGTACCCCAGGTCACGGGGGCCTCGGCTGCGGCTTCTCTGTTCTTGTCGATCTAATGACTAAACGATTCTTTACGGATCTTTTTCTCTTCTGGCCTCTTGTCTTTCTTGCAGCTGATGCGGCTTCTCGGTTGTTGCGGCCTCCGGCCTGTGGGGGCAGCGCTGGTTGGAGCCGCTGCGCTTTATGATTGATGGATTGAAGCAGCGCCGTCCCGTACTAGCGGCTGGTGTCTCGGCTCTCGCTCGGGACGTTGCCGTCTCGTCTGACCCCCAGCTCCATGATCACTCATCACAACCTGCAGATCCTGTGCAGACGCCCCCGGGAGGAGCACAGGGGGTTAATGTGCATGGATTATCTCTGTATTTATATCCGGATCGTTCACCTCCCGTGTATCATGACAATTGTACAGAACTTTCTTTTCCTCCCCCGTTTTTTTCTTCTTTCTTTTTGTTGCATTATCCTGGATGTGATAGAATTTGCTATAAAAGAAAACAAGAAGAAAAGAAAAAAAAATCCTGAGTTTGCTTTAGAATAAATTCAATTTATGTTTAGGTGGTGACGTTTTTCTTTCTCCGCCGGTGCCATTAAGGAAGGGGAGGAGAATCACACTGTCCTCCCAGCAGGCACAGGTTATGTGATGGTGTGCTGAGATATCATGGGATTGATGGTAAACAACAATGGAAGCGACAGAAGATTTAATCTAAAGTTCTAAATGGTGAGAACCCAAAAGGAGGTATAAGTTTAGAAGGAAATGTGGTGCCAGGAAGCACACGGCATGTTATAGAGCAGGAGGAGCTGAGCAGGTGGTACACAGTGTCCGATCTGCAGGCAGCATGTTATAGAGCAGGAGGAGCTGAGTAGATTGTATATAGTGTCCTATCTGCAGGCAGCATGTTGTAGAGCAGGAGGAGCTGAGCAGGTGGTACGCAGTGTCCTGAGTTCACCTTCTTCTTCCTGGTGCATGTAAGTGCATTGTCCGTGTATAATGCGCTGTGCGGGGAATCACTAAGATCCTGCACCCGATATCCTGCATGTGTCACTTCCCCACTCAGGTCCCCGGAGTTCACCTTCTTCTTCCTGGTGCAGGTAAGTGCTTGATCTTGCGACACAATTTAAATCCCGCTCTCAGTCCGAATCAGTCGGATCATCTGGCGGCCCGTCCCCGATTTCTGTCTCATGAAAGCAGCGCAGCTGCACCAAAATCCGATGGCGTGCAACACAATCCCATGCTAAATACCTGTCGGGACCCTTAGTAAATAAGCCCCATTGTATCCAACGACAAATCTGGTGGAGAGAAAATCTGAACATTCCTAGTGATGTCACAACTTTTTGGTAATTTTACTATCGATGACCTTGTTTTGAGTCATTCCGGCTATGACCATACTGTAATGTACAGGAAATGCTCTTGGCCCGAATATTCAAGAACTAAGGTTCACATTGACTAATACAGAAGACAGAATAAACCTAGAGATATCCACCCCAAGTCGGAACCTGTAGCAGATGTATCATGGTGACTCACGCTGGATGATAAATTTGTTCCACTTATACAGAGCATCACATTGGTTTGCAATCAACTACAGTTTGGGCTTCAACATTTTTTACAAAATTTTTCACCTTTAAGGCACGCCCCTTTCTAGGTCAGCCACACCTATTTATTAGAAGTCATCCCCCATGTTCAGCAAGTTGAAAAAACATCTCTACAATTTAGAATCCAGAATTATTTTTGCCTATTTTGGTAAATTTAATCCACACCGATTCCATACGTTACGATAGACCACGCCTTCTTTTGAAAAAATATGGTCTACAACGAGATGCGCTAAAAATATGGATCAATTTGGCAGTTTTCATGCACCTTAAAGCACATCCTACAGGAGACTCAGACATGGAAATGTCGAGTGAGACTATGGAGACACTAATTTTAGGACCCAGCCCCTGAATGCTACTAGGCTGCCACGCTAACCACGGAGCCACCAGGACCATTTCACCGCACACATGGAGCTCGTGTTATAGGACTGGAAAGAGACTGGATTGTGGTTATACGTGTATATAACATTGTAAGGGGGAGGAGGGACAGGATCTGATATAACATACATGTAAGTGCCGGCAGCTGGAGGACATTATCACAATAGGATCCATCAAGAGCAAACACTCCCCATAGACATGAATGGAAACTCTTCCATCATATCAGAAATAAGGATTTATCCTGATGTTTCCTGAGCGGCCGCATCCTGGAGAGAAGAAATGTGCAATAAATTCACATTACAGTATAACACCGGGAGCTCTGCACTTTATAGGGCTCATTTAGTAATTTTTGTCGCATTTTGCACGTTCTTTCTAGTGTAAACTGCTGCACAGGTATTTAAGAAGGGTCCGCACTACACATGTGTTACACTCAGCTGCAATATTCTTCATGTGACACAAATTTCTTCACTGAAGGACAGTGTGTCAGTGCAGGACGTCCCATGTTTCTCTATAGTCTGGGTCACGTATGGTGAGTAGTCAGCTCAGCAGTCCGTTATAGTGTGTCGGTGCAGGACGTCCCGTGTTTCCCTATAGACTGGGTCCCCTACGGTGAATAGTTAGCTCAGCTGTCCGTTACAGTGTGTCAGTGCAGGACGTCCCATGTTTCTCTATAGTCTGGGTCACGTATGGTGAGTAGTCAGCTCAGCAGTCCGTTATAGTGTGTCGGTGCAGGACGTCCCGTGTTTCCCTATAGACTGGGTCCCCTGTAGTGAATAGTTAGGCTCAGCTGTGTGTGTCAGTGCAGGACGTCCCATGTTTCTCTATAGTCTGGGTCCCCTACAGTGAGTAGTCATCTCAGTTGTCTGTTACAGTGTGTCAGTGCAGGAAATCCCATGTTTCTCTATAGTCTGGGTCACCTTTGTAATGCATCCCAGCTTAGGGTCAGGACCTGTTACATCCGGATGCCTGGCCCAGTGACCCACCATGATCTCCTGTGGTGTAACCCAAGGGGTGGTCGAGGTCATGGTCCGGCATTACAGCTTCTGGGGGGCCATGTAGTGGTTGGGGGTCATCACTTGTCTGCAGCACATCACGCGGTGTGTACAGTGCGATGTGCTGCTGACACACGAGTAACAAGCTGTCAGTGATGTGGATAGTCTTTCCAAGGATCTTCTGGACCTGTGGTTGATGCTGGAAGAGTCTGTCTAGTCGCAGTACACACTATAGGTTGCCTTTTGGGCTGGGTATTTGGAATCTCTGGGCTCGGGAGTCATGGGTCATATAATAGCCCCCTTGGTTTTTTTCGATTAGTGAATGGACACCTTTGGATTTTGTGGTTGATAAGTAAGAGTAGAGAAAACTTTAAGCCACTTTACCTGCCCGCTGGTACTGGCTCACTTGTATCACGGCTCTTCGCTAGAATAAATCCTGTGCAACGTGTTTTATCTCTGATGACGATTATTTTGGGACCAGGGCCCTGACCCTCCTGAGCAAACACTAGAAGCGCAGGGTTATCAGCGGCGCAGATGCTCCAGGGTCGATGGGGCAGATTTGTAAAGCAAACATGGAGTCTGCAGTTTATAGTGGTGAACGTTGCTCCCCTGGTCCTTCTACAGGTGAAGAGGGATGACAGCTGCCATGAACAAATCTTTCTTTCTATGGCGCTATCATATGCCGTGGTGTTGTACAGATCATGGGGGTCATTTACAAATAAAATTAGCCATACCGAGCAGTAACGTTGTTCTATACAACTACTGGAAAGCGGCTCCTGTGCACAAGAGCTTACAATCTACGAAGCAATGCAGGGGGGCGGCATTCTGAGTCAAAGCCTGAACCTGGTGTAGCTTGTTCAGCAAATTATGTCCTTTAAGTGAATGATTTTCTTTTTCTAATAGTGGTGAGTGTCCGACATGGGCAGTGATAACTCTCCGCAGATAACTGGATTTTCAAAAACAAATATTTTAAATTTAAAAGTTGTTGCTTTTGCTGCTCTGGATCCTGGGAAAGCTGGGTGACTGTGTGGAAATTGATGGTGGCCATGTTGTGACTTACTCCAAAAGTAAAACAAACAGTTTGTAAGTCCATTCTGATGGTAACTGTGCAGCCTGATTGTTCCCGCTGAAGTAGTTTGCTCAGGACCCCTCGGCAGCGCTCTAGGATTCCCCGTGTATCTTCAGGGCACTGTTTCTGTGGTGTCTACAATAATTAGCACCCCCCCCTCTCAGGATCTGATCTTCTGTAATCCTCCTCGCACCGGGCTCTGTAGATTTCCCCGATAATTTGCAGGATAAGGGGCTGATGCAGCTGAAGCTTGACTGTTCCATACTTACTGCCAGATCTATTTCTGTCCTTCATCCTCCATTGGGCCAAGGAGACTTGCCAGGATTCAGTGCACTGCCAATGTCTGTGTCCTCATCTGGCATAACTCGAAATGCATGTGACCTCCCGTCACCTCTTGTTTGCAGATGAAATCAGGCTGGTACAGAGGAGGATCTGCGCACATCCCCCTTTGCATCACAAAATGACAAGAATTGAGTAAAAAACCCCATTGTGGTGATGAGTGTTTCATGCCGTCTCCTCTGATGTGTGTGGGATATTCCAGCGCCGGAGGTGTAACAACCACAGAATGACTGTTACCATGTAATAAACCTAAAACAGAATTTCATGTTTTGTGGTTAAGGATCCCCCTGTTATTGGACTAAGGCGTCATGTGGTGATCCCGCATTCAGACTATTTTGGTGCAGCTGCAGGTCGCAGACCCCCTCCCCTACACTAGATCTGTCTGAGCTTTAACTTTATTCTGTAAAAGATGTATCTAAGACAACTCTACATAACCACTTTGTGTGACATTATGTGGCCACCAGTAATGTGATGACATAGGGACCTGTGTGGCCGGTACTGGCTCGTCTGTGTCACCGCATCATTACCTGACCTGGAGGAAGAGGCGATCAGGCCGCGGCACAGCACCGATCAGGAACGGTTTGCACCTTCAGAAGTTTTAAGAGTACCTTTATTCAAACAGAAAAACCCTTTAAGATATATCGATATTAAGCCCCTTGAGACCCCCGTCATGTACTTAAGGTTTGTGTCCCATTTCTGGATTGTCTATTTTTTTGCGGCGAGTTTAGTCATTTAATGTGCTCTTGAAGCTTCCAGGGTCCCAAGTGTTAACCATGTCACGCTTGAAGCAAGGCGTTCTCCACCCGGACCTCTTCTCATCGTAACTTTTTTTAGTCGAATGTTTTATGTTTGGGTGTTCAGCTTTAAATCGAGGTCTGTGCTGACGTCAGGGAGAGGGGGCCCTGCTGCATTGTGGGTGATGTATATTTCATTTCCAGCTCTTGTTTTAACCGGATCCATCCTGACGAGTGGAGTCGCATTTTGCTAAACGTGTTTAATTTACACATGGGAAGCCAACATCAATCTTCACAATGCTCTGGATTATCCAAGTTATGCAGAAAGTCAACTTTCTGCTAATGTCGCAGACGCTGTAGAGATATAGGGGGGAAATAGCCACGGCAAAGCCGGGATTTTCTGAAGTTGGGATCCAGCCGGGGGATTAATGCAGTGAATGTTCATTGTAACGTCGGATCTGAATAATAAAGTGGATTAAGTTCTTGGCTGCAGAGTGTCCTGCTGAGCAACGGCCCAACTCCTCACAGCGACAAAATGAAATTTAGGGAATTTGGGTCATACAATGACATCAATAATTTTGTACACATCTTGGGTTATTGCTTTTTTTTTTAGGTCATATAAAGTGTTTTGCCAGTTATTGACTCCTGCAGTAGATCTCTGCATCTTTAATAATTATCTTTGTTTATGTAGCGCCATCAAATTCCGTCACGCTTTACATTTTTGCCACTTAATTGAGAGCGGTTCTGGATTTATGCTGCATTTATACTTCTATTTATATAGAATTATTCCATCTGGGAGAGAAGGTTGTAGAAGGGAAGCTTCAGCGCTTATCACAACTTTGTGGCAAATGATAATGTTTATTCTGTTACAAATTGGTTAGATTGCATGATATATAACATTGTGAGAAACCATCTTGTACGGGGCATGGATTTGATGCCGCCTCTTCTTCCTTCTAGTGACGTCCTTGCTTTGCCAATTTTTAAGCAAGAGGAACATCCTCTCCACCTCTCCCCTGACACTGAGGCAAAGCTGTCCCCCTTCCAGTATGTCCTATGTGCAGCTACATCCCCTGCTGTTAAATTGCATGAAGAGACCTTGACATATCTCAACCAAGGTAAGATGCCGTGGCGCCCACTGCCCCATGCGCATGGATTAGATTGTGCTGACCACTTATCAGACGTTATCATCTGTTTGCATTGAATTAACCCTTCTTATTACACACTTACAGGACTTAAGTCTTTTAAGCACTTTTTGTGAAGAAGGTGAATGGGAACAGGAGTCAACCCTCTAAAAGTGGCTTCTGGTCCACAAGTTCTTCTGCAAAAGCAACAACTGATGAATTTCTGGAGCTATAAACTTCTGTTTTACTTTTTGTAGCTGGTATCTTTCTCTCCAGTGTATATTGGCCACCCTGTGTCTATAGACATTAAGGATTCTTAGTTACCCCTGCGGTGAGTTCAGACCTCCCTCTCCCTTGTAGCATTCTGATCCCATCTAGAGGAATGACCCTTGTACAGTATGTGGGGCTGCCGATGTGCGCTCTGCTCAGTAGTTTCTAGTCACTGCTCAGTTACAAAGCGGTAATCAGACACTTGGAGCCGACATATGATGCCATGTGTGGCCGCCCTCTGTTGTGTCTCTAAATGGTTCTGAATGTTGGGTAATAAGGTTCACTACATTTTGTTCCAGCTGAATTCCACGTGACCTTCCCACTTTTGGACGTGGGTTTGGGCACCGTCCCTCATAAACCATTTGCAGGACACATGTGGTTTATCCGTAATCTGGATTTTGTATGACTGTTGCATCCCCCATATCCTTGTCTGTCATGAATCTGCCCGCAGGAGAGCAAATCTTTAAATCCACAAGTCAATCTGCTTCATGTAGCACAGAATCCTCCACTATTGGAAGCCACCCACACACAGATTAAATCTTTATGGTTCAATTAATCTTGTGGCTTTCTCAGCCATGACATTGTGTTAAGATTAAAGTTCTTTCCATAGTTAAGCCTAAATGTTCCGTATTACGTACCATCGATACGTGCGTGACGGCTGCTCTTATGTTCAGAGTCTCACTTCATAAGACAGAACCTCTGGCCCCAAAATTCCAGACACAGCAGGAGCCCACCAACCTCAAAAATGAATGATATATTTTTTTCTTTTTTTTTTCCCTTGTTGGATTGCTTCCAGTTCTCTATGAAGCTGTGGTGTATATTCACACTTCAGCTTTGTTGTAGAAAACTTGATGACCATTTTCCTCCTGAATGCCACATGGTGGCTTCTCAAAATGTGGCATCGGAGTATACGAGACAAGATTTCTTTCAGTGTCGACCATGTGCAATAGATGTCCTGAGAACTACTGATGACCTTTTGGAGCTTAGCACATTTCTCTGAAGCCGAGTGTTCTCATTCCATGTTCTGTGTAGCTGGAAAAGGGAGTCTCTTGGTCCCCCCATAACTTGCATCTATCCCACAACCTCCTATAGAGTCAGTATGGCCCTTCTATACATGAATGGACCATTCTGCACCAGTCCTAGCATTGGGTGGATTTGTACAGGAGCATGCTGTTGTGTTGCCATTATAGCCACTACTCGTGGCAGAGTTTCTCATGAAATGGAACAGATATGTATGAGCTGGTTATGAGGTGGAGAATCTTTCTTGCTTCCTGAGCTGATGAGATTCCATCTTGGCACCAGGTTGTCATATTTCCTGATTGCACAGTCCGGTCAGTCACATTCCCCAGCAATGACTGTCTCTGTGGGGCACAAAGACTTTGGCTTTCCACCGGCTTGTGAGGCTAAAATGTGGTGTTTGAAGCTGCAGAACTGGTGGAGAGCCACAGACGGGCCCCTGATAAGAGGGATGATGATTTTTTTTACCCACTATATTATCTTTAATATTTAAATGGAAGTTTCTTCAGGGAACCAAGTAACAGGTTTGCTATTTTGTATCGGTGACCTGAGACAATGTGATTTATGTTGGGATATGGCTGGCATGGAAAAAACCGATCTGAAATCTCTTGGCACGTCACCTGGGGTGGTCCTGAAGAAACAGAAATGTGGCTTTTCCTGGGGAATAAAGGCTTCCAGAGCAGATTTATTCAGTCAGTCATTTCTGGGGACCCGTGCAATGTATGACATGACCCGTCTCTCTGCAGGACCATTCGCCATCGTCCGCTCTTTATGATTTTTGTCTGGTTCTGTTTGCATATCTGAGGGAGTGTTTTGTTTTCCCAGTTCTGACCTGTTTTCTTTCACCTGTTTCCCTGTGGAGAAAAGCTTGTACTTGAGAAAGAATTGGCCTGCTTGAGTGATACTCAGACACCTGAACCTGTCTACCTTTGTGTAGGCGGGTGGGTAGAGAAAGTCCTGATGTACAACATATGGAGGTGATGCTAAAAATTACTCCCTTCTCACAGGTATCTATTTTGCTTTTCTCCCTGTATTTACATTGAGTCATATACCGGAGGAGGGTCCATTCTCATTGACCTCTTCGTAGCGATCCAGAACTATATGAACCCCTCATAAGAATAGATCCTGCAGTAGCAGTAACACTTTATTATTTTTTCTTAATATTGCATGTGCTGTGATTGGGGAATCATGGATGCAGTGCTGGTTATATTGTGTGGCTGAGCTGGATGTTGCGGTGCTGCCTTTTGCTTTACAATAACATTTGGGCCCCCATTGGGTCTGAGGGATTATATATTGTCCTGGCTGATGGGAGTGATTGGATTGGACGTATGACCTTAATCATGTGGTGAGTGTGTGCTGTGTAATACCTGCAGTCCTGTCTTATATCGGACTCTGTACATAATCTTTCATCTACATGTAATTGAAGCAGCAGTTGTCTGTACTCTGCCCCTGGTTCAGTGGTTATTCTCCCCTGTGGGTATCTCAATAGACTGGCTATTCAACAAATGGCCTGGTTGTTACAGTGTATTACCACCCATTGGTTGTTACAATATATCATCAGACTCCGCTACTGAACTCAAATCTGGCTTGTTCCAGTTCTGACAGCAGATATGGAGATGCGCGTACCGTTCCCCATGTCGGGTTCTTGTATAAATTTAAGTGGGGAATCTGTGAGGAAAATCTGGTTCTTCAAGGACTTTCCTTGTAATTGTCTTGCATCGCCTTGCACTCCTGCAGAAGCTCCCTCTCAGGTGAGGTCTCGCCAAGCAGATACTAGTATTCTGCTACTGCCATCTTGATTACAACAGTTGGCAAAGGACTTGGCTGCTGATCTGGAAACACAGTAATTGCACAGGTCTTGTTTAATTACTAGGCATCGAGCATTTTATAGCCAACTGCTTTGTCATTGATGGGTGGAATAGCCTGTTACCTGGAACACTCTGCTCCGCGGGCTGTTTACTGCTCACTGATAAAGGGTCACACGTGTGTCTTGGCTCAGGCAGTGCCCGTTGTGACTGACAGAACTGATTAGTGCCCTCTGATAATGTTATGGCTTCATCCACTCATAATTAAAGATTTTCTATACCTTTGTTGCTGCTCAATATGAGCCTCAGTCTGGACTTGGATGTCATCATCCCTGCCCCTGTGTGTACCCTTGCTTTATGTGACCTCCTGCTTGTCCTGTTTCTTGCCTGTGTTGATTGATGGAGAAAGTCTACCGGTGGCTGCATTGAGTTGGGTGACGTCTCCCCAGAATCAATGAACTTTGACCAGTTTTTGCTGAGATGGTGCTACGCTGCCCCGCTTCCCTAATAACATGTGACGGTGGTCCATGGCCCCTCATCTGTTCTCTGTATGCTCCTAGCGTGTTTTGAGAATGCCTGCATATGTGCTCTGTGCTGTACAAGTTGTGTCCTGTGTATCTCGCCTCTCCAGGCTGCATGCCATCAATATACATCTTGGTATTGGCAGATGTGTGACTTTCAGGGAATGTGACCTAGTGAATGTCTAGTAAATCAGTAACCGCATTTAAATGAAGATTAAATCTGGTTGTGTCTCATTTGTTCCAGGACAATCTTATGAAATTCGCCTCCTGGATAATAGAAAATTGGGAGAATACCAAGAGCCGAACAGTAAACACATAAAGGTAGGAGGCTGGTGGGTGAGCGCTGGTTCTGTGCTGCTGACACTCGGACAGCTGCTGATTCCTCCTTGTCATGTTTTAGAGCATCATTCGTGTACTTTTCCATGACCGGCGTCTGCAGTACACGGAGCATCAGCAGTTAGAAGGCTGGAGATGGAGCAGACCCGGGGATCGCATTCTTGATCTAGGTCTGTGCAATCATTGATAGATCCTTCTACTACATCTAGCAGCTCAATGGTGTCTGCTCTGGGCAGTTTTCCTTTTCTGCGTCTTCCCTTGAGGCTTCCTGTCTGTTCTGCTCCTGACTCTTGTCACTCTAAATCCTTTACGGTCAGCTCATCCTGAATGGATAGAGTATAAATACATTCTGTCCCCTGCACAGACATCCCTTTATCTGTCGGTATATTGGATCCCCGAGTGAGCCCAACACAGCTGAATACTGTGGAGTTCTTGTGGGATCCCAGCAAGCGAGCCTCTGCATTTATTCAGGTGGGCATTTACCTGACTTTGAGTGCTCTCTTTACATATTCCATTACAGAATGAACCTGCATAAAATGTTGCCAATTTGTAATTTTTTTTTTATTTTGATTTATAAAAATCTCCCTGGAGTCATTCAGCAAGATTCCTGTATAACAGATTTTGTTTATCTCTATTTAAAGGTGCACTGCATTAGCACAGAGTTTACACCTAGAAAGCATGGCGGAGAGAAAGGTGTTTCTTTTAGGATCCAAATTGATACGTTTAAGCAGAACGAGAATGGCGAATACTCAGAACATTTACACTCGGCCAGCTGCCAGTTCAAGGTCTTCAAAGTAAGTGGTGGAATCCAAACCTTGACTGACAGCGATCTATCATGCCTCAAAATATGGAGATAGGCAAAGGACCTTTCCATTTAACTACCGAAATCTAAAGTTAAATCTGAATTAAAAGCTCAGTTTTGACAGTTTGTGAATGTTTTAATTTCTGATTCACATTTTTATCCTGTATTATACTATGCACCAACAGAATAGTGAGTGCAGCTCTGGAGTATAATACAGGATACGTAATGTCATGTATTTCCACTGCTCCTGTAAAATGAGTGCAGCTGTAGTCCCTATTCTGCTGCTGGTGCAGTCACTGTGTACATACATGACATTACTTATCCTGTACTGATCCTGAGTTAGATCCTGTATTATACCCCAGAGCTGCACTCACTATTCTGCTGCTGGTGCAGTCACTGTGTACATACATGACATTACTTATCCTGTACTCAATCCTTGGTGACATCCTGTATTACTCCAGAGCTGCGCTCACTATTCTGCTGCTGGTGCAGTCACTGTTACATACATGACGACTTATCCTGTACTGATCCTGAGTTACATCCTGTATTAACCCCAGAGCTGCACTCACTATTCTGCTGCTGGTGCAGTCAACTGTGTACATACATGACATTACTTATCCTGTATGATCCTCAGTTACATCCTGTATTGTACTCCAGAGCTGCACTCACTATTCGCTGTGGTGTTGCAGTTACTGTGTACATACAGACATTACTTATCCTGTATGATCCTGAGTTACATCCTGTTTATACCCCAGAGCTGCACTCACTTTCTGCTGGTGTCAGTCACTGTGTACATACATGACATTACTTATCCTATACTGATCCTGAGTTACATCCTGTGTTACACTCAGAGCTGCACTCACTATCTGCTGCTGGTGCGCCTTCATGTACATACATGACATTACTTATCCTGTACTGATCCTGAGTTACATCCTGTATTATACTCCAGAGTATGCACTCACTATTCTGCTGCTGTGCAGTCACGTGTACATACATGACATTACTTATCCTGACTGATCCGAGTTACATCCTGTATTATACTCCAGAGCTGCACTCACTATTCTGCTGGTGCAGTCACTGTGATACTGCACATTACTATCCTGTACTGATCCTGAGTTACATCCTGGTAGTATACTCCAGAATGCACTCACTATTCTGCTGCTGATGGCAGTCACTGTGTACATACATGACATACTTATCCTGTACTGATCCTCAGGTACAATCTGATTATACTCCAGAGCTGCGCACTGTTTTTTTGCTGTGCCTACATTTCTCAACATCGAGACATTAAATTGCACCCAGTTCTGTAGTCTACAAACTTGGCGAAACATATAGCTTCAGGTCAGCACACAATGAGTAGAAAAATAATTTTCTTATTGATCCAAGGGGTAAAACCCAAAGGAAATGCACGGCTAGCGTCACACCAACGCGTTTGTGACACAGCAGTGTCTTGTCAGGTTCTAGGGACATTGCTGGTTCGAAAACCGCGTTGCGGTCTGTGACGCTAGCCCGGCGTCATTTACTTTGTGGTTTTACCCCTTGAATCATTTAACCCCTTAAGGACGGAGGTTTTTCTCTAATTTCTTTCTCGCTCTCTCACTTCAAAAATCATAACTTTTTATTTTTCCAGTGTACGAGCGTTTGTGGGGTTATTTTTGTCGTACAATTTTACTTTCCCGTAAGGTATTTATTCTACATTCCGTGTACTGACGAAGCTGAAAAAAATAAATTCCAAATGTGGAAAAATTGAAAAAAACACCGCATCTGCGTCATCCGTTCTTGTGGGCTCAGTTTTTACGACTTTCACCTCTTCGCCTCAAATACCACGCCTACTTTATCTTTGGGTTCGGTTGCGATCACGCGGTGAACCAAATTTATACAGGTTTTATGTGTTTTAATACATTTCAAAATTAAACGAATGTGTAAAAAAAGAAAAAAACTTTTTTTTTTGCCATCTCTGACGCTAATAACTTTTTCATACTTTGGCGCACGGAAATGTGTGAGGGGGTCATTTTTTGCTAATGAGGCACGTTTTCATTGCTAACTACATTTTGGGTCTGTGCGACATTTGTATCATTTTTTATTTCATTTGTTTCTGTTATGTAAAAGGTGTAAAAGTCGCTTTTTTCGGACCTTTGGGCGCCATTTCCCGCCTCGGAGGTCACGCCGGCCGACCGTTTTTAATTTTGATAGATCGGGCATTTTGGCCGGCGCCGGATACCTAATATTCTGTGATTTTTACTGTTTGTTATGTTTTATATCCGTTCTAGGGAAAGGGGGGTGATTTGAACTTTTAATATTTTATTAATTTGTTTATTATTTTTTTAACTTTTTTTTTTCACTATTTTTTTAGACCATTCTAATGGTCATTTAACCCTATAGGCAATCGGCAAAAAATCCTACCATATACTGACTACTACCGTATTGCAATTATGGCGTTTTTGGCCGGTCAAATACATTCATGAGCCACTGGCTCTGTAACGAACCTGCATAAACCATGCCTTGCCTCGTTCAAAAGAAGACCCGAGGCTACCATGGTAACGCGATCGCCGCCCCCCCGATAACTTTCGGGGGCGTTGTCGTCGAAAAAAAGATGGCGGCCGCCCGCGACTTTGCGGGCGGCGTTAGAGGGTTAAATACGCGATCGGTGGCAAGCACACCGACCGCTGTTATTAGCGGTGGGGTTTGTGCAAAATGCAAAAACCCCCCACCTCTGTATGAAGAGACTCAGCCCATGAGCCCTCTCCATACATCCCTTATACCTCTGCGCCGTAGAGCTATACGGCGCCAAGAAAATATTTTTCTACTCACGCTGTGTGCTGGACCTGAAGCTATGTTTTGCCAAGTTTATGTTTGCATGGTCAAGCTGCGGACCAGCCGTGCACTCTCACGCGAAGAATCGTCCAAAGATGTGTGAGAGCCGGTTTGGGGGCTATTGCCTACCGATCTCTTTTTTTTTTTTCATTTTTTTGTGTTTTACCAGTTCTGTATCTATACTGCGAATTGTGTAACTTTCACAAATTCACATCGGCACAATTGGTTGTCCAGTGATAAGTGCCTGTCAGATTGAGTTGGGTAAATGGCCGCTACAGCTTTGTCATAAATCTCCATCCTCTGCAAATCTCCTTGGTTCACATTGTTTGTCCTCTTTCTCCAATGGATTCTGTGCATACTCCGTGCAGGTGTTTATGCTGTAAGGTTCCATATCCATTTGCTTGTGAGCTCTAAAGCAGTAAAACTAATGATTTTAATTTAATATTTTTTTTTTTTTTAATATATACCAAAGGAGCGCTTGACCGCAAACAAGAACGGATCGAGAGAATCGAAAAAGGACCTCGCAGTGAAAGGGAGAAATCCAACAGTCCTCTACGAAACCACCATTCTGGCGGAGGTGAGCGTTGCAAGCTTCTACATTGCACAGCTCAAGCCACATTTAAAGGGGAAATCCACTCTGGTCTCAATAAAGATCTAACTTCACTTTATATCTCTCTTCAAAAGTGGTCAAATGTCCCGTGGGCAGGTAAATTTCCAACCCATTCCTAGGGTTGATGTTTTCGTCGACTTCACTAGTCAGTTGTAACATGTTGGACTAGGTCAGGACAGGAGTTCACTTATGTTTTATGTAATTAACAAGCTCTTAAAAACTACAGAACATTTCATTTTCTGTAAGACCTTATGTTCATATTTGTCATGGTTTCTGTCTCCGTGTTCCCCTTGGCCGGACATGCCGTATCAGTCAAAACAGTTCCTCATCTCCTGGGTACACACAGCTCCCAACAGCTTCGGCATTGGAGAAGGGTTTGTTTTCTTGTTTGTAGCAGACATGTGCTTGCAGCATTACACTCTGTCACCTACGTCTTACTACTATAGCAGGGAACATGATCGGGTCCACGGAATGGGCCTTTTTTTGTCTGGTCAGAATGCAAGACACAGTGCTGTGATAGTAGTACTTGCATCATGGTGAAATATGATTCAAGGAGTCCCTGTCCTGTCGGAGTAATGCTAGTGCCAACACCTGGAACATTGACTTTACAGTGTTGGGCTGCTGTTCTGCTTGCAGGCAGGAATTCCTTGCATCATATTTCACTATGATCGCAGGACTCCACCCACTGCTCGATTTTTTTTTTGGGACCATGGAATCCGCACCAGCGCCGATACGTGTTTCCACGTCCGCACCATGTACGGGTGAGTTGTCCTAACCAGTGTTTTGCTTTGACATAAGCCCCTGCTGGGGAGGTGCTGGTCTCTGTCTGATTCTGCAGGTTTTCAGCACCACTCCGATTGACGGGTAATATAGAGGCGTGTCTCACCTGTACTGGGGGTAATATAGAGGGGACACTCACCTGTACTGGGGGTAATATAGAGGGGGTGTCACCTGCACTGAGGGTAATATAGAGGGGTGTCACCTGTACTGGGGGTAATATAGAGGGAACACTCACCTGTACTGGGGGTAATATAGAGGGAACACTCACCTGTACTGGGGGTAATATAGAGGGGACACTCACCTGTACTGGGGGTAATATGGAGGGGTGTGTCACCTGCACTGGGGGTAATATAGAGGGGTGTCACCTGTACTGGGGGTAATATAGAGGGGGGTCTCACCTGTACTGGGGGTAATATAGAGGGGGGCACTCACCTGTACTGGGGGTAATATAGAGGGGGTCTCGCCTTTTCTTGGGGGGGTAATAGAGAGGGGGTCTCACCTGTACTGGGGGTAATATAGAGGGGTGTCACCTGTACTGGGGGAAATATAGAGAGGAGTGTTACCTGTACTGGGGGTAATATACAGGGGACACTCACCTATACTGGGGGTAATATAGAGGGGGACACTCACCTGTACTGGGGGTAATATAGAGGGGGGCACTCACCTGTACTGGGGGTAATATAGAGAGGGACACTCGCCTGTACTGGGGGTAATACAGAGGGGACACTCACCTGTACTGGGGGTAATATAGAGAGGGGTGTCACCTGTACTGGGGGCTAATATAGAGGGGGGACACACTCCAGCTGTGACCATTTAGCTGTATGAGAGGTCCAACTCCTTCTGCAAAAAAAATATTCCCCAAACCACGGCACTTCCTCACCACCTCTCACTGACTTCTTTACACACTTTGGGTTGAGTCTTTCCCCAGTTAGTAAATGTGCCCCACCATGTTCATTAACAAAGGCTCGCAGATCGCACTTTTGTCGGACTATTCGTCTTTTTTGGGGGATTACGGAGCTTGGACCGGTATTCAATAGGTGTCTGCACTGGAATTGTGTCGCACGTGAGCGTTTTTTGGCACAGCTGCTCCTTGATTTAGGGGGGGCGCGCCATCAGATAATCCGACTGATTCGGACTGAGCGCGGGATTTAACTCTCAAATTGTGTCGCAAGACAATGCTTTTACCTGCACCAGGAAGAAGAAGGTGAACTCCGGGGACCTGAGTGGGGAAGTGACACATGCAGGATATCGGGCGCACAATGGAGCTTAAGGTCCTGGGAGGGAGATCTGTGGCCATATTATGGACAGGAATGTCTGACCGATTACTTAAAAGATGTTTCTGAACCAGGGGGCTTACTTTACATTTCAAAACCCGGAGAAGAACTTCTATCAGATGTATATTAGTAAGTTACATAATGTCCTGCCCCCACCCAGGGTCACGATGGGAGATTTCCTTTAAGCTGTCTACATTATTAGGAGCTGCCTTGTGCACCTTGCTTGGAGCTTGTGCTGTGGCCTGACTTCCGCCTGCCCTGACCTTGACTTGTCCATTCGATGCTGCACAGTAAGGTCCCTTCATCTGCTGCCGTTAAACTCTACATTACTCAAGAGGAAGTGACATTTTGATTACCTGATAACAAGATGCCCCTGCAGGGGTTAAGAGGTAAAGATTAAGAGTAAAGGGACATAGGAGCTCCTGTACAATGACTCCGTCAGTCTGGTTGGTTAGTGTTTGTGTGGGCACCAGCCTCTAGACTTGAATTGCACTTGTCCATTGTCTCTGAGCTGATAAATTCTCTCTGTTTGCCGATGTCTTGGTCCCTTTGCTTTATTTATTCGCTCTTCTGACGGAGATGCAAATACAAGATACTGCACTTTGATCTTCGCTAATTGTGGGATTGATGAGTAACAATAGTCTGCAGATAATGAGACTCCTCCACTGATGTCTTCAGGACCCTCCTCTTCTCCAGTCACAGACATCACATAATAATTATTCATCAATGACCCATCTGTCCAGCAGCAATGAGGATCCATATTTTGGGGAGGTGTGAGGTACATCCCCACCAACCCCCTAAGTAAGGCTGACCATAGCTAATCATTGGGAGCCTGATGTCTACGGGTCGGGCACATGGCGGGGAACACTTTGGGGCAGATTTACTTACCCGGTCCATTCGCGATCCAGCGGCGCGTTCTCTGCGGTGGATTCGGGTCCGGCCGGGATTCATTAAGGCAGTTGCTCCGACGTCCACCAGGTGGCGCTGCTGTACTGAAGTTCCCTGGAATGCACTAAAGTTCACCGGCATATTCCTAGTGAAGATAAGTTTCGCAACACTTTTTTTTCTTTTTTTAGACGGCGATTTTTTCCCGAATCCGTAGGGTTTTCATTCGGCCACGCCCCTGATTTCCGTCGCGTGCATGCCAGCGCCGATGCGCCACAATCCGATCGCTTGCACCAAAATTCCGGGGCAATTATGGGAAAATCGCTGCAAATCGGAAATATTCGGGTAACACGGCGGGAAACCGCGAATCGGGCCCTTAGTAAATGACCCCCTTTGTCCTCCTCTGCTGCTGATTGTTTGACAAAGCTAAAGCTGAATGTCCATGGAAGATACAATGTCCACCTGATGTGCAGCAAAGTCCTGCAAATGTTCTCCTATTACAGCTGGTGCTGGACCTGCTGCTCCTCCCTGATCTGTCATCACTAGTCCAGGGAGTGACCAAGACAGGACCGAACCTGGAAGTGGAAACCCCAAATGGAGAATGTACAGAATTTTCCAGCGAATACAGAGATCATTGTGGAGCTGTCGCCCTGAAGGTGCCTCAACCTCATTGACTGTTAAATCTTCATATGTGGACACGTGGGATCGGATCAATGTAAACCTGTAAAGTAGGAAGATGAAACGTGACACTGACAGCCCGGAGGAAGAACGTGGATTATCATAACAGAGACTCCGCTGCGAGACGACTGCAACCAACCACAAAGACGTAAATGTAACCTTAATCACAAGAAACGTGAGCTCCATAGAACCATTCCACAAAGATACTGAATCCTTCTGGTACATGGTGGACGCTCCTCATCGTGCGCAGGGCTGGCCCCGTGTATTACCCTTCTGCCCGCAGTCAGCGCAGATCCTATTCATGTCTTAGTTTGCGCCTCGGGCAGAACACACATGACAATGAACCGAAACAATGTATCCAGATCTGCACATGTCCGTGAGCGAGTAGCCTTACACTGGCTGGTTCCACGGCCTGGAGAGCCTTTGTGGTACAAATTTCAACAAAAATTTTGGTTGCTGAATCAGCCATTGTCATAGCATCTTGAAGTCCAGGATAAACGGTAGGCAAGCAGAAAACCATGCGTCCAGTCATATAAGGACCAAGGGAGAAATGATAGTACAGGCAGTCCCGGGTTACATACAAGATAGGGTCCGTAGGTTTGTTCTTAAGTTGAATTTGTATGTAAGTCGGAACTGTATATTTTAAAATTGTAGATCCAGACAAAAAAAAAAAAAAAATGCCCTCTGTATTAGCTGCAGTATATACTGTGCCCTCTGTATTAGCTGCAGTATATACTGTGCCCCCAACTATTAAATCCCATCCCCTTTCTATTAGCTACATGTATGACCACAGTCACAGAGGATACAATGATATTGATTACCTCTGATGTGGAGAGACCATCATGATGACTTCTTCCAGCACTGACTTGTCCTGTGGATGTTACAATTGATTATCTCCTGCACCTAACCAAATGTCAGTCCTCCTCCTGCTACCTTGTACAGTGGGGTCTCCGGGATTCTTGTGCCCCATGATGACATGTACACAGCAGCTTTCCTCAAGATGAAACCTATGAGTTTTTTTTTTTTGCTCAAAAATCTGGCGCAGTTGGTTAATTTAAGAAATTTTTGCGCCATTTTCTGGTGTATGTCAAAGTCCCCCACTTAGTGGTTCTCAGTCCGTGCGCGTTATCTGACATAGTGAGCGGCTGCTATACAGATTTGCACGGGATCTATCGCTAATTTGCGCCTAAAAATTTACAAAAAAACGCAAAGATGAACCTACTCTGAGCAGGCGCACTTCAAAAAAACTTTTTCGGTTTTTGTTTGCCAAATGTAAAATGCCCTCTATGCAACATAAAAATACTTCAGCTCAGTTTTAAAATGTAAAATACGTTTTAAAACTTCCGTTTAGAAAGTAACGACTTCATCATTGTCTATGGGATCATCTCTGGGAGTGATTATTGTCTTATTGTACAGATCTGAGAATATTATCAGACTCCATTTCCTGTACATTCTAATAAAAAAGGAAAAGACTCCTTTCAGCAAGAATTTTATATTTTTTTTGGACATATGTGTAACTTTTAATCCCTGCATTAGCATCATAATGAGACTTTATGTGCAGAGATAAAGCCTTAAACGTTCTGTCAACTTTTTTGAATCTTGTTCCATTATTAGTCTCAAATGAGATTTACTTTGTAGGGTAAAAATTTGAGACAAATTTGGTGCAAAATTAGGCACAAATGAATCGGACATGCGACAATTCAAAAACGCATTTACTAAGGCAGAACTAGAACAAACCAGGTGCAAAAATAGGAGAACCTGAGACCCACTATGACAGTGATGGCGAACCTTTCACCGACCGAGTGCCCAAACTGCAATCTAAACCCCCCCCCCCCCTTATAAACGATAAACGTTTAAAAATGATAAACAATAAAAGTGATAAACGAGGTGCCAACCAAAAATTAAAGCAGTAAGTTATTGCTCCCTGTTCTTCAACAACTTTCAATTACATTGGCCTCCTGGGGACAGGAACACAGTAGAAAGATGGAAAATTTGAGAATAAATCGTTCGGCGGCTTCATGGAATAGTTCTATGTCTGTTTTTGGAGCTTTGCTGACGTCAGATTCATTAACCCCTTAATGACATAGTCCTTTTTTGGGTTTGCATTTCCATTTTTCACTCCCCACTTGCACTTGGTGACGGTATTTAATATTCCATGCCGTGTACTGGGAAGAGGGAAAAAAATTCTAAATGCAGTGAAAAAATGCATCTGCGCCATTTTCTTGTGGGCTTGAATTTTACGGCTTTCCCAAATGACATGTCTGCTTTATTCTTTGGGTTGGTGCCATCACAGGGATACCAACTTTTTTGAGTTTTTTATAATGTTTTGACACATTTAAAAAAAATGTAAACCTTCTGTACAAAGTAAATATCTTCATTTGGCCATTTCTAGCGCTAATAACTTTTTCATACTTTGGTGTATGGAGATGTGGGTGGTGTCATTTTTTTGTGACATTTGAAAACATTTTCAATACTACCATTTTAAGGACCTTTTTGTTTTTTTACTATGTTTCAGTCCCCCTAGGGTACCAAATCGTTTATTATAACTTGCAAATTATAATTAATGAGAGAAAATGAGACAGTATCGGGTCTTGTTTGCCGAACCTGACGAAGGCGCTGGTCCAAGCGCCCGAAACGCGTAGTTCATTTGCAATAAAGATTCTTACCAAAGTGTAGTTGCGCCACACTGTGGATCTTTCCTGTCTTGCTTACCTACAAGCATCTCCGATGTTGTCATAGTAACCGATTGCCGCCCCCGATGACTTCACAAGGGTTGGGGATCGAATACAATATGGCGGCGCCACCTGGATTTCAGGGTAAATCCCACCTTCGGTGCCAGCACCGACTGCAGGTTTTACCGGTGGGTGTTTACTACAATAAAAAGTCGTAAAAATGTATAAAGGTCCCAGCAGATACGGCAGCAGGTGATTTGTGTGACTATGCAACTTTTTAAAAAAAAGTTGTAAGTCATGACTCATGCTTTGCACAGTGTTGCATTAACAGTGGTTCTATGTTTATGCCAGAATAGGGAAGTAGCACAAGTAGCCCTTTGTGACTTTCTTTTTATCACTGAAAAGCTGCAACAATCCTTAATGCAATTTTTTGTAGCAAAAAAGCCCAGAGACAACATTGCAGACTGAGGGCACGGTTATTATTTCTTCTCCTATGGATAACAGTACAGCCTGTGCCTGTAACACAATAATTCTATGGCATTTATCAATGTATCCACAGATGACCATTTCCAGAGACTTGCCTCGTCATCGTGAAATTCAATTGATCAATTTATTGAGTTTTATAAAAAGTTGGAGTATTTTTCACATTCAGTGCACGGGTAATGGGAAAGTAGGCTTTACATGAGATCATTTTCATATGTCAAAAAAAGTACTGTAACTTGTGAAAGCATTTTGCCCACATGGAAAAATTCTTGCAATTGTTGGTCAATTCTGCCCCATAGGCTGTAATAGACACATGACAGGTTTGCAGCTCATCACTCGTTTGACCCCTGCAGCTTTATTCCCAGCAGAGACCTGGAGGGTGTTGTTGTCATGACATGATGTAAGTGTGATGATATGAGCCCCGGGATCCTGATGATTACAGTGACACATTAGCAGCAGTTTACTGACTCTACATTAACCCTTTCACGACTTGGCCTTTTTTAGTTTTTTCACTTCCATTTTTCACTCACCAACTTCAAAAATCTATAACTTTTTATTTTTCCACATAAAGAGCTCTGTTATGGCTTATTTTCTGCGTAACAAATTGCACTTCATAGTGACGGTATTTAATATTCTATGGTGTGTACTGGGAAGCGGGAAAAAAATTCCAAATGCAGTGAATATGGTGAAAAACCACATTTGTGACGTTTTCTTGTGGGCTTGGATTTTACAGCTTTCACTCTGCGTCCTAAATGACAGGTCTACTTTATTCTTTGGGTCGGTACGATCACGTGGATACCAAATTTGTATAGGTTTTATAATGTTTTCATACATTTAAAAAAATTAAAACCTCCTGTACAAAATATTTTTTTTTTATTTTGCCATCTTCTGGGGCCAATAACTTTTTCATACTTTGGTGTACGGAGCTGTGGATAGTGTCATTTTTTGCGAATTTTGATGCCGTTTTCATTACTATAATTTTTGGGACTGTGCGACCTTTTGATCACTTTTTATTAATTTTTTTATATTTTTCAAAATGGCAAAAAAATGCCATTTTCGACTTTGGACGCTATTTTCCGTTACGAGTTTAAACATAGTGAAAAAACATTATCATATTTTGATAGATCGGGCATTTTCGGACGCGGCGATACCTAATGTGTTTATGATTTTTACTGTTTATTTATGTTTATATCAGTTCTAGGGAAAGGGGGGTGATTTGAATTTTTAGGTTTTTTTATTATAATTTTTTTTTTTAAAACTTTTTTTTATTTTTACTTTTACAATTTTTCAGACTCCCTAGGGTACTCTAACCCTAGGTAGTCTGACCAATCCTATCATATACTGCCATACTACAGTATGGCAGTATATGTGGATTTTACTCCCCATGCATTACAATGTGCAACTAGCAGCTCCAGGATACAGCCATGTTACAGCAGAACATGTCAGATTCATGTGTAGCTGATGTCTGTGTCTCTCACCTGTATATTAGGAGGATGCAGTATGTCAGCAGATGCAGCACACACACTAGCAATGCTTTACTATACACTACACACAGACATGAGCAGGGGGAGGAGTGGGGAGTGGTAACAGGGGCGAGTGACATCACTGCTTCTGACCATGTGACCAGCCTCATTTACATGATAAAAAATAGATGATTTTACAATGAATAATGTATGAAATAACTAGATAATGGCTGGGATGGGATCCTTGTGAACTGCTCCAACAGGTAGAGGTGACAGGACTAGTGGCAGAGACCTGATGACAGGTGTCCTTTAAGCCAGAATACAATATTTTGGCTCCAATCGTTTAACGTTTTACAGAATACCAGTGTCATGAGCCCCACCGCTGTACAATAACACAGAATGAAGGGGATATTTCAATCATTGTATGACTTAGAGTTCTTCATCCTGACCCTTCTCACCCTATTGTAGACAATAGTTTTGTGAATAGGATGTAGCTTACGTTAAGTTGTCTGGTTAGAAAGATGCTGGTTGCATAAACTCCAAAGTGACCACAGGCTGCACTGCTGTCTATAAGACCCTTATATTTCAGACACACTCTTTACCTGCAAATCAAATCTATTTTGTATTTCTAACTCCTATTTCTATCTCAAATCCCTCTTCTACCCTGTACACCGCGGACCGCACTTTCGTCTGACATTTTGCACCGCTGGGACAGGGATTTAAAAGGGGGTTTTGGCACACGCGATCAGATTTTGGCACAATCGAGCTGGCTTTCATGTGACACAAATCGGGGGGGGGGGGGCAGGCTGTCGGATGATCCTACGGATTCGGACAAACCGCGGGATTTAACTTAAAAATTGTGTCACAAGCCAAGCACTTACATGTACCAGGAAGAAGAAGGTGAACTCCGGTGGACCTGATCCTGGAAGTGACATATGCAGGATATCGGGCGCACTATCTTCATGAATTGCGGCATAGTTCATTCTTGTCGGATCTGGGATTACGCAGGGACCGGGTAAGTAAATGTGCCCCATTATCCCTGACCACAGGCTGCATTGTTGGCACTTAATGAATGGATGACTTTCTTATGTTTTTGTCGATGATCATTAACGCCATGCTGGCCAGGGCGCTGCTTGTTAGGAATCGTCTGTATCTTTAAGTGCATATAAAATGTAGGTGACCACAGGTTGCAACGCTTTCTACGATACCAATTTCCTGAACCTGGTCAAGAACCTCTAACTCAGCCAAACCAGTTCCCTGCACTGTACTGGAGAGGCCCAAGCAGGTTACATCATACAGCACTGTCTACACTCACCGGCCACTTTATTAGGTACACCTGTCCAACTGCTCGTTAACACTTAATTTCTAATCGGCCAATCACATGGCGGCAACTCAGTGCATTTAGGCATGTAGACATGGTTAAGACAATCTCCTGCAGTTCAAACCGAACATCAGTATGGGGAAGAAAGGTGATTTGAGTGCCTTTGAACGTGGCATGGCTATTGGTGCCAGAAGGGCTGGTCTGAGTATTTCAGAAACTGCTGATCTACTAGGATTTTCACGCACAACCATCTCTAGGGTTTACAGAGAATGGTCCGAAAAAAAAAAACATTCAGTGAGCGGCAGTTCTGTGGGCGGAAATGCCTTGTTGATGCCAGAGGTCAGAGGAGAATGGGCAGACTGGTTCGAGCTGATAGAAAGGCAACAGTGACTCAAATCGCCACCCGTTACAACCAAGGTAGGCAGAAGAGCATCTCTGAACGCACAGTACGTCGAACTTTGAGGCATAGATGGGCTACAGCAGCAGAAGACCACACCGGGTGCCACTCCTTTCAGCTAAGAACAGAAACTGAGGCTACAATTTGCACAAGCTCATCGAAATTGGACAGTAGAAGATTGGAAAACGTTGCCTGGTCTGATGAGTCTCGATTTCTGCTGGCGACATTCAGTGGTAGGGTCAGAATTTGGCGTCAACAACATGAAAGCAGGATCCATCCTGCCTTGTATCAGCGGGTCAGGCTGTGGTGGTGTGTGTCATGGTGTGGGGAATATTTTTGGCACTCTTGGGCCCCTTGGTACAACGCCAAGCCTACCTGGTATTGTTGCTGCCCATGTCCACCCTTTATGAGCACAATGTACCCTGTACATCTGATGGCTACTTTCAGCAGGATAATGCGCCATGTCATAAAGCTGGAATCATCTCAGACTGGTTTCTTGAACATGACAATGAGGTCACTGGACTCAAATGGCCTCCACAGTCACCAGATCTCAATCCAATAGAGCATCTTTGGGATGTGGTGGAACGGGAGATTCGCATCATGGATGTGCAGCCGACAATCTGCGGCAACTGTGTGATGCCATCATGTCAATATGGACCAAAATCTCTGAGGAGCTTCCAGCACACTTGTTGAATCTATGCCACGAAGAATTGAGGCAGTTCTGAAGGCAAAAGGGGGTCCAACCCGTTACTAGCATGGTGTACCTAATAAAGTGGCCGAGAGTGTACTTCTGGAATAGATATACTGGTTTGGCTTAAAGGGAACCTACCACCACGAATCTACCTATAAAGGTAGATCGGGTGGTAGGTGGATCAATAGGACGTGAGGATAGCCCTTTTAAAGGCTAATCCTCACGTCCACACACGTTTTCGATAACTTTTATTATCTTTATATTCAAATTTCCTTATGCGGCTACTGGGGCTACTCCACGCCCCGGTAGCGTCTTTTCCCCTCCTACTCACCATCTTCGGCGCGCAGCCACGAGGAGCTGCGCGCCCTCGTCCGGCGATCCTGCATTCTGCGCATGCTATTGGACTTCTTGTTGGTCATGCTTGGTGTTAAGGGGGCTGCCTTTTAAGGAAGCATAGGAAGGAGTGCTTTTTGATAGTCATACAGGTTTGCCAGCAGGGCATGCGGTGCCAGGTTTGTCTTGTATAATGAGAGACTCTGCTACAACCGTAAAAACCACAAGTAATGACAGCGATGAGGAAGGCGATGATTACACAGTAATTCATTATTGACTGCATTTCTTATTAAATTTATGGAGATAAAATAATCATTAACCCTGTGCTGACCGGGGCACATCTTGTTCAAAATCAAGATAGATTAAACAGGCAGTTAGTTTTTTTTTTTTTTTTTTAAATCGGGTAATTTTTATTAACCACCAACTTCATTTTCCATTTTCATAACAGAAAGTTACAAACTTAACGTGAACAATACAGATCACAATTTACATACAATGCAGACAACAATTCCCCTCCCTCCCAGGCAAGTGAAGCAGTGCAGCGGTGTATATTTTATCAGAGTTCCTATACCAGGAATTGTATACGTTCCCAGTTCCAGCTCCTAGGGCTCATACTGAACTGTCCTGCAGATCGGCATGTTCCTAGAGGGGTACCGGAAGCGTTAATAGGACCCTAGTGTGTATAAGATTCGCTTTCCCCTCCAGAGGTCTAGATATGGATCAAGTCATCTCTAAGCAAAGCTCCAGATGGCAAACCTGGAGTAGAGATCCAGTTACCCCAAATAGCATCAAACTTCTTGAGTATCCCTCTTTTTTTATATACCGCTTTCTCCAGTTTAATATAATTGTTTACTCTCGTACGGAATTCTGTAATGGTAGGGACAGTGGGTTGAATCCAGTGTGATGCAATAAGTTTGCAGGCTTGGTATAGTAGTCTTGCAACAGTTAATGTCAGTGCATTACCTTCACATGAATCCTCGAGCCACCCTAGGATGCACGTGATTGGGGAGCCCTGAAGAGTTATTGAGCATACCTTCCTTACTATTTCTAATACTTCATTCCAGAATGGCCCGATTTTGACACAACTCCAAAACATATGCAGTAAATCTGCCCCTTCCACCCCACATTTGGGGCATTTCGATGTATCCCATGCCCCTATTTTCTCCAGGACAACCGGTGTCTTATATGCTCTATGAATCAGCAGGAGCTGTGAGTATCTATGCATCTCTGAGAGGGATAATTGGGGTGTCATTTCTAGGATATTGTTCCACTGTTCCTCAGATATTGGTCCTACATCTATTTCCCATTTGTTTTTCACTGTTAAGGGAGACTTCTCCAAATGTTTACTAAGTAGTAGATTGTACATACTTGAGATGAGCCCTTTCGTGCTCTTTGCCTGCCCCAATAGTCCTATCACGGGAAAGGAGCCTACTTCTCTGACCTCATCTTTAAACTGAGTTTACCATGCGTGTCGTAACTGTAGATATTGATAGAAGGAACGATGTGGGATATTATACTGTTCTTGCAGTTGGTCAAATTGTTTAAGTCTCCCACCTTCTAGTATTTTGTCCACTGTCACTACTCCTGCTGTCAACCAAGTGTCAATTTCGTTAAGTTTTTGGAGTTCTGGAAAATGAGCATTGTGCCATATTGGGGTATGTTTGGTCCAACCCATAAAACCTACACACGACTTCCCCCTGTCCCATACTTTGTATAATAACTGAACTGTCGGAGCGTCTTTCCACTGTTTGTGTCCATCTAAGATTTCTAGGAGGTGTACTGGAAGTTTCCATGGTGAACCCTCTATTATCAGTTTACCTGCCGACCCTAATTGATGGCAGTTAGGTTTTGTAGGTTTGTTCTTAAATTGAATTTGTATGTAAGTTGGAACTGTATATTTTATAATTGTAACCCCAGCCAAAGACATTTTTTGTCCCAGTGACGATTGGATTATAAAACTTTTGGGTTGTCATAAGAACCAGGATTAACAATAAAGCGTAATTGCAGACACCTTAGATAATTCGTAACTAGGGATCGTAACTGGGTGTTCTGAAGTAGGGTAGTGCCTGTATAAGTATTTATAATAGTGTGCAGCAGGGCTCCATCTTCACAGTCATGTTCTCCTGGTCACCCTGGAAGTGCTGAGATAGATGCAGGGATCCCTTCCCAGTGCCTTATTCCTCTAATCTGTAGAAGTGGAGCTTCACTACTGAGCATTTACATGAAATGTAGCCACATTTGTCTCCACTAAAAGCCTAGATCTGTGGTGCACAACCTTTTCTCACAGGCCATATGCCTTTAAAGCCTCAAGTTGTGTCCCATACCCTGCTGACAGTCAGAGTCCAATGATCTCTTCCATATATCTCTTCTGATATAAGCATTCATTGGTGCAGGAGGCTGGTAGGTGTGAGTACAGCTGAGAAGTCCTTACCGTCCTGGGTCCTCTCCCGCTGCTCTGTTTCCCGACTCTGGTTGTATAAGCTGGCGTCAGGACCCAGTGCAGAGAGAACCCAAAAGGGTGCTGTTTGGTGCAGGGAGGAGAGGAGAAGCTGCAGTGTTTGGTGCAGGGAGGAGAGAAGAAGCTGCAGTGTGCGGTGCAGGGAGGAGAAGCTGCAGTGTGCGGTGCAGGGAGGAGAAGCTGCAGTGTGCGGTGCAGGGAAGAGAGGAGAAGCTGCAGTGTTTGGTGCAGGGAGGAGAGAAGAAGCTGCAGTGTGCGGTGCAGGGAGGAGAGAAGAAGCTGCAGTGTGCGGTGCAGGGAGGAGAGGAGAAGCTGCAGTGTGCGGTGCAGGGAGGAGAGGAGAAGCTGCAGTGTGCGGTGCAGGGAGGAGAGGAGAAGCTGCAGTGTGCGGTGCAGGGAGGGGAGAAGAAGCTGCAGTGTGCGGTGCTGGGAGGAGAGAAGAAGCTGCAGTGTGTGGTGCAGGGGAGGAAGAGGAGAAGCTTGCAGTGTGGTGCGGTATGGAGAGTAGGAGAAGCTGCAGTGGTGCGGTGCAGGGAGGAGAGAGAAGCTGCAGTGTGCGGTGCAGATGGAGAGAAGAACTGCAGTGTGCGGTGCAGGGAGGAGAGGAGAGCTGCAGGTGTGCGGTGCAGGGAGTAAAGGAGAAGCTGCAGTGTGCGGTTGCAGGGAGGAGAGGAGAAGCTGCGTTTGCGGTGCAGGGAGGAGAGGGAAAAACTGCAGTGTGCGGTGCAGGGAGGAGAGGAGAAGCTGCAGTGTGCGGTTGCAGGGAGGGGAGAAGCTGCAGTGTGGTTCTGGTGAGGAGAGGAAAGCTGCAGTGTGCGGTGCTGGGAGGAGAGGAAGAAGCTGCAGTGTGCGGTTGCAGGGAGAGAGGAGAAGCTGCAGTGTGTGGTGGCAGGGAGGAGAGAGAAGCTTGCAGTGTGCGGGTCAGGGAGGAGAGGAGAAGCTGCAGTGTGCGGTGCAGGGAGGAGAGGAAAGCTGCAGTGTGCGTGCAAGGGAGGGAGAAGAAGCTGCAGTGGTCGTTGCAGGGAGAGTAGGAGAGCTGCAGTGTGCGGTGGCAGGGAGGAGAGGAGAACGCTGCGTGTGCGGTGCAGGGAGGGAGAAGAAGCTGCAGTGTGCGTGCTGGAAGAGAGAAGCTGCAGTGTGTGGTGTCAGGGAGAGTATGAGAAGAAGCTGCAGTGTGCGGTGCTGGGAGGAAAGAGGAGCCAGAAAAGGATAGGGTTTATTTTTGTTGTCTGTTCTGTTCGGTCTCCAGTTTTATTATTGTTTCTCTATTATTATTATCATTGTCTGCTCTGGGGTCTCCAGTTTCATTCTCTGGTCTGTGGACTCAGGGCCGGCTCCAGGTTTCAGTGGGCCCCTGGGCGAAAGAGCCTCAGTGGGCCCCTTAACAGTGAACTCATGTGGCGGCAGCTGCAGCCTCTATTAATAATTACTAATAATTAATTGGCCCACCCCTGACTGCAGCCTCTATTAATTATTACTAATAATTAATTGGCCCACCCCTGACTGCAGCCTCTATTAATTATTACTAATACCTTATATACTCGAGTATAAGCCTAGTTTTTCAGCACAAAAAATGTGCTGAAAAACTCAAACTCGGCTTATACTCGAGTCAAAAAAATAAATATATCTAAACTCACCTTTCCGGTGACCCCTGTATATCTTCTGTGCTATCTGTCCGGCAGCGGCGGCAGGCTATATACACTGGGGCAGGGTCTGGCAGGCTATATACAGTGGGGCAGAGCCTGGCTGGCTATATACTGAGGAGGCTGTGACCAATGCATTTCCCACCCTCGGCTTATACTCGAGTCAATAGGTTTTCCCAGTATTTTGTGGTAAAATTAGGGGCCTCGGCTTATACACGGGTCGGCTTATACTTGAGTATATACGGTAATTAATTGGCCCACCCCTGACTGTAGCCTCTATTAATTATTACTAATAATTAATAGGCCCACCCCTGACTGCAGCCTCTATTAATTATTACTAATAATTAATTGGCCCATCCGAGGCTGCAGCCTCTATTAATTATCTTGCAGCTGGGCAGCCCCCATGTATTAATGTAGAACCTCCTCGGTCCTCGGGCAGTAAAAAAATAATAAACTGTAAACTAACCTTGAGAATGCAGGTACAGCGATGATCGATCTGTCCGTTCTCCACTGTTCTGCCACGATCTTCACTGACTTCAGCGCAGCGTCCGGCAGGGAGGCATGCGCTGTGAAGTCATCACGCTGAGCGCTCAGGCTCAGATACGCGCTGACGCTGATTTCTTCCACGATGATCTGCGCTGGCGCCGCCCCCTGTCAAGCCGTGTCAGATCGTCGCACATAGTAAGATTGGGGAAGCGTGTGTTTCAATTACATTAGCGACGGCATCCTTGTCGCTGATGTAATTGAAAGATACGCTGCCGCGGTTTGATCCATGGCCATGGTGGGCCCCTGTGGAGCTCTGGGGCCCCGGCACTTGCCCGGGTCAGCCGGGTGCTGACGCCGGCTCTGTGAGGACTCCACTGTTATAGTCTACTTTTAAGGCAGTATTTGGTGTTTGGGTGGTATTTATTGCTGTGGTGTTTATAATTTGGGGGGGGGGGGGGCATTTTGTGCTGCATTGTGGTTGTTGGTGCATCTAGGCTGCCGGTTACTGGTGCAGCCCCTTAATGTTGAACATTATGACAATGTGGCTCTCGGACCAATAGATGTGGTTCACCTTCGGCCTAAATCCTTAGATCAGGAATAGAATCGGAGTCAGTCCGTTTTATGACTACTCTGACACCACAGCCCTGCTATGCAGAAAATGGAGCTTCCTTTGAGAACAGCATTCTGGAGGCCAAAAATTCTGATAATCCTGTACTATGCGCCTTGGTACCGCAGTCTCCTCCAGCGATTTCTGCCACTAAAAATTACAACCTGTCGTGGATTTCTACAAAGAGGAAGTAAATTCAGGTTCTACAGATTTTTGAAGCAGTCAGTATAATGTAGTAAAATCCTGCCACCTGGTGCTGAGAACAGCTACTACACTGCCGTATTCTACTATATGTTCAACTGCTCCTTGGAAGGAAACCTGAAGACATGGGGTTGTTTGATATCCCCCTAACCAAAGACTTATGGGTAGAGTTGAAAAAGCAGTTTTTGTTCCCAATGACGACCAGTATGTGCAACACCCCTGTCAATAAATAGGCAGGCTGGTAATTGTGAATAGCGCCCTCTCCAGGTTAGAAACTGTCGGAGGGAGTCATGAACCCTCTCGTAAGTTTCTAGGACTGGGTCATTATGTAATTGCAGCTGTAGCCTCTGCCTGAACAAGCAATAGTTTAATGGGTGTAGGATGTTAACCAATTATTTGGCTGTATTGTAAACTGGAGTGTGATTGGAGAGGTGCTACCACTTGAGCAGGGGGAGTATTAAACCCCTGTGCAGTGGGAGCACAGGTCTCTTTACCACCAGGTCTCTCAGCACATCGTCTGAGTGAAGAAAGTGTCGGGGTGAAGCACACCTTCAGTACTGACACAGAACCCAATCCCAAGACCCTGAGTCAGGAGACTCCAATCCAGAGCTGCAGCTTCCATAGTTTGGACAAAGCTCCATCCCAGCTGCATCTACTACCGGGCTGGTGCACTATTCCTGAGGACTACTCTCCACGACCACTCCAGTACCAGAATCCGCTGTTGACTGTACTGGCCCGTTGCCTGCAACCTGTTGTTCAATAAAGAACCGTGAGTTGATTGACCCAACGTTGCCTCCGTCTGATCCCTGGATACAGTTGTCTACCACCACGGGCTACCCATCCATTGCCCAGGGATATATCTTACAGACACTCAGGGGTTGCCCCAGGGAGATCCGGTACATCATCCTCTCTGTCCATATTTCTTGCACCTAATGAGTGCACCCAAAAGAGTTGAGTGACAAATCTATTAACAGCCCAAAAACATGTGCAATAATGACCCAAAAAGGATGATAAATGTCCCCCTAATTGTTTCTCTGATACTTTCTTGTCTCAATAAATGTAACTCTCAACTAATTGGTCTTCCAGTTTCTAAACTTTCCCCTCTACTGCATCTTCAATGCAGCAACACCAGGGTAGGACCACCACTGCTATCTCAAAAAAGTAACATGAAAAGCTAGACGCTGAGCCAAACGTATGAAACACTCAAGAAAAAAACATGTGTCATGTAGCAAAAACAAAATACTTTATTGAATAAATTCATGAAATAAACACCAGCCAAAAACAAAATAAAAACAATTTAAAAAAGGGGTTAAGATAATGTCCTCATGAAAGTTCCTTTTATAACCCCCCAAAACCACAACCCACTATAGGAAAAAATTGTTGGTGCACAGTAACATTGGCAGGTCCAGAAAGAAAATGTAGTCAAATAACACTATTGGGCCGTAGTGGAGACGTAAATTTTAGTTTTTTAGACAGTTTTTGGCAGTTTTTTGTGGGTGCAAAAATCTGGCGCAGTTAGGTAATGTGACACATTTTTAGGCACACATCAAAGTTCGCCACTTTTTTTTTCGCCTTATCTGACATAGTGAGCGGCTGTTATACAGATGTTTGCTCGGCATCTATCACAAATTTGCGCAAAAAAGGCACTTACTCTGAGCAGATGAACTTCAAAAAACTTTACTTTTCATTACTGAAAACAAAGGTTTCCACTTCCCAAATGAAAAATTCCCTCTATGCAACATAAAATATACTTCTGCTCAGTTATAAAATGTAAAATTTCTCCAGTAACGACTTCATCATTGTCTATGGGATCATCTCTGGGAGTGATTATTGTCTTATTGTACAGATCTGAAAATATTATCAGTCTCCATTTCATGTACATTATAATAAAAAAGGCAAATAGTAATTTGAGCAAGAATGTATTTTTTTTTACATCTCTGTAACTTTTAGTCCCTGCAGTTACATCACAATGTGGTCCGGACATTGTACAAGCTGAGACTTTATGTGCAGAGATGAAGCCCTGAACGTTCTGTCACATTTTCTCAATCTCGTTCCATTATTAGTCTCAAATGAGATCTACTTTGTAGGGTAAAAATTAGAGACAAATTTGGCGCAAATGAATCGGACATGAGACAATTCCAAAACGCATTTACTAAGACAGAACAAGATCCATCATAACTCACAAGCCAAAAAAAAAGAATAAACCAGGTGCAAAAATAGGCGAACCTGAGACCCACTACTATTAATTTCGCCCTTTGTGACCACAAAAATGTATAGTACAGAATTACAATGGCAAAAGTCGCCCAAGGCTAAGATAGGACATGGTGAACAATGACTCCTAACAATGCTCAAAGAAAACCCATATGCAATAGAAACAAAGTACAATCACATACTGGCCTGGCTGGATAATAACATAGTGCAGTGGAGGGAAGAGAGTGGTGCCCCATGCATATCACCACGTAAATGTGGCTTCCTCACCACCTCGCTGGTGTAGAGAGACGCCGTGGTATAAATACCTTAAATGTAATCCTGATATCTTTCAGCTGTGCCGCATCACATGCGGACAATGGCTGCGCCCATGCAGGATTTGTTGCGTGTACGGTGCGAGGGTTAAATACTCAGCACAGGTGCAATGAAGTGTGCAGTATGCATATGTGGTCAACTAGAATGAGTGTGTCATTATGTATCAAATTAATGTCAATGGGGCACATTTACTTACCCGGCCCATTCGCGATCCAGCGGCGCGTTCTCTGCACAGGATTCGGGTCCGGCTGGGATTTAAGATGGTAGTTCCTCCGCCGTCCACCAGGTGGCGCTGAGCGCCCGAAAATAATCTTAACGCCCGGAATGCACCACCCATAGAAGGTGAAGGTGAGCGCTCCCCAAGCGACACATTTTCGGATTTTAAATGCGGCGGTTTTTCCGAATACGTCGGGTTTTCGTTCGGCCACGCCCCCCCCCCGATTCGTCGCGCGCATGCCGGCCCCGATGCGCCACAATTCCGCTCGCGTGCGCCAAACAACCGGGGGCAATTCATGTACAAGCGGCGCAAATCGGAAATATTCGGGTAACACGTCGGGAAAACGCGAATCGGGCCCTTAGTAAATGACCCCCAATGTGTCTAATATCCGCAATCAATGTTATCTAAATGCCACTAATATAACACAAAACCTGTGACAATATACAACAGCCATTACGGCTGATGCACAAATATATATATATCTCTACAAGGATACATAACAAATACTTTTACTTGTGTAAGAGCCATATAAACTACTAATAAATTCATATACCCTATACATTATTAATGTTTAATTTTTAATGTTCACTGCATTGGGGGCCCATCCTTTTTCCATATCCAATTTAAATCCCCTTCATCCACAAAGCTCTCTACAATGCCGCACCTCCCTACCGCTCTTACCTCATCCCAGTCTATCGCCCAAACTTGTGCTGTTTGAGTGTCCTGCTATCTAAGTTTATTCTCCTCTTTCATTTGAACCTCCAAATCATGTTTCCAAGACTTCTCCTAAGCTGCACCAATTCTTTAGGACTATGACCCTGGACTATGAGACTAATACCCAACTACTAAAACTTCAAACGTGCCCTATAAGCTCATCTCTTCAGGCAGGACTATCATACTTAGGAAGTGTTTGTAACTTTCTCTGCTCACTAACCAACTATGTGCATGTACTCCTCCATTCTCTATTTACTCTCAGTACTTAATTAAACAAGATAGGCCCATTCACCATGAACTCTGTGAATATAGATAGGGGCTGGCTGTATTTTTTTTTATTTTTTTATTTTTCTATATATGTGTCAGTACAACTACTGACCACCAGATGGCGGTATTGATTTGCAGAAATGACAGCACATGGTGAACCTGAGCTGCAGCATGTAGGGGCAGAGTTACTTACCTGGTCCTGTTGCGATCCCGCGGTGCGTTGTCCGACGAGGTTTTCGGGTCTGTCGCGATTCACTAAGATTGTATACCCAAGTTCCTGCATCCATCGCTTCTGTGCAGAGGTCCACCGGGGGTTCATCTGCTTCTTCCCGGTGCTTGTAAGTGCGTGTCTTGTCGACACATTTCTAAATGTTATATCCAGCGCACTGTCCGATCCGTCGGGTTGTCCGACAGCATGCCCCCCGAAGGAAAATGTGCTGCGCGGACCCAAAGTAAATGAGCCTCTTAGTCTTATCGTGAGACTGGCCCACATGTAAGTTACCTGTAATGGGTGGAGGGTGCCACAGATTCATGAATTGTGCATACATTCTTCACAAGTCTGGCACCCCCTGCACTGCTCCAGCACTTTTTTTTTGGCTCACATTTAATGTAAAGCGCGTGACACATTTCTGTCCGACGCTGCATGATGTGGTGCACGGTCCACTGAATTTTGTGTCGCCTCGGGTAAGTACAGCCAAGACACAAACTTCACAGACACTTTAAAAATACATGTGCAAGCAGTTTGCACTGAAAAGAATGTGCAGGGGGTTTAATAAATGCAGTGAGTGCAGCTCTGGAGTATAGTATAGGACAGTGGTGGCAAACCTTTTAGCAGCGGAGTGCCCAAAAAGCAACCCAAAACCCCCCTTATTTATTCGCAGGTGCCAACCAAAAAATTAAAGCGTAACTTATTGCTCGAAGTGCCGCCTCTGGCACCAGTGCCATAGGTTCGCCCACTACTGTACTAGGATTTAACCTCGGGATCATACAGGATAAGTAATGTACTGTAGTACACGTGACTGCACCAGCAGCAAGAATAGTTAGTGCAGCTTGGGGTTATAATACGGAGATGTAACTCCAGGATCTACAGATAAGTCATGTCATTATGACACCGGACTGCACCAGCAAGCAGAATAGGGGGCAGCGGGGAGTGAATACAGGATGTAGTATGGATCGTGACAGGATAAGTAAATGTCAGTAGTACACAGTGACTGACCAGCAGCAGAATATGAGTGCAGCACTGGATATATACAGGATGTAACGCGTATCAGTACAGGATAAGTAATTTCCCCATGTAGTGTGACAACAGTGACTGCCAGCAGCAGAATGGTTGAGTACAGCTCTGGGGTAATAATACAGGATGTAACTGGCGATCAGTACAGGATAAGTAATGTCATGTTATGTCAACAGTGACTGCCACCACACAAGCAGAATAGTTGAGTGCCAGCTTCTGGAGTATAAACAGGATGAAATCAGGGACAGTACAGGCATAATGGATCGCCTGTATGTACACGTGACTGCACAGCACGCAGAAATAAGTGAGTGCAGCTCTGGAGTATAATACAGAGATGTAACTCAGTCGCACAGGGATAATAATGTCATTAGAATTACCACATGACTGGCACAGCAGCAGAATAGTGAGAGTTGCAGCTCTGGATACAAACAGGTATGTACTCAGGATCAGTACAGGATATAGTAATGTCAGTATGTACACAGTGAGCTGCAACGGCACAGAATAGTGAGTGTCACTCTGGGGTATAATACAGGATGTAACTCAGGATCAGTAACGGATAAGTATGTCATGTATATACAACAATGACGCACCAGCAGCAGAATGTGAGTGCACGCTCTGGAGTAAATCTGGGTAACTCAGGATCAGTACAGGGATAAGTAATATCTCAGTGTTAAGTACACAGTGACTGCACCACAGCAGAAATAGTTGAGTGCAGCTCTGGATTATAATACATGATGTAACTCAGGATCAGTTACCAGGATAAGTAATGTGATGCATGTATGCACACTGACGCACAGCAGCAGAATAGTGAGTGAGCTCTGGTAGTAAAACATGATGTCTCAGGATCAGTAAGGAGTAAGTATGTCTGTATGTTACAACAATTGGGGCACATTTACTTGACCGGGCCATTCGGCGACTCCAGCGGCCGTTATCTGCACAGTATTCGGTTCGGCTGGGATTGTAGAGTGGTAGGTTTCTTCCCCGTCCACCAGGTGGCGCTAGCTAGCGCCGAAATAATCCGTAACGCCCGGAATGCACCATCCATAGAAGTGAGGAGAGCGCTCCCCAAGCGACACATTTTCGGTTGTTGGGTTACATTCTGCCACCGGCGTTTTTCCGAAATAGTGGGTTTGTTCTGGTTAGGGCCACGCCCCCCCGATTTCTGTCGATGCGGCATGCCGGCCCGCATGCGCCACAATCCGATCGCGTGCGCCAAAAACCCGGGGCAATTCATGTACAAGCCGCGCAAATCGGAAATATTCGGGTAACACGTCGGGAAAACGCGAATCGGGCCCTTAGTAAATGACCCCCAGTGACTGCACCAGCAGAATAGTGAGTGCAGCTCTGGAGTATAATACAGGATGTAACTCAGGATCTGTACAGGATAAGTAATGCCATGTATATACACAGTGACTGCACCAGCAGAATAGTGAGTGCAGCTCTGGAGCTCGTTAACTATGTGTGCGGTGTTGATCGGCAGTGTCTGTGTTGCTTCTCCCAAACTAGGCCGACAGGGGACAGGAATAGCCAGTTACCCTCCAACTCCCCCCAAGTCAGCAGAGAAGTAGAAGACCTGCAAGACCTCTGGAAAGCTGTGTACATTGGGAAAGCTGAGTGCTCAGAGAGGTCAGGCTGACCTCAGTGGGGAATGTTTAGGAACCGGGAGTCTATTTCTACCTATGCCTCTTGGGCTCTAGACCACCTATCTGAGATAATGGTTTGGTTGCTAGTGAGACTGTTGCAAAATCATTACCAGCTTTGAGAGTGAGGGGTGGAGTGACTGGTGGTGCCGGTGGTGCGGCTGAGTGTAACATGGAGTTGGGTACAGGGGTTGGTCCGGTTTCTCCCCCAGTGGCGAACCCTGTTAAGAGCTATGCCAGTGTCGCTGCTGGGGGAAGTAGGGTTCCATCATCCTCGTCTCTGGGCTCTGGGGACAGCTTTTTGCAACGGCGCCTCCTGCAGGCCTTACAGAAGGGAGAAAAGACGATCAATGTAGCGGGGCAGGAGGTTGATTTGTCGTTTTGGATAGAGAGGCACGGCCTGTCTGCCTTCCGAGAGCAAAGAGGCAGGGAGACACCATGGTCGCTCCCAACAACCGGGCCGGGTGCTAACCGTAGGAATGTGGTGCGTCTTCGGTGGCGTGGCAGTGATGTGTGTCCCCCTCGGGCACGGGTAGTTGAGTTTCTATTGAAGATGGACTTCAAGGCGGCTGACATCTTTGCCTTGATCCATCCCTATGGTACATCTGAGTTTGATATCAGCTTTGTTCGGCCGGAGGGGCTTGAGCTCTTCTGGTCCAACTATGAACTGAGATACAATGAGCCCGAGTGGCGGGACTTTGCTGTGCAAGCAGTGTCCCGCCAGAGCGAACTCAAGAAAGTGACTGTTCTTACCCGTAACGAATCACTATCTTGCTTTGACATCATGGCCTGGATGAATTGCTATGGAGAGGTGCTGGGAGTACCTGAGAAAAATCTGGTGAAGTTGAGCCCTTCAGGTAAGTAAGCCGCCCACATTCCTTCATCAGCCTTCCTGGGGAGGGATCGGATCCTGATCTTCTACCGGGGGCAGCCTAAGCTGTGTCACAGGTGCGGTGATCCCACACATTTCAGCGCAAACGGGATGTCGGCCATCTCTCTGCATCCTGTACAGATCAGATTAGGTGTAACCTTTGAGGTGATCTAGGTCACCCGTACAGTCGTTGTCTTCTTTCCTTCACTAATGAGGACTCAATAATGGCGACACCCACTCCTTTGATGCTTGTGCCCATTAATGTCGCCAGCATTAAGTCTGATGCGGCTAGATTTGCAGCCTTTGATTTTCTCGGCCGTGTTGAAGCCAACATTTTATTTTTGCAGGAGACCAGGCTGCCGGATTTGGCGGCTGTGTTTAAAGCTAAGAGCGAATGGAGACACGGGCCTTCCTATTGGTCTCTTGCGGCCGAGCCGTATAGCGGAGTGGCGGTCCTTTTTACTGCACCGGTAGAATGCCGACGAGTTATTGAGTTAGAAATGGGGAGGTGCCTGATCCTGGATGTCCTCATGAAGGGACAAGAGCTTTTGTCTAATAACATCTATGGTCCCCAAGAAGAAACTTTATTAATCCCTTAATGGCCGCCTTATCGGGATTCTACAATGGTTATTAAGGGTACTTCTTTTGACACGATGCCTTTCCACAGCGGCGCGTCAGAAGAAGATTTTGGGACATCGGGTTAGGTTGGTGCCTGTGTCGGGCTGTGATGTGACAGCCCAGACCCGGCACTAACACGTGTTTTCTGATGCCGAGTGTTTAACCCCTTACACGCCACGTTCAAGCATAACCGCGGCGTGTAAGCGTGTCCCACATGGATCGGACCCCCCGGTGTGCTTACAGGGGGATCCGATCCCTCCTGCCGACGAGTGCCCCGAGGCTCCCCGAGGTTCTGTATTGCAGTGTAAAGGCTTGAACAAGTGATCGGATGATCGCTTGTTCAAGCCAAAGGATGGAAAATGGAAAAAAAAAAAAAAAAGATTAAATCATTCTATAATAATAATTATATAAATAAAATTAAAGTCCCATAATCTCCCCTGTTACACATACAAGGCAAATAAAGTATATAAAACACATAAACACAAAAAAATTGGACATATTTGGCATCACCGCATCCGTTTTACCGTATATACTCGAGTATAAGCCGACCCGAGTATAAACCGAGGCCCCTAATTTTACCACAAAATACTGGGAAAACCTATTGACTCGAGTATAAGCCGAGGGTGGGAAATGCATTGGTCACAGCCTCCCCAGTATATAGCCAGCCAGGCTCTGCCCCAGTGTATATAGCCAGCCAGCCCCTGCCCCAGTGTATATAGCCAGCCCAGCCCCTGCCCCGAGTGTATCAGCCGCCATCCCCTGCCCCGGTAATATAGAATGCCAGCCCCTGCCCCAGTGTATATAGCCTGCCAGCCCCTGCCCCAGTGTATATAGCCTGCCAGACCCTGCCCCAGTGTATATAGCCTGCCAGACCCTGCACAGAAGATATACAGGGGTCGCCTGAAAGGTGAGTTTAGATATATTTATTTTTTTGACTCGAGTATAAGCCGAGCTTGGGTTTTTCAGCACATTTTTTGTGCTGAAAAACTAGGCTTATACTCGAGTATATAAGGTAATCTGTACAATAAATCTTAATCAATATTGAACCTGGTCGGTGAACGACGAAAGCACGAAAAACTTCCTGTAATATACAATCTTTCATCAAACACCATCACAAAAAAATGTTCTAAAAAGTGATAAAAATAAAATTAAGCCCTCAACCAGATCTGACAACAGAAAAATACAATAGTTATGGCCCTGAAAAGTTGTCCATGGTAAAAACAATGCGATTTTCTCCAATATTGGTTTTGCTCAGTAAAATTGAGCAGAGATATATAAATGAGGTATCACCGCAATTGTAATGAACCAGAGAATAAAGATTAAAAAAAAGTGCTAAAAATCCAAAATAAAAATTGATGATTTTGTTTGTGTCCCCCTTGAAATAGTTAATAAAATCTTATGAATAAGCTTAAGACCCTCCTAAATAATTATCTATACATTGTATCTCATCCCGTACATAATGAGCCTCATATGTTTGCATTAACAAAAAAAATTTAAATTTATAGCTTGTCCAATGTGACAATACAAATCTGCTGTGAATAGCGCTGCTTTGATCCTATGCTCGGCTGTGCGCCCATACAAAGGTTTACCACCACATATGGGGTATCAGTACACTTGGGAGAAATTGGGCATCAAACGTTGCAATGCGTTTCATCATTTAATTTATTATGAAACTGTCAGTTTTGGCCTAAATTAATGTATTTTCCAAAAAAATTCAAAAGTTTCTAAATCGCAGGTCCATATTGTTTTAACCCATGTGAAACACTTAAAGGGTTAATAGAACCAATAGAAGTTGTTTTACCTACGTTGAGGGGTGAACTTTTTATAGTGGGGTAATTTATGGGGTTTTACTATTACCGTATATACTCCAGTATAAGCCGACCCAAGTATAAGCCGAGGCCCCTAATTTTACCACAAAACCTATATTTTTGTTACTTGAGTATAAGCCGAGTTTGGGTTTTCAGCACATTTTTTTGTGCTGAAAAACTAGGCTTATGCTCGAGTATATATATTTAGGCCTTTTCGAAGTCACTTGAAAGCTGAGTTGTCCATCAAAATGTGAGTTTTGGCAATTTTCGTGAAAAATGATAGGAGGCATAAAATATCATCCCAACATAAAGCAGACATTCCGTAAATGTTAATTATCAAGCTTTTTGGGTAGTTTTACTTCCTGTCTGGAAAGCAGAACATTTCAAACTTGGAAAATAAAGAAATTTTAAAAACTTTTGCCAAATTTTCACTTTTTTTCAGAACTAAACGCAAAACTTATCACTTAAATTTTACAACTAACATGAAGTACAATGTGTCACAAGAAAACATGCTCAAAATCATCGGGATATGTTAAAGTGTTCCGGAGTTATAATCAATTATCATGAGACATGTCAGATTTGAAAAATTGAGTCTGGTCATTGAGCTGAAAACTAGTGTCGGTGATAAGGGGTTAAACAGACATGGGTACATCAACATTGGCCTGACATAGAAATGGTAACAATGTAGCGCCTTTTAGGGCGGCATGAATTCAAAGCCAAACAAGGAAGATAAGTTGACAGTGGGGAGAAAGAAAAAGGGAAGACCGGTTGGGTGTGTAGAATTGGGGGGGGGAGTTAAGAAGAGGACGGTAACGGGGGAAGGGGTAGCCGGAGAGCTGAAAGAGACTGCACCTTCTCTCCATGATCGCTAGTTTTGGAGCGTTCGGTACTCAGTAGAGGATAGAAACTATTGCCAGTGCAGCCTGGTATTGGAAAATCGGGTACAGTCTATGAGTTCCTCCATTCTGTGCGTGGAGGCCACTTCTGCCAACCATTCGGAAGTTGGGTGGGTGGGGATTGTGGATTCTTATACCCAGTTATTTAATGCCTTCTGGCGGCCAAATGAAAGGATATCCCGACATCAAGCCAGGCATGTCGGTGGGAGGGAGTGAGACATTGAGAGCTTCAGGTTTGGTCATGTTGACCTTTAAGTTCAACCACCGGCCAAACTTGTCCAGGTCATTTATCAGCGTGGAAAGGGTGCAGTGGGGATCTGTTATATAGACCAGTAAGTCCTCCGCAAAGGCTGAACATTTGTATTCCGTCCCTGCAATCTGGTACCTCCTAATGTCTGAATCGCCGCCAGGAAGTGCTCCATTACCAGTACTATAGGAGTGGGGATAGGGGGCAACCTTGGCGGGTGCCATTGTGGATGTCGAACTAATCAAATAGACTGCCACTTATTTTAAGTCTGGACGAGGGATTGCGGTAAAGGGAAAGGATTCTGGCTGTGAAATTTGGGCCTAAGCCTATATTGGAGAGGGTCTAACTGAGAGAGAACCATGAGATTCTATCGAAAGCCTTTTCAACATCTAGGGAAAGAATCATCAAAGGTTTCTGGTGTGACTGGGCTTAATGCATTATGTCCAGGGTTTTTAAGGTGTTGTCTCGGCCCTCTGCCCGGCACAAATCCCACCTGGTCCATGTAGATGAGGGTCCGCAACAATGGGTTGAGTCTGTTAGACTGTAATCTTTAGGTCTACATTAAGTAGAGAGATGGGAAGGTAGTTGGAGCACAATTTTGGGTCTTTACCGGGTTTGGGGATGAAAACAACATGAGCAGATGTGGATTGCACCGGGAAGGGAGAGTCAGGGGTGACTGTGTTAAAGGCCTTTATTAGTACTGGGTTCAGTTCCTATAAGAAGTGTTTAAAGAATTTGCCTGTAAATCCGTCTGGACCTGGGATTTTGGCTCCGGGTAGGTTCTTGACCACCTTAGCAAACTCTGATGGAGTGAATGGGTCCTCCAAATCAATGATGGAGTTTGCCTGGGGGGGGGGGGTGACATGGAGGTGGAGAGGGGAGACCCGGGGTCGGCTCTTGGGGTGCAGCCGGAAGGTTGTAGAGTGAGGTGTAGCAGGAGAGAAAGGTGGAGTGGTGTGTACCACTTTATTCTGGGTGGATTTAATATTTGTGGATGAAGGCTGTGCTATGCTTTTAAGGGCTTAAGTGAGCATGCGGCCGCATTTGTTGCCATACTCATACTATGGCACACCTGCAAGATTCCTCCTTAGGCTATTTCTAATAGGAGCTTAACCTTTAACTTTGCCGCTTGGAGGTACCAGAGAATTGGGCTGGAAAGGGTCTGTTTATGTCTCAGGGCATGGTTAGTCTTGGGATCTGGGTTGTGTGTCTGTGGAAGTGGTGAAGTCCTCCCCCTACTGAAGCGGACGTGAAGTTCATCTATAGGGGAGGTTATGCTCTCTAAGTCCAGCAGCGGTCGGACAGCAGCTCTTTGTGCCAGGGTGGCAGTATCTTGATCTGGGTTTTCTGGTACTGGATTTGCCTTTGGTCCCTTAGCTGTTCTAAGATTTGTTCCTTGAGAGAATAGAAGTGCATTCGGTACACTACATCTCTTAAGTTCTGTGCATTGGGGTCAGGGGGCAGAGAGCCCGGTGGGCTGTCTATTTCTATATGAGTAGTGGGGGTCGTCCGAGGACTCCATCGACGATTTCCATTACAGAGGAGAATGGTGATGCAGGTTATATGGATTCTGGCAGGCCTTTTATGCACAAATTGTTGCGCCTGCTTCTATTTTTAATGTTGTCCATGTGTTGTTGCACCGCCGGTAGTTGCATTTGGTGGTGTTGAAGGGTATCTTGCATGGCCTCTAGACCCCGGTTAGTTAAAGATTGTGCCTGATCCAGGTCATCTACTCTAGTTGTCAGGAAAGTAACATCAGAACGCAGACTAGCAAATTCTTTACGACATTCAACCAGGATCTGAGAAGCAAATCCTCCTTGGTGGGTAGGAAGGAGAGTAGAGAGTTAATGTTTCCGCCCCGTGGGGAGTCTGTCCCCCTGAGGAGCTGGTAGAGGGGGCCTTGCGAGCGGGGCTTGGGCCAGAGCCGTGCCTTCTGGAGTACCAGGGGCTATTCCAGTGAGTTGGCAGGTGGGCACTGGAAGAAGGGTGAAGATTGGGTAGGCCATGGGGTGTTGGTGGCCCGAGGTGAGGCCCACAGGATCTAAGTGGTAGGAGAGAGGGGGGCCTGGTGCACCATGTGAGGTGTGCTTCCGCCATGGGAGATGATGTGGTGGGGTATGGGGCGAGTATGGCTTGCGCCTTAGGGCCTAGGGCTTCTTTAGTATTTACAGAATCCGGACGACAGTTCATAGTATGCTTTTAGGTATCCAGTGAGGAGGGAGTTGGCGAGTCTAGAATAGACAGGTTTTATTTAAAGGGGGAAGTAATTTCTTCAGCAGTGTCTGTTGTTCCCGTGGACTACTCTCACCACTGTCTAATTTTGTTTTCTCTGAATGTTATTGACACCCCCCAGATGGCATGAGGCTATTGAAAGCTCAATTTTTCTCTCCAGAAACCAGGTACCATTGCTGGGCCTTTGTAGCAGTAACTCAGAGTGGTAGGAGAAAGAAAAGGGTGGCGAGATTCTTCCTGGACAGGCACCTCATGAGGAGGAAACTCGAGCATGATTGGTGGTAGTCGCGAGGAGTTAAGTTTTTGCTTAAGAGCTGTTAGTATGATAGACATGCATGGTTTTTGAGAGGGATTACTGGAAATACTGCACGCCTGACTCTTACAGAAAGATGTTAGTGAGTGGTAACGTTGTCACAGGACTGTTTGATAGTACGGAATCCCTGAAAAAGTTCAGATCAGGGATCTTGGAGGTCGTCAGTTCTTTCTACTCGCACCTTTTGGGCAGGAAGGATCTAAATTGGGATGTGATTTCAGCTTTTCTATTCCTGATGTGGGATGTGATGTTGGCTGTTCCTGAGCCAGTAGTAGACCCCTCTCTTGATGCTTTGAGATAAGCAGGAAAGCGGAAGTTAGCCTGTGTATTGAGGTGCTTTCCCTTAAAAAATCCACAGGTTCCGGACCATCTTCTGTGATGCATGCTCTCTTGACTGAGGTATTTAAAGAGTTTCTTTCCTCGTGCACTCTGACGAAGCCAATGAGGAGGTCTGCCCTGGTCATCTTGGTTGGGTAAGGACCAATCATGTATTGAGAACTGGCATCCCATAGCGCTTCTCAGTACAAACAGAAAAGTGTCGTCAAAGGTGCTTTTTAGTCAGCTGCTGCAGTATGTGCCCAGACTCCTTTTGGGGGCCCAGCACTGCTCTGTTACAGGCCGCAGTACATTTAGTGCTGTGCTCTGTGTCCAGGAGGAAGTGGAACAAGGCAGGACGGGTCCCGGGGGGGGGGGGGGGGGGGCTGGGTGGGTTTGCTGAAGGTTTTGTATTCAGGGGCAGAGAGGGATGGACCAGGTGGCACCAGAAGCCACTTTTAGAGTGGTAGCGTTCCGTTTGCCAATGATGTCACTGTTTTGTGTCCACGTGAGGACAATTGGTGATGTTGGAGGTTGACCGCTTCTCAGAGGCTTATGGGTTCAAGATCAACCGGGATAAGTGTTAGAGTCTCTGGCTGGGAGAGGGAGGTCCAGGCTTTGGTGTGCTGGACACTTTTCCAGGGCCCCAAGACGCTGCCAAAGTACTCGGGATCAAATTTGGCCAGGGGGATAACCCAATGCATAACTGGTACAATGGCTTAAAAAGTAGACCAGTAATAGGGTTAATCAGGGTGAACCTGATTAAAACTTACCTGTTCCTGATGCTGATATCTGGGCAGTCTATGCATTTTGACAGAACCGCTGGAGGCGATTCGTGGGTGGGGTCTGGGAATGTGGGAGATTAGGACCATCTGGAGGAAACTCCCCTCCTGGTGATGGGCTGGTGCTGCACTGCAGATTTTTGTTTTGTGTTGGGAGTATACAGTGATGTAGGACTTGCAAGTGCATTTTGACTTTGTATTGTTATTTGAATTTGTGTTGTTAATTATTATTTGCATTTTATAATAGGGATAAGGGATACTTTGGGAAAAGTATAGGTGGGTAGGGGGAGAAAAGTGTATTATATTTATCACTTTATTTTGGTAGGGGAAAATAAAGATGAGGGTGGTGGGACAGGCTTCATACAGAGTGACTTTTTATGCTGACTGTGTCATGTGTTTGGCTAGGCCAGGAGATTGTCTTTCCATTTATATTATTCTGTTCTAAATATTTCCAGAAATGATGGCTTGTTATGTTTTTCACTTTTATATAAAATAAAAGATCTACAGGCTGTAACTCAGGATCAGTGCAGGAGAGGTAATGTTGTACATGGTGTCAGGGGTGACATGATGTTGGTATATCTGGTCGACTTGTGGCGGTTGTTTGTTTAGGTTTGGATTCTTCTTTATGGTCCAGGTGTTCTTCATATAGGTGCAGTTGTTATTACTGTGCACCTTCTGTGAATACAAACCTCTGCTGATTCCACCATTTTGCTGACACCCGACAGAGAGGATTCAGTAACGCCCTGCACTCCGCTTTCTACTCTGGCTTTGAACTGATGCCGGTTCTATTCAATGTTCCATGAAGAATTCCAAAACTATCCGATTTTTTTTCTGTCTTAAGTTTCTTGGAGGCATCAAGTGATTAATGAGGTCTCTGAAATCCCAAGAAATCATACAACTTGGATGCTGCCTGTCATTAACCCTTTGTTGGATTTTTGTCTATTTTATATCTATCTGGATGGTCCAGAGCAGTGCCATGTAAATAGTTGAGGGGATTAAAACTTTCTTTCTTGCGTACTTTTATAGTATACCCATTTTATAGTATACCCATAGAGTCCTATCTATCATCTATCTCATATCTATATGCAACATCCCCCACCTGGGCCTTGCCTTTTCTTGGGGCCTGGAGGCAGACTGGGCCCAGAATACCGGAGTGGCTGGTGATTGCGGCCTAGGGCACGGTGTTTGGTATAATGGACTGGAGGGCTGACCTACAGCCTGGCAGGTCTCCAGCAGGTGGTGTGTGCAAGAAATATGGAGGGAGAGGCTGATGTACTGGTTTCTCCCTGGGGCAATCCCTGAGTGTCTGTAAGGTTCCTGGGTAATGGATGGGGAAGCCCGTGGTGGAAGACAGCCGTATCCAGAGATCAGATTGAGGCAAATCAACTCTTTATTGTACAACAGGTAGCAGGCAACGGGCCTAAAAGGTCTAACAGCAGATTCTGGTACAGGAGTGGTCATGGAGAGTGGTCCGCAGGAATAGTGCACCAGCCTGGTAGTAGATGCAGGCTGGGGTAATTTAGATGGTGCTGTGTCCAAACTGTGGAAGCGTCAGCTCTGGATTAGAGTCTCCTGACTCAGTTCCTGGGATTGGTTTCCGTGATGGCACTGAAGGTGTGCTCCACACTCTATCTCTCTCTTTACTCTGACAGCAGGAAAGACCATGAGCTCCCCCTGCACAGGGGTTTTATATTCCCCCTGGTCAGGTGGTAGCACCTCTCCAATCACACTTTAGTTTACAATACAGCCACATAATTGGATAACATCTTTCACCCATATTGCCTTTCCAGATAGATCCTGACAGGGAGAGGGCCCTATTCACAACTACCCCCTTGCCTATACGTTGGCAGGAGTGTTGCATATATATCAAACCATATACTATCTATTTATTTATCTCCTATATGTTATCTATCCATTTATATATCATATATCTATCTGGTATCAAATTGAAAGAAGCTTAATATTCCACCATGATACTAGCCACAAGGCCACTAGCAAGCCAAGTGTTTCGGACCAGATGGTCTGGTTTGGTAGTGGCCTTGCTGTCGGTGTCATGGTGGATTGTTTCTGTACCTGGCCTCGTTCTTCCCTGTCTGGGTCAGCAGGGTAGAAGCAAGAAAAGGAGGGGGAGGCCTTAGTATGGTAGATAGTACCCCTGGTGCACCCCCGGATTATATAGGTTGTCAATCCTTGTCAGTTGGTAGATGGGAGGCCCTAGATGTTAACAGCAGGTCAGGGATGCACACTCTAGACACTGAAATGATGTGGTAAAAGCTTACAATTCCATTAATGGAAAACAGTCCAAACAGCGGCATGTAACAGGCTGGCAACAGTTTCTTCCTGTGGCTAGCGGATCTGTCTGTCAGCTGGCTTCTGGTAAAGGCAATAATTCTTACTTGTATGAACGTTTTGGTACCATCTATGAGTCCACTATGTTGGATTGTTTGGAGCCCGTTTGGCTCTACTGCATCAGTAGCTCTGTATAGCAGCCTGCCCTCTATACAATGTGCAGAAAGAAGAAAACTCCCCAGGGCTGCAGACCAGGCCTAATTTAATACCTTTGGTCTTTAAATATGTATCTGAGTTACCAGCCAATAACCGAGCATAAATGACCCCCTGAGTTACATAGCATTACATACAAGCATTGCGCAGATGCACACCCGTTTCCACCACTTGGTGGTAGTGATGTTCCATGCAGCCAAACTAGAGATGAGAAAATCTAATTATAACCATGAGTTAGGCCGATATCTATACTTGTGGTGGTGTGAAGTACTTGTGAACCTCTGAACCTGAGTTGCTGATAACCTCAGTGGAGTGATCAGTTTCGTCACTTTAGCATTGAGGTGTGGATTTGTAATAACTTATCTTCGAGTTGGTTGAGTTTGGTGGAGACCTTCACATGCCAATGCCACATAGATGTGTGAGTGATTATAATCCGAGAGCACGTCCCCCATCCAAGGATAAATGTCTATTATGCAAGTAGCCATTACACTGTTTACTGTACACCAAATATCTGATGCTGTGCAGACCTCTATCTATCTCCCGACACGTATACTTCATCTGATGGATGCTCCCGGTGATTGCCTCTTGGTGGAGTGTTGGATGTTGCGGGGAGCTCTCCAGCGGGATGAGGTTACTGGCGGCTCATCTTCCTGCTGGGTCCCAGGCAGGACGCATCCTGGGAGCGGCGGGCAGGCAGGAGATGAGGATGTTCTCAGCAGCTGTAGGATCTGCACCTGCTTCTCTTCTCTGATGGAGGCTCCAGCTATTTACAGCACAATCACAGCCTGAGCCCGATTCCTGCTGATTACCTTCATTTATATGTGGGATCAATACAAAGCCCCTGTGAAAGCAGCTGCAGGACCCCCCCACAATTGCCCTAACATCAAGTGATTGACATCATCTAATCAAAAAGAGGTATAATTCGATCCAAAACCCCCCACATATAAGGAGATAAAGCACATCATCAAAGCTTATCACACTCCTGTCCCCCAAAGTGTCAGTGTTGCCCTGTCCTGTCCCCCCAAGTGTCAGCGTGTCCCTAACTTTAGGTGCAAGGATTTCAAAAGTGTTTTACAAAGTGACACACAAGTGACGTAAACACTTCATAAATACATATGCAAGATCCAAAGATCCTTTTTAGTGCAGAAAATGGGGACAGTGATATATCTGGGCCAGATTGTTCCGGTGTCTGTGAATTATTCATGGTGCTACTGATATCGGGGACCCCTGGAAATCTGAGATGACTGGAGACACTGCGGGGTGAGGGAAACAATGGGGCATTACCTTCAGCAATTCATTACCACATCAAACAATGGGGCGTTGTGGTGTCTCATAGTAACAGGGCCCCGCCGCGGGAGAGCTCCATGAGGTTTCCTCTCTGCTGATGAAGCCACATTTGGGGGAACCAATCAGAGAAATCCAAAAATTAGGAGAGTTACTCATAATCAAAAGACAAAGACTTTATTTAGCAAATGCGCTAAGTCTCTATGTCATACCTATGTACTGTGTGTCTCCTACCTCTCCATACCTCTATATAATAATTCTACACTATTATATCTCTCCACTAATTCTCATACCTCTATGTCATACATGCACAATTCTGCACTACGCGTCGCATTCCTCTATGTCATACCTGTATGCTATGTGTCTCATATCTTTATAGTACATGCCTTGCGCCTCTATGTCATACATGTGCACTGAGTGCACATGAAGGAAAGGGGTTTTATTCTCTACTGTTGACAAGAAGTTTAATCACATGGTTCAGATCACAGCATTAAATGCAGTCATTGATTATATAGACTGGATGTATTGGGGGTCATTTACTAAGGGCCTGAATCGCTATTTTTCATCTGGTTTCCCGAGAATTACTGTTTTGCGCCAAACTGCCCTGGGTTTTTGGCGCACTTGATCGGATTGTGGCTTATCGGCACCGGCATGCATGCGACTGAAATCGGGCATGCATGCGACTGGGCGTCGGAAAACCCGACAAATTTGGAAAAAACGCAGAATTTTTTTTAAAAAATGTGTTGCTTGACACGCACTTACCTGAACCAGGAATAGGATAGTGAACTCCAGCGGATTTCAGCGCAGCAGCGACACCTGGTGGACATCGGGCGCACTACCTTAGTGAATCTTCGGAAGACCTGGATCCTCGACGGAGAACCTGCCGCTGGATCGCGACAGGACCGGGTAATTAAATCTGCCCCATTGTTGTATATGATAAATCCTGGAGATGAGGATAGGTCAGGGGTCCGGTGATTGGGTAGAGCTGCCCCACCTTGGTGATTAATCAGGACCCCCCCTTGTTGAATAAATCACAGCAGATGGCAGATAGAGGCAAAGGCTCATGGGAGACAGCTCAGTTATCGCTTTCCCATGGGTTTTCCTGACAAGACTTTACCGATAGTGACGGCATGCCAGCCCTAAATAAATATTTTTCACCACTTCTACGTCCTTCTGAACTTCACTTAACGAATGTGGCAAAGTAATCAAAGGGACAATCCGAGTAAAACAGTACCTTTCCCACTATATCTCCGGACACACAAGTAACGGTAAACTCCTATTGCCCGCTTATCTACCCGGGTTAGCGTTTCGCGGGCTGCAGCTGTTCGTGGAGCTCTCGGTTCACAGCTAGTTCCGGATGCAAGGGTCCGGTCTTCCGACTGTGAAACTGCACCTTTCTGCTGTTAGTTCTGTCGAGCTCTAGCGCACATCGACTCCGCTCCCATGGAAGGAAGAAACGACGCAAAAGTGCAGCAGGTTTTTTCTTCTTAAATTCAAAAAGTTACTTACAAAACATAAAGTTAAAAAGTCCTTCAATAAAAAAGATCACACATTTGGTTCTCCTTGTCTGAGTTCTAATGGGCTGTGCCACATGGGCACAGTGTAACCCCTTCTCTGCTGGTGGTAGGGTTGAAGGTGTCATTCCTCAGCACGCTGTAAGGTCACAGATGGGCCCCTCACCATGTATTGCCTATAAACCAGCATCATCAGGGATAAATCTGCTACATAGTATAACAAGTGACTCATTGCGCCATTGTTTACAACTCCCGAAATTTTATCTGGATTGTTCTATAGAAATAATCCATATCCTCCTCCTAAAGTCCACACCATGATTTGTATGAGAGTCCGTCCATACCTGCTCCTCTGACTGGCCCAATACCAAAAATGTGAATTTCCCCAAATGAGATTTTATAGCATTTATTCAGGACGTGGCTCCGCACCAAATGGCGTCAATCCTCCCGTTGCCACAAACTAACGAACATCTGCGAATGGGTCCTGAGAGGTCAAGGACTTGTGAGACAAGAACCGGGAGCTGAAACGTTCCCAGAATGAGAAAGTATCTACGCAAATCCCATACTAAGGAATGGGGCACAGGCCTGGATGATCACCTACAACAATAAGAAAGGGGGAGGGGTTAGGCTCAAAGGGGAACTCCACATATAACATTTGTAACCCTACCTGCAAGGGACCCTCATAGTAAACATAGTAATGAAGCCATTACTATGCTTCCATCTCCAGTACATGATCCTTATATTAATAAAACCATTAGCCGGTGTGACCATTCTTATGCATTGTCCCTGGGGAGATGTGTAATTAGACATATCTGTGGTGTTACATAGGACTGCAGGTTACATCTCTACTGATCGTATCAGAGAGAATCACGTGATCCTGTGCGTGTACATAGGACTGCAGGACACATCTACTACAGATCGTATCAGTAGATATCACGGTTATCTGTGGTGTTACATAGGACTGCAGGACACATCTACTACATGATCTGCTTACTCAGAGAGTTATCACTGCTGTATTCTGTGGTTGGCATAGACCAGACAGGCACATCTACTCACGGCAACGATCCTGTACTCAGAGATACACCGTGGGTATCTGTGGTCCTTTCATAGGAAAGCCAGGAACATATACTAATATCTGTAAATCAGAGGCAGTTATTCAACTGTGTTATCGGTTGTATACATAGGATCCCTGCCGTCACACAATCTATACATGATCTGTATCTGCAGAGAGTATCACTGTGTTATCTGTGGTGCTGTACATAGGGTGAGGACACATCTACTACGATGATTGGTACTCCAAGATATCCATCTGGTAGGTGTGGTGTTACATAGGTACGCAGGAAGCCACAGTAGTACTGCCCCCAGGTAATCTGTCATCGGAGAGAATATCACTGTGCTATCTGGGTCGGTTATCATCAAGGACTTTGTGTTTTCTGTTCTTTCAATGGATGACACATTCTACTACCTGATCTGATAGAGCATCAGACGGTTTAGTCACTGTGTGTTTGTGGTGTTACCTGAGTGATATGAGGCGTTCACATCCTAAATTGATCGTGTACGCCAGAGAGATATCACATGTGTTATCTGAGGGCTGTCGCAGTAGGGACTTTGACAGCCCTGGACATCTCGTCTACAGAGCAGTGATCGTTGATACTCAGAGATTCCCCACTGTCGTTATCTGTAGGTAGTTTAACACTGAGCGATCGCTTGACGCAGTGAGACAGCTCATCACTAGTCATGAGTCTGTAGATCAGGGCGATATTGCCGTGTTATCTGTGCTGTAATGAGGAATGCAGGACCTGCATCTATTCTACTACATGTGGGGTTGTATCAGCGTACCAATGTGTCATCTGTGGTGTTCCACGGACTGCAGGACGCGATCTTATCTACATGTGAGGAGCTGTACTCAGATGGCGTAGAGATTCTAGCTAGTTCGTTGACTTGCTGCTGTGTTCGCTCATAGCGCGACCTAATGGCGGTGTTGATCGGACGATGTACTCCATCTAGCTCTGATTGGTCTGTTACTCAGAGAGTATGCGCACTGCTGTGATAATCAGTGGGTGTCACATTCGGTACTGCGGGGAGACCAGTACTAGCTACATGATATGTTGCGGATGAGAGTGGGATATCTGACCTCTCGTTGTATCTGTGGTGTTTGTGTTTACACAGGACTTGCAGATCCACATTTACGACATGATCTGTACCCAGAGAGATCACCACGTGTTCTCCTGTGTGTTCCTAGGACTGCAGGACACATCTACTACATGATCTGTACTCTGAAAGTCATCTCAGTGGTGTTACATAGGACTGCAACCCCTCAATTTGTCAGCATACAGCTCTGCTACATCTAGTAATGAGTGATGTTTTTGGTCATCTTTCTCCCTGTAGAGTTTTTAGTGTAAATAGGTTATTTTCTTTTGCACATCTTATGATAATGAGTGTTTTGGGAGTATTTTTGGACTTTTGGATGCGTATCAGGACTGGGCTCTGCTTCCCCTCTATGTTCTGGAGTTGCAGCTGATGAATGGGGCGTTTTCATTGCGGGGTTGACATTTGAGGCGCTGTTTATCTGTCTATTTAGGGTGTAATTACAATGTGTGATGTCCCCGGCTCTGCGCCACAGACCAGCGCTGCAGCTCCTGAAGAATGTCACACCTTGTCCCTGAATTCCAATTCCATTTTTTAAATCTATTTTGATTTCCATTTTGTTGAGATGTCTGTCCCATGCACAGAAAGCATTGTCGCCTAATACACAAATTCTGTACCCTATTAAAACTGTATAGACATTGTAGGAAAATTTGTTGAGAACACTGCTGTGCTCTCTGCAGCCAGTGTTATGTACTGTCCCTGGAGAGATGTGTAATCAGGCAGAATACGGATAATGGGAATGTTGACTAGCAATGTAGATGGAAGATGTAATGACTGAATGTGTCCAGCAGATGGCGATGTGTCCCATGGAATTTTCAAATTGATACAAGTTTTCTTTATGGTTACATAATTAATAAACCACTGATACAGTCATATTGTACCAGGCGGCATCTGATAAACCACAAATCTGATAATCCGGCATTGATACCCAGATGGTAATACAATTAGGGAGCACCCCTGTAATTAACCATACGATGGCCCCAATGTGTGACACTTACATTCCAGCTTATCCTCGGGTCGTCCTCTCTCCAGGAGCGATAAGTAGCAGACGATATCTTTTAGCTGGATGACATCAGGAGGCCGGAGGGACACAGGGGACGAGGAGCGCGAGGAACTGTTACTTCTGTAATTCATGCGGAGACCTTCAGGGTAAAGAACAAGGTTACAAGGAAATTTAGTGCATAATAGAAGGAGACTGCTCTACACCGAGCGCAAGGGATAATGAGGAACCATCATACAGAGGAGTCAGCAATAGAGAATTCCTCTAAAATCTATTAATGGAAACTTCAAGTACATTCGACCAGTACAACAGACTGCAGCCAGTGTTATGTATTGTCCCTGGAGAGATGTATAATCAGACCTCACACTGCTGTGCTCTATGCTCTCTGCAGCCAGTGTTATGTACTGCCCCTGGAGAGATGTGTAATCAGACCTCACACTGCTGTGCTCTGTGCTCTCTGCAGCCAGTGTTTATTGTTTGGCCTATACACACTTCTCTTGGCTTTTCTTGTATGTTCACTAGTACAAAGGATATCATTGGTTAACAACATTTCATATGTGAACTCTTGCCTTATCAGGCAGTGGCTACAGCAGCAATTACAAAGTTTACCAGGGCAGTAGCTTCTGAGTGAGTTGTGCAGGCTCACCAGATAGCTCCTGACAAGAGAGGGCGCTATTTGCAATAACCACCTAGCCTATGCATTGGCAGGGGTGTTGCACCATGATGTGCATTTCCACATTGAAGAACTGCTGATATTCACACCCATCCGTGTTCACAGTACGCACACCCGTCAACACAGTACCATCCGCTGTGTAGTGGCCAGGTCACATCACTGCAGCCCATCTCTATCCCAGTATATAGTGCTGCTTCTGGGTATACGCAGCAGCCCTACACCCTACTGCACTGCCACAGTAGCACATGCAATACTAAGAGTGTATCACAGAACCATAAAATGTCAATGACAGGGATCTGTCAACAGTGAGTGAGGAGTCACTCACACTGCTGTGCTCTGAACTGCACCGCTACACTGCTCCGAGTGACCTGCTGTACTATTTAAACAAAAGCTTTTACTCAGAGTAGAGGGGCTGTCAAGCAGATCAATGCAGACAACTAGAATACATGGAGCAGTGTGAGGACACCCCATCACCTTGTGCGACTAACTTACACAAAGGTAAGATTACACACTTCTCCATGGACAATACAAAACACTGGCTTCAGAGAATACAGAGCACAGCAGTGTGAGGACACATCCCCAGTGCACTTGGAGAAGCTACAATCCTGAAATATAAATCCATATATCACACTCCTGCTTCTAATAACAACATACACAAAGGTCTGATCACAAATCTCTCCTGTGACAAATACATAACACTGGCTGCAGAGAGCACAGCAGTGTGAGGTCTGATTACACATCTCTCCAGGGACAATGGAGGGAAGAGACAAGCTGCAGGGAAAGAACACCATCACAAAAAATGTTTTCTAAAAAGTGCTTATAAAAATAAAATTGTAAGCCCCTCAATCCAGATCGACAACAGAAAAAATACAAAGTATGGCCCTGAAAAGTTGTCCATGGTATAAAAAAATGCGCTTTTCTCCACTATTGGTTTTGATCAGAAAATTGAGAGAGATCGAGATTATAAATGAGTCATCACCGCAATTGTAATGAACCAGAGAATAAAGATAAAAAAAACGTGCTAAAAATCCAAAATAAAAATTGATGATTAGGTTTGGTCCCCCTGTTTTTGACATGAAATAGTTAATAAAATCTATGAATAGCTTTAAGATCCCCACTCCTAAAATACTTATCTATATCATTGTATCTTGCATCACGTACAATGAGCCTATATTGTTCGACATTAGTAAACAAAAAAAATTTTACAATTTTATAGCTTGTACAATTGTTGTAGACAATACAAAATCTGATGTGTGCTGTGTGAATAGCGCTGCTTTCGATACTATGCTCGGCTGTGCGCCATACAGCAGCTTTACAACCACATATGGGGGATCAGACACTTGGGAGAAAAAATAGCGGCACATCAAAGCGTTTGCAAGCGTTTAATCCATTTAATTTATATGAAATGCAAGTTTTGGCCTAAATTAATTGTATTTCCAAAAAAATTCAAAAGTTTCTAAAATCGCAGGTCCATATCGTTTTAAACCCAGTGAAACACTTGAAAGGTTATCGACCCATAGAAGTTGTTGTTGTTTTACATACGGAGGGGGAATTTGTTATAGGGGGTAATTTATGGGGTAGGACTATTACCGTATATATCCAGTATTAATGCCGGACCCAAGTATAAGCCGAGGCCCTAAGTTTACCACAAAAACCCTATATTTTTGTTAAGTGAGTATAAAAAATGTGACTGAAAAAAATAGGCGGTTGTCTATAGGTTGGACCATTTGGAACTGGAGCATACTTCGAGTATATATGGTATTTAAGAACAATTAATATTTAGGCCTTTTCAATGCAAGACGTCTACGTAGAATTGAAAGCTGAAGTATTTGTCACACAAAATGTGGTTTTGGCAATTTTCAGTGAAAGTGGAGAATTGTACAAATTGAAGGAAAAATGAGAGAAAAAAAAATGAGAGGAATCGTAAGAATATCATCCCGAAATCAAAGGACATTCGTAAATGGTTTGTCATTTGTTAAATTATCATAGCTTTTTGGGTTACGTTTTACTCTGTTGGATAAGCAGAAATGTTTCAATACTTGGAACATACGAAGATATTAGTTTTTTTGAATTAAAATACCTAACTTTGTGACAATTTGCACTTTTTTCCCGAGAATTAGATCGCATAAAATAATCGTTTTATAATTTTCTTAAAGTTTTAGCATACTAACATGAAGTAAAGTACAATGTGTCACAAGAAAAATTGCTCAAATCAGCGGGATGGATTGGGGGATTTCTTCTTGGGGAGGTGCGGAATGTATAAAGTTGGTTCCGGAGTTTAATCAGTGAGGTACGAGTGTTAGAAGTTTAGTTTTAGTTTATAGTGGAGTCTGAGATAATCAATTATCATGAGATACTGTCAGATTTGACAACTTGAGTCTTTAGGTCATTGAGATGAAAAACTAGTGTCCACGGTGTGATACGGGGTTAATATTATTATTTTTTTTTGGTGTTTAAACAAGACATGGGTACATCAAACATTGGCCTGAATAGAAATGGGAACAAGGAGCGCCTTTTAGGGCGCATGAATTCAAAGCCAAACAAGGAGAGATAAGTGACAGTGGGGAGAAAGAAAAAGGGAAGACGGTTGGTGTGTAGGAATTGGGGGGGGGTCGTTAAAGAAGAGGACGAACGGGGGAAGGGAGTAGCGGCAGAGCTGAAAGAGACGGCACCTTCTCTACAGTGAGACGATAGTTTTGGAAAGGCGTTCGGTAACTCAGTAGGGATAAAGGTACTCGAGTAGAGGATTTTAGAAAATATTGACAGTGCAGCCTGGTATTGGAAAATCGGTTTAAAAAAAACCCCCGGTACCGGTCTATGAGTTCCTCCCATTCTGTGCGTGGAGGCCAGTGGCCAATTCTGCCAACCATGCGGAGAGTTATTGGTGTGGGTTGGGGAGGGATGGGTGGGATTGGGGATTCTTTGCCCAGTTTATTTAATGCTTCTGGCGGCCAAAGGATAAGTGATATCCAGACATTGAAGCCAGGCATGTCTGTCGGTTGCGGAGGAGAGTGGAGCCATTGAAGCTTTAATGATTGGTCATGTTGACCTTTATAGTTCAACCACCGGCCAAACTTGTCCAGGTGCGTTATCAGCGTGGACAGGGAAAGGAGTGCAGGGGGGATCTGTTATATAGACCAGTAAGCTCCCGCAAGCTGTACACATTTGTACACTTCCTCCTGCCAAATCTTTGGTACTCTCCTAATGTCTGAATCGGACGCGTAGGAAGTGCTCCATTACCAGTACTATAGGACGTAGGGCAGATAGGGGGAACCTTGGCGGGTGCCATTGGGATGTCAAACTTAATCAAATCGACTGCCACTTATTTAAGTTCTGGAAGAGGGATTGCGGTTGAAAGGGGAAAGGATTCGGGCTTGTGAAATATTTGGGCTAAGGCCTATTTGGTAGAGGGTCTAACTGAGATGCGAGCTACCATGAGATTCTATTCGAAAGTACCTTTTCAATACATTGGGAAGAAATCATCAAAGGTTTGTGGTGTGACTGGGCTTAATGATTATGTCCCGAGGTTTTAAGGGTTGTCCGGCCCTCTGCCCCGGGTACAAATCCAACATGGTCCATGTAGATGAGGTGGTCCGCAACAATGGGTGAGTCTGGTTAGACTGTAATTCTTTCGGTTCACATAAGTCGAGATGTATGGGAAGGTAGTGGAGCACCCCTTTTGGGACTTTACGCGGATTTTGCGCGGATTGAAAACAACATGCAGCAGATGTGGATGGTGAATCCGTGGAGGGTGCGTCAGGGTGAGAGGTCGTTAAAGGCCTTTATTAGTACGGGTCATTCCATAGAAGTGCATTTTTCATTTTAAAGGAATTTGCCTGTAATCCGTCCTGGACCTGGGCTTTTGGCTCCAAGGGTAGGTTCGGACCACCTTAGCAAACTTGATGGAGATTGAATGGTTCCTCCAAAATTCAATGTGTGGAGTGTGCCTGGGGGGGGGGGGGGGGGGGGGTGGGTGGTGGGATGGACGTGGAGGTGCGAGAGAGGCGCACCGGAGACCCAGGGGGTCGGCCGTGGGGGTGCAAGCGGAAGGTATAAAGGAATAAAAAAAATAAAAAGTTGAGAGTGAGGATGTAGCAGAGAGAGAAAAGTGGAAGTGGTGTGTGTTACCACATTTATATGGCTGGATGTAATATTTGTGGATGAAGCTGTGCGATGACTTTTAAGGGCTTAAGTAGGCATGCGGCCGCATGTTGCCATACCAATATGGCCATACCGCAAGCTTCCTTCAACTGTAGGCTATTTATTAATAGGAGCTTAACCTTTACTTGCAGCTTGGATTTGGTACCAGAGAAGAATTTATTGGGCTGAAAGTGTTGTTATGTCTCAGGGCATGGTTAGTCGTTTGGGGGATCTGGGTGTGTGTCTGTGGAAGTGGTGAAGTGCCTTCCCCCCTTATGAAGCGGACGTGAAGATTCCATCTAGAGGGATGGTTAGCCTCTAAGCCAGCAGCGGTCGGACAGAGCTCTTCGTGCCAGGGTGGCAGTATCTTGATCTGGGTATTTGTTCCGGGTTACTGGATTTTGCCTTTGGTCCCCTTAGCTTTGTTCTAAGATTGTTCTGAGAGGAAATAGCAGTGCATTCGGTACCTACATCTCCTAAGTTCTGTGCATTGGGGTCAGGGGGCCAGAGGCCCGGTGGGACGTGTCTATTTCTATATGCGTAGTGGGGGTCGTCCGAGGAATCTCATCGACGCTTTCCATTACAGGGAAATGGTGCGAGGGTATATGGATTACCTGGACAGGCCTTGTATGCACAAATTGTTGCCGCCGGCTTCTATTTTTAAGTAGTTTTTTCCATGTGTTGTTGCACGCCGGTAGTTGCATTTGGTGGTTGTTGAAGGGTATTTGCATGGACTCATAGACCCCGGTTAGTTAAGATGTGCCTGATCCAGGTCATCTATCACGTTGTCAGGAAGTAACATCAGAAGCAGACTGAAGCAAATTCTTTACGACATTGCACCGGATCTGGAGAAGCTCACAACCTCCTTGTGGGAGGAAGGAAGCGTAGAGAGTAATGTTGGTCGCCCCGTGGGGGTGTCTGTCCCCTGAGAGCTTGGTACGGGGGGGCCTTAGAGGAGCGGGCTTGGTAAGCAGCACGTGACTTCTGAAGTGACAGTGGGCTATTTATCCGTGATGTTGGTAGCGTGGGCACTGAGAAGGGTGAAGTTGGGTAGGACATGGCGGTTGTTGGGTGGCCGAGGTGAGGCACCACAGGCTCTAAGTGCGTAGGGAGCAGGGGGGGCCTGGGCACTGTAGAGGTAGGCTTTCCGCATTGGGAGCTGAGTGTGGTTGGGGATGGGGCGAGTATGGCTTGCGCCTAAGGGCGAGGGCTTCCTTTAGTATTTACGATCGGAACGACGTCATTAGTATGCTTTTAGGTATCCACGTGAGGAGGGGGGCAAGTTGCGAGAGTCTAGACATAGACAGGTTGTATGTAAAGTGGGAAGTAATTCTCAGCATGTCTGGTTCCGGTGGACACCTCCACCACGTTAATATTTGTTTTCTCTGATGTTCTTGACCTCCCAGATGGCAGGCTATTTGAAAGCCAATTTTCTTCCAGAAAAACCAGGTACATTTTGTGGGCCTGTTGTACAGACGGTTCGAGGGCTAGGAGAAAGAAAAGGGTGGCGAGATTCTTCGGACAGGACCTCATGGGAGGGAAACTCGAGCATGACTTGGTGGTAGCGCGAAGGCGTAATTGTTGTTTAAAGACTGTGTATGGTTGATAGACATGCATGGTTTTTTGAGAGGGATTACTGGAAATACTGTCGACGCCTGAGGTTCTAAGAAAGATGTTAGTGAGTGGTAACGTTTGGGTCACCAGAGCACTTGTTTGATAGTAGGAATCGACCTGAATAAAGTCAGATCAGGATCTTGGAAGGTGTCAGTTCTGTTCTACTCCACCTTTTGGGCAAGAAGATCTAAAATGGGAGTCGATTGCAGCTATCTATCCTGATGTCGGGTGCTGATTGTGGTGCTGTCTGGAGCGCCAGTAGTAGACCCCTCTCTTGATGCTGTTGAGATAAGCAGGAAAGCGGAAGTTAGCCTGTGTATTGAGGTGATTCCCTTAAAAAATCCACAAGGTCGGACCATCTTCTGGTGAGCATGCTGTTGACTGAGGTATTTAAGAGTTTCATGTTTTCCATCGTGGCACTCTGACGAAGCCAATGAGGAGGTCTGCCCTGGTCATCTTGGTTGGGTAAGGACACCAACATGTATTGAGAACTGGGCGCATCCCATATCGCTTTCTCATCAAACAGAAAGTGTCGTCAAAGGTTTTTAGTCAGCGATGCAGTATGTGCCCAGACTCCTTTTGGGGCCAGCAATGCTATTGTACAGGCCGCAGTACATTTAGTGCTGTGCTCTGCTGTCCAGGAGGAAGTGGAACAAGGACAGGAAGGGTCACGGGGGGGGGGGGGGGGACTTTGGGGGTGGGTTGCTGAAGGTTTTGTCTTCAGGGCCAGAGGGGAGGACCAGGTGGCACCAGAAGCCATTTTGAAGGTGGTAGCGTTCCGTTGCCAATGATGTCACTGTTTTGTGTCCACGTGAGGACATTGGTCGTTGGTGGAGGTTGAACCGCTTCTCAGAGGCGTATGGGTTCAAGATCAACCGGTGGGATAAGGTTAGAGTCTCTGGATGGGAGAGGGAGGTCCGGTTTGGTGTGTGTGGACATTTCCAGGGCCCCAGACGCTGCCAAAAGTACTCGGGATCAAATTTGGCCAGGGGGTAACCCAATGCATAACTGGGACAATGGCTTAAAAAGTAGACAGTAATAGGGGTAATCAGGGTGAATGATTAAAACTTACCTGTTCCTGATGGTGATATGGGCAGTCTATGCCATTTGACAGAACCGCTGGAGGCAGATTCGTGGGTGGGGTGGGAATGTGGGAGATTAGGACCATTCGGAGGAAACTCCACTCCTGGTGATGGGCTGGTGCTGCTGCACACTGCAGATTTTGTTTTGTGTTGGGAGTTACAGTGATGTAGGACTTGCAAGTGCATTTGACTTGTATTGTCTATTTGAATTTGTGTGTGTTTAATTATTTGTGCATTTTGATAATAGGGATAAGGGGATACTTTGGGAAAAGTTATAGGTGGTAGGGGGAGGGAAAAAGTGTATTATATTTATCACTTTATTTTGGTAGGGAAAATAAAAGATGAGGGTGGTGGGACAGGCTTCATACAGAGTGACTTTTATGCTGACTGTTGCAGGTTGGCTAGGCCAGGAGATTGTCTTTCCATTATATTATTCTGTTTCAAATATTCCAGAAATGATGGCTTGTTATGTTTTTCACTTTTATTAAAATAAAGATCTACAGGCTTGAAATCAGGATCAGTGCAGGAGAGGTAATGTTGTACATGGGTGTCAGGGGTGACATGATGTTGGGATATCTGGTCGACTTGTGGCGGTTGTTTGTTTAGGTTTGGATTCTCTTTATGGTCCAGGTGTTCTTCATATAGGTGCAGTGTTATTACTGTGCACCTTCTGGAATACAACACCTTGATGATTCCACCATTTGCTGACACCCGACAGAGAGGATTCAGTAACGCCTGCACTCCGCTTTCTACTCTGGCTTTGAATGATGCCGGTTCTGTCAATGTTCCATGAAGATTCCAAAACATATCCGATTTTTTCGTCTTAAGTTTCTTGGAGGCATCAAGTGATTATGAGGTCTTCTGAAATCCAGAAATCATAACAACTTGGATGTGCCTGTCATTAACCCTTTGTTGGATTTTGTTACTTTTATATCTATCTGGAGATCCAGTCCAAGCAAGTGGCCCATGTAATAGATGGGGGGATTAAAACTTTCTTTCTTGCGTAACTTTATAGTATACCACATTTTATAGTATACCCATAGCGTCCTATTCTCATCTTATCTCATATCTATAGTGTACATCCCCACCGGGGCCTAGCCTTTTTGGGGCTGGAGGGCCGACTGGCCCAGAACTACGGAGTGGCTGGTGATTGCGGCTAGGGCACTGTGTTGTGGTTAATGGATGGAGGGCTGACTACAGCCTGGCAGGTACTCAGCAGGTGGGTGCTGTGCAAAGAAATATGGAGGGAGAGGCTGATGTACTGGTTTCTCCCTGGGGCAATCCCTGAGGTGTCTGTAAGGTTCCGGGTAAGTGATGGGGAAGCCCGTGGTGGAAGACAGCCGTATCCAGAGATCAGATTGAGGCAAATCAAACTCTTAGTGTACAACAGGGGTAGCAGGCAAAGGCCTAAAAGGTTAACAGCAGATTCTGGTTAGATGGAGTGGAGGAGAGTGGTACGCAGGAATAGTGCACCAGCCTGGTAGTAGAGCAGGCATGGGTAATTAGATGGATGATTTGTGGTTCCAAACTGTGAGAAGCGTCAGCTCTGGATTAGCGTCTCCTGACTCAGTTCCTGGGATTGGGTTCCGTGATGGCACTGAAGGTGGCTCCCACCCTCTATCTCTCCTTATACTCTGACAGCAGGAAAAGGACCATGAGCTCCCCTGCACAGGGGTTTTATATTCACCTGGTCAAGGTGGTAGCACCTCTCCAATCACAACTTAGTTTACAATACAGCCATAATTGGATAACATCTTCACCCATATTGCCTTTCCAGGCAGAGACTACAAATGCAGATAACTGGTTTTCCTGCATTTTCCTCTGGATGAGTTGCGCAGGCTCACCAGATAGATCCTGACAGGGAGAGGCCTATTCGAATACCCCCTTGCCTATAGTGGCAGGAGTGTTGGATAATATCAAACCATATAGTATATATTATTTATCTCCTATATGTCTATATCCATTGATCTATCATATTTCTATCTGTTATATCTCTGGTATCAAATTGAAAGAAGTTAAGATTCCACCATGATACTAGCCACAAGGCCACTAGCAAGCCAAGTGTTTCGGACCAGATGGTCTGGTTTGTAGTGGCCTTGCTGTCGGTTGCAGGTGGATTGTTCTGTACCTGGCCTGTTCTTCCTGTCTGGGTCAGCAGGGTAGAGGTAGAAGCAAGAGAAAAGGAGGGGGAGCTTTGTAGGTAGATAGTACCCTGGTGCACCCCCGGATTATATAGGTGTCAACTCCTGTCAGTTGGTAGATGGGAGGCCCTAGATGTTAACAGCAGGTCAGGGATGCACACTCTAGACACTGAAATGGATGTGGTAAAAGCTACAATTCCATTAATGGAAACAGTCCAAACAGCGGCATGTAACAGGCTGGCCAACAGTTTCTTCCTGTGGCTAGCGGATCTGTCTGTCAGCTGGCTTCTGGTAAAGGCAATAATTCTTATTGTTGAACGTTTTGGTACCATCTATGAGTCCACATGGTGGATTGTTTGGAGCCCGTTTGGCTCTACTGCATCAGTAGACTGTTATAGCAGCCTGCCTCCTATACAATGTGCAGAAGAAGAAAGAAGAAAGAAAACTCCCCGGCTGCAGACCAGCTAATTTCATACCTTTGGTCTTTAAATATGTATCTGAGTTCAGCCATAACCGAGCATAAATGACCCCTGAGTTACATAGCATTACAATACAAGCATTGCGCAGATGCACACCCGTTTCCACCACTTGGTGGTAGTGGATGTTCCTGCAGCCCCCAACACTAGAGATGGAGAAATCAATTATAACCATGAGTTAGGCCGATTATCTATACTTGTGGTGGTGTGAAGTACTTGTGAACACTCTGAACCTGAGTTGCTGATACCTCAGGGTGGATGACGAGATCAGTGTCACTTTAGCATTGAGGTGTGGAGTAATGAATACTTATCTTCGAGTTTGGTTGAGTTTGGTGGAGACCTTCACATGCCAATGCCACAGATAGATGTGTGAGTGATTATATCCAGAGAGCAGTCACCCATCCAAGGTAAATGTCTATTTTGCAAGTAGCCATTACACTGTTTAGTACACCAAAATATTCTGAGATGCGTGCAGGACATTATATCTCCCGACACGTATACTTCATTGATGGATGCTCCCGGTGAATTGATCATGTGGTGAGTGGATGTTGCGGGGAGCTCTCCAGCGGGATGAGGTTACTGGGGCTCATCTTCCTGCTGGGTCCAGGCAGGACGCATCCTGGGAGCGGCGGGCAGGCAGGGAGATGAGGATGTTCTCAGCAGCTGTAGGTAGGCAATCGCACCTGCTTATTTCTTGATGGAGGCTCCAGCTATTTACAGCACAATCACAGCCTGAGCGCCGATTCTGCTGATTTACCTTCATTTATATGTGGTCTCAATACAAAAGCCCCTGTGAAGAGCAGCTGCAGGACCCCCCACATTGCCCTAAAATCAAGTGATTGACATCATCTAATCAAAAAGAGGTATAATTCGATCCAAAACCCCCCATTAAAGGAGATAAAGCACATTCATCAAAGCTTATACACTCCTGTCCCCAAAGTGTCAGTGTTGCCTGTCTCCTGTCCCCCAAGTGTCAGCGGTGTCCTAACTTTAGTGCAAGGATTTCAAAATGGTTTTACAAAGTGACACAAGTGACGTAAACACTCATAAATTACATATGCAGATCCAAAGATCCTTTTTAGTGCAAAGAAAATGGGGACAGTGATATATCTGGGCCAGGACTGTTCCTGTTGTCTGTGAATTATTCAGGTGCTAATGATATCGGGACGACCCTGGAAATCTTGAGATGACTGGAGGACAATGCGGGGTGAGGGAAACAAGGGGCATTACCTTCAGCAATTCATTACACAATCAAACAATGGGGCGTTGTGGTGTCTCATTAATAACAGGGCCCCGCCGCTCGGGAGAGCTCCATGAGGTTTCCTCTATGCTGATGAAGCCACATTTGGGGGAACCAATCAGAGAAAATCCAAAAAGTAGGAGAGTTACTCATAATCAAAAGACAAAGACTTTATTAGCAAATGCGCTAAGTCTCTATGGCATAACCTATGTACTGTGTGTCTCCTACCTCTCAAACTCTATATAATAATTCTACACTATTATATCTCTCAACTAATTCGTCTACTCTACTGTCAACATGCACATTCTGCAATACGGTCGCATTCCTCATGTATTACGGTATCTATGTGTCTTCATATCTTTATAGTACATGCCTTGCGCTCTATGTCAATCATGTGAACTGAGTGCACATGAAGGAAAGGGGTTTTATTCTCTACTGTGACAAGAAGTTTAATTCACATGGTTCAGATACCAGCATTAAATGCAGTCATTGTATATAGACTGGATGTATTGGGGGTGAATTTCTAAGGGGCCCTGAATACGCTACTTTTTCGTTGGTTGTCCCGGAATTACTGTTTTGCGCCAAACTGCCCTGGGTTTTGGCGCAACTTGATCGGATGTGGCTTATCGGCACCGGCATGCATGCGATCATGAAATCGGGCATGCAGGCGACTCATGCTGGGCGTCGGAAAACCCGACAAAGTTGGAAAAAAAAAACGCAGAATTTTTTTAAAAAATGTGTTGCTTGACACGCACTTACCTGAACCAGGGAATAGGAAGTGAAACTCCAGCGGGATTTCAGCGCAGCAGCGACACTGGTGGACTCTCGGGCGCACTACCTTAGTGAATCTTGCGGAAGACCGGATCCTCGACGGAGAACCTGCCGCGGATCGCGACAGGACCGAGGTAATTAAATCTGGCCATTGTTTATATGATAAATCTGGAGATGAGGATAGGTCAGGGGTACGGTGAGTTGGGTAGAAGTGCTCCACCTTGGTGATTATCAGGACCCCCCCTGTTGATAAATCACAGCAGATGGCAGACTAGAGGCAAAGGCTCATGGGAGACAGTCAGTTATCGCTTCCCATGGGTTTTCCTGACAAGACTTTTACCGATAGTGACGGCGTCCAGCCCTAAATAAATATGTCACCGCTTCTACGTCCTTCTGAAACTTCGCTTAAACGAATGTGGCAAAGTAATCAAAGGGACAATGAGCGAGTAAAAACAGTGCCTTTCCCACATATCTCCGGACACACAAGTAGCGGTGGTAAACTCCTATTGCCGCTTATCTACCCGGTGTTAGCGTTTCGCGGGCTGAGCTGTTCGCGGAGCTCTCGGTTCACAGCTAGTTCCGGATGCAAGGGTATCGGTCTTCGACTGTGAAACTGCCACCTTTCTGCCTGTTAGTGTCTCCCATGGAAGGAAGAGAAACAGACACAATAGTGCAGCAGGTTTTTCTTCTTAAATTCAAAAAGTTACTTACAAATACATTAAAGTTAAAAGGCCTTCAATAAAAAAGATCACCATTGGTTCTCCTTGTCGGACTGGAGTCTAATGGGCTGTGCCCACATGGGCACAGTGTACCCCTTCTCGATGGTGGTAGGGTTGAAGGGGTCATTCCTCACCATGTATTGCCTATAAACAGCATCATCAGGGATAAATTGCTACATAGTATAACAAGCGAATCTTAGCCATGTTTACAACTCCGAAATGTTATCTGGATTGTTCTATAGAAATAATCCAAATACCTCCATCTAAAGTCACTCAGCATGATTTGTATGAGAGTCCGTCCATACCTGCTCCTCTGATGGCCCAATACCAAAAATGTGAATTTCCCCAATGAGATGTTATAGCATTATCAGTCAGGACGGGGCTCCGCACAATGGCGTCAATCCTCCGACTGCCACAAACTAACGAAACATCTGCGAATGGTCTGAGAGGTCAAGGACGTGCGAGACAGAACCGGGAGCTGAAACGTTACCAGAATGAGAAACTATTCCAGCAATCCATAATAAGGTGCGGCGGCACAGCCTGGATGATACCCCTACAAACATAGGAAAGGGGGAGGGGTTAGGCTCAAAGGGGAACTCCAATATAACATTTGTAACCCTACCTGCAAGGGACCCTCATAGTAACATTGTAATGAACGCACACCACTTGCTTGTGCTCCTATTCAGTACATGCTCTAATTAATAAAACACATTAAGCCGATGTGACCATTCTTATGCATTTGTCCCTGGGGAGATGTGTAATTAGGACTATCTGATGTTGTTAGTAGCAGCAGGACTGTGATTTGGATGTATATTACAGGAAATGCAGGACACATCTACTACATGATCTGTATCGGAGTAGATATCACTGTGTTATCTGTGGTGTTACATAGGGACTGCAGGACACATCTACTACATGATCTGTACTCTGAAAGTCTCTCTCAGTGGTGTTACATAGGACTGCAACCCCCTCATTGTCAGCATACAGCTTGCTACATCTGAGTAATGTGTGATGTTTGGTCATTCTTTCTCCCTGTAGGAGTTTTAGTGTAAATAGGTTATTTTCTTTGCACATCTTATGTAAAAGTGTTTTGGGAGTATTTTGGACTTTTGGATGCGATCAGGACTGGGCTCTGCTTCCCCTCTATGGTCGTTGAGTTGCAGCTGATGAGACTGGGGCGTTTCATTGTGGGGTTGACATTTGAGGCGTGTTTACTCGTCTATTTAGGGTGTAATTACAATGTGTGATGTCCCCGGCTCTGCGCCACAGACCAGCGCTGCAGCTCTGAAGAAGTCAACACCTTGTCCCTGAATTCCAATTCCATTTTTTAAACTATTTTGATTTCCATTTTGTTGAGAGTTGTCCCAGTGCAAAGGCAAGCATTTCGCCTAATACACAAATGCCTTCCCTTTAAACTGTGAGAACATGGTGTAGGAAAAATTGTTGAACACGTGGCTTGTGTCTCTGCCATCTAGTGTCGGGAGATGTGTCAGACCCACCTCTGTGCTCTGTGTTAGCCATGTGATTGTCCCTAGTGTTTAATGACCCCTTGTGCCTAGCGGTCGTATGCCAGAGAGATGGTAGTCAGACTCACATGCTGTGCTATGTGCTCTTGCAGCCAGTGTATGATTGCCTGGAGAGAGTGTCTAATCAGACTCACACTGCTTGCTGCTCTCTGCAGCCAGTGTATGTATTGTCCATGAGAGCGATGTGTAAGTCAGGACACTCACAATGCTAGCGCATTGTGCTCTCTGAGCAGGCACAGTGTTAGTACTTGCCCCTGAGGGAGATGTGTAATCAGACCTCCAAGCTGGCTCTGTGCTCTCTGCAGCGCAGTGAATGTTATGTCCTATGGAGAGGATGTGTCATAGTACATCACACGTGCCTGTGTGTGTGCTCTTGCAGCCAGTAGTGTTTATGTAC
>WNYA01000024.1:637553-782274 GCA_019512145.1 Engystomops pustulosus
CTCTGTGCTCTCTGCAGTCAGTGTTATGTATTGCCCCTGGAGAGATGTGTAATCAGACCTCACACTGCTGTGCTCTGTGCTCTCTGCAGCCAGTGTTATGTATTGTCCCTGGAGAGATGTGTAATCAGACCTCACACTGCTGTGCTCTGTGCTCTCTGCAGCCAGTGTTATGTATTGTCCCTGGAGAGATGTGTAATCAGACCCAAACGAGCGTGCTCGGAAGTGCTACGTCATGCAGCAGTGTTATGTACGTGTCCCTGGAAGATGTGTAATCAGACCTCACACGCTGGCTAGTGCTCTCTGTAGCCAGTGTTATGTATTTGTCCAGGAAGAGATTGTGTGATCAGACCTTATGTGTAGTTTTATTCGGAAGCAGGAGTGTGATATATGGATTTATATTTCAGGATTGTAGGCTATCTCCAAGTGCACTGGGGATGTGTCCTCACACTGCTGTGCTCTGTATTCTCTGAAGCCAGTGTTTGTATTGTCCATGGGGTAGAATGTGTGTAATCTTACCTTTGGTTAGTTAGTCCACAGGTGATGGGTGGTGTCCTCACACTGTCCATGTATTCTAGTTGTCTGCATTGATCTGTTGACAGCACCCTCTACTCTGAGTAAAAGCTTTTTTAAATAGTACAGCAGGTCACTCAGGAGCAGTTTTACGGTGCCGTTCAGGACATGCACAGCATGTGAGTGACTCCTCACTCACTGTTGACAGATCCCTGTCTTTGACATTTTATGGTTCTGTGATACACTCTTATATTGCACTGGGTGCTATGTGCCAGTGCGTAAGGTTGTAGGGCTCTGCATATACCCAGAAGCAGCACTTATACTGGGAATAGTAGATGGCTGCAGTGACGTGACCTGGCCACTACACAGTGGATGGTACGTGTTGGTACGTGTGTGCGTACGTGAACACGGATGGGTGTGAATATCAGCAGTTCTTCAATGTGGAAATCACATCATGGTCAACACCCCTGCCAATGCATAGGCTAGGGTGGTTATTGCAAATAGGCCCTCTCTTGGTCAGGAGCTATCTGTGAGGCCTGCACAACTCACTCAGAAGCTACTGCCCTGGTAAACTTTGTAATTGTGCTGTAGCCTGATTAAGGCAACACTGCCTTATCAGAAGCAAGAGTATCAACATAGGAAATGGTTTTAAACCATGAAGATATCCTTTGGTAAAAACTAGGGTGACATACAAGAAAAGCCAAGAGAAGTTGTATGAGCCAACAACAATAGACTCCAGCTTTATTAAAATATCTGAACACCGGGGTCACAGTAACACACAGTTTAAAAACCCTAAAATGCGTATAACATACTTACATATATCTTAGACCCATAGTATTAGATCAAATAGATCCATAAGGCAACAGCAAATCACCGGCAATGTGTACAGTAGAAATGTTGTTCCAACAGGTCCCGATCAGAAAAAATTATATAAATTAGAGGGGGAGTTGGAATCATAACAGTCCCAAAGGAGTTAGAAAGAATACAATGTAGTGTTTTCCCTTCACAAACATAAGGCATTATGCTTAAAGAACAATCGGCACAACTCGGTGACAGATATATTTGGATCGCGGTTACATAGGGTAACCCATCAGGCAGGATGGAATGATCCTGGCATGCGTAGAGGGTGATGGTGGGCAAAATACCGACCCAACCACGCGTTCCGTCCGCAAGCTGCTCTGTCCTCATGGGTCCCCTATGTTGTGTCGGACTTGCCGTCCGCCATGAGTTACATATTGGGGGAGGGGGGGGGGGAATCCCCCCCAGGGGTGCTATCTGACCAATAGCTACTCTTGGATGGATTTCGGACCTGTGTGGGTGTTAGTGAGCCGGACGCGTATTATCATACGTGACATGGTCTAGCACGCCGCTCGCGGAGCCAGCTCAAGTGCGCCGAGACTTGAGGCCGTTCCGAATGGTACAAGTAACTTAAAAGTACGCCGAGACTTTAGGGCCGCGGATGGTCAGTAGATGGCAAGTCCGCGCGAGACTTGTAAGCCGGCGAGATAGTGTAAGTAAAATGACAGGTTCGCGCGGAGACCGTGAGCCGGCCGAAGCGCAGGCGTGCAAATCTCTGCTACTTAGTTCTGTGGTCCTATTACGTTAGGCGCTAGCGCCCGTAGTTTCTGTGAGAAAAAAAAAGTACTAACATTTGTACGGTCTATAATCCCGATTACGTTACCCACCCTTGTGCGTGATGTTACAAATAAAAAAGTTGTTTACCTGGGGTCAAAAAAGTTCAACATGTCACATTTTACAGATCTATATATCAACAACAGTAATAATAATACATGATCTGACATCCAAATAAACCATGAACCCGAAGTCCATTCAAGAGCGCTTAACATAACCAATTTCCCAAAGTGATTGGTTGAAAGAATCTTAGTGTCAAGAAATACAAACGTTTTTGCCAAGTCCCAAGAAAGTTTGATTCTCGATATGCCATATAATTCCGATTATAGTTAGATAGATTATATCTTTTCAGTTCTTTCTTAATTCTCTCCCCCCATCTTTTCTTACTTACTGTCGTTAGTTCCCCATCTGTATTCCCTTTCCCCCTGTTTTTTTTAGGCCGTAGTAATCTTTTAAAAATCTGTTCGGATGGCATCCCTAAAAGTTGAGGTCCTATGTGGAAGATCCAGTAAAGTGAATGAGGCTCGTGTCTACAAATCCAAGGTGAGTATACTCAAGGATGTCATAATGGCGTAAACTGTCGATTTCCATCGATTCTCCGTGCTCTGTGATTCTTCGTGGAAAAAATTATATCATTTGTAATAAAGAAATGAGCAAAAATAGTGTATTGGATATAATGACCGCAAGAATGCGCGAACAGAAGATGCATAAACAAGGATAAAGTGGGTGACAGAACAGAAAAGGGGTGTTGAAAAGAAGAAAAGAAGAAGTTTAGATAAAACAACGTGTCTTGGAAGCTTGGCCAAAAAGTTGAGTATTTCTTGACCTTAAGATTCTTTCAATCCAATCATCCCTTTGGACATTGGTTATGTTAATGAGCCTCTTGATGACTCTGTTTTCAGTGTTATTTGGAGGTTATCGATCATGTATATTATTACTTTCTTTTATATATCAATCTGTAATGTTTGACATTGTTAACTTTTTTGACCGCCAGGTAACAAGCCTTTTTTGATTTGTTAACCTCCTCACCCATGGTGGTAACGTAAATGTTATAGACTCGCTTCAAATTTGTAGTGACGTTTGTTTTTTCCTCACGAACTACGGGCGCTAGCGCATACAAATAGACGCACAGAACTATGTAGCAGAGATTTGCACGCATGCGCTATCTGGCTCTCACAGGTCTGCCGCGCTGCCTGTCATTTACTACCATCTCGCCGGCTTACAGTCCTCGCGCGACTTTGCCACTTTCCCTGTACCATCTCGCCGGTCCCTCAAGGTCTCCCGCGACTTGTATGTTACTTGGTACCATCTCGACGGCCTCAAGTCTCTGCGCGACTTTGATTCGGTCACGTGATTAATCACGTGACGCGCTCACCACTCTCCGCGAAGGCCTGCTAAGCACATGTCCCACTTATGAATACCCTCCTCTACTAACACCACACAGGTGCACATCATCCAAGGTACTCGCTATTGGTCAATATCCACCTGGGGGGATCACATATGTAGTATGGCGGACGTAAGTCCCGATCACAACAATAGGGACCCCTGAGGAAGTCGCACTGGCGACAACGCGGTGTGTATTTTGCCCACATCACCCTCTACGCAATTGCCCGGCTCATTTCCATCTTGCCTGTGATGGGTAAGTATGTTCCTTTGACAATTATCTGTGTCACCGAGTGTGCCGATTGTTGCCTTTTAGCATCACATGCTTATGTGTTGGAAGGGAAACCAGTACATTATTTTCTAACCCCTTTGGATTACTTGATTTCCAACTCCCTTCTAATTTATTCTTTTCTGATAGACTTTTTTGACAACATTTGTCTACTGTCCATTTTGGGTCGATGTGTTGTGTGTATGGATCTATTGTGATCTTAATACATGGGTCTAAGATATGTGACGTATGTACGTTTTTTAGTGTTTTTAAACTGTTTGTTATGTGAGGTGTTAGAATTAATAAAGATTTGGAATAATGTTTGGCCTATACCACACTTCCTTGCGTTTTCTCGTATGTTCAGTTTTTGACAGCTGGTATTATTGTGTTTGGCGGGCCGTTCAGATGACTTTTTGCATCATCCGTTAGCTGTGCAGGCTTGCTATATATTTGATCCTTTGTACTATTGTAAAGCAAGCTGGAAGCTGATTGTAGAGTGCTGCCACCTGACCAGGGAGTCTAAAAACCCCTGCTTGGCGGGAGCACATGGTCAGAGTCAGTCAGAGCAAAGAGTTAGACCTCATGGTTTGAAGCTGTAGTACATTCCAGGAGCAGGGTGAGAAGTAGGTCCAGTGTGCAACTCCTACAGAGCTGCCACCCAGACACACTACCAGGAAAAAGAAGTACCTCAGGCCGCTGCCTGACACCTAGAGCAAGACAGGAAACTAAGCCCCAGAGCAGAGGTCCACTGTCTGCACTCAGCTCCATCTACAAGCCCATTCTCAACCTACTACCAGGCTGTGAGCAACCTTCCGGCGGATGAACTATCTCCTACCACCTTTAAGGCTCTGCTGAACCTGCTGCTGTTGATGTTTGGCCGTTGCCTGCTGTTCCAGTTCGAATAGAGAACGGTGAGTTGATTTGCACAATGTTGCCTCTGTGTGATCCCTGGATCAGGCCGCTTCTCTATCATGGGCTCCCCCCATCACTCACCCAGGGATTCATCCTACAGACACCTCAGGGGTTGCCCCAGGGAGATACCTCCCTAAACAGCCTCTCCCTTTACTTTTCTTGCACACACGACCTGCCAGGCAGTAGGCCCATCCTTCGGTCCCATTACCAAGCACCATGACTATAGTGCACCCAAGGCCGCATAAGCCAGCCACTCTGGTATTTTGGGCCCTGGCTGTCTACAACCACTGAAGAAAGGCCTGGCCCCGGTGGGGGATGTTGCAATAGGACTGAAGAAAATAAACAATCCGCCACATAGGAAAGGATTATCTAGTCAGAGCAGCCGCACTCTGGACCTCCCAACCGCTGAACCAACAAACCAAGTTGGGGAGGTGGAGAACTACAGCCATGAAAGGGCATCAGAAATGAACTTCTATGTAGAATTATTAGGGAAAATCTTCTGTTTCACCAGTGACCATGTGGTCAGGAAGACGACCATATATCAAGGATGACAGAGAAATATGTATCCAGGCTAGTAGAATTAGCGCCACCCCTGTCTAAGGGTTGAGTATGGTATTGCAGTGGAAATCCATTTTACATCATTGGATAAATACGACGCTGTTTTTGGAGAAAGCAGACATGCAATTCAAACTCTGAATAACCCTTCATTTTCTAGAGTACAAGGCACCAGACGACCACCTACCTACCTGCTCCACGTTGTGCTCGGCTGAAGCGCGGAGTTGTCATTAAGATTCCTCCCCCGGCTCCTGACAGCGGAGCCATGATCAGGCCTTAATGTCAGCCGCCACTAATTCAATCAACTTATTGAGCTGATGTGTCCCTTTATTACAATTATTGTCAGATCGGGGGCTTCATTCCATCATGGAGAATAAACATCGTTTATCATCGTTTTATGGATTAGCGGCTGACAGGTCGACGCCTGCTTTGCATAAATGTGTATTAATGCCAGGCAGTGGCGCAGACAGCAGCGCGCCTCGTGTGTGATTAAATCGTGTCACCGCCGCTTTAAGGAGTGTCTTATCACAGAGGGTAATCAGTGAGTGGAACAAAATATAAGAAGGGGAAACCAATTTATTGTGCAGATCGTGTGTTTCCTAAGGACCAGACCCAACGGAGTGGAAAAGCTCACAACTGGACCCCTAAAATGTTCAGTGGAGTGCAGATTAACCCTTCTTTGCCAGGCTCGGACATCAGCCAGGTGGTCTAATAGATAATGGAATGATCTGGAGACAAGGATCACATTACAGTTACAACGTGACAATTCGAAACATTGTTACAACTCTCTCACAATTTATCATCACTCAAGTACCCAGTCCAGAGGATCAATGGGTAAATCCATGCTTCTCCAATCAATGACTAATGGCGGTCTGGATGATAATGGTCAAAGTGGATCCAGCCGTCGGTTCTAGCAGTTAATTAATCGACATCTTTTATTATCATTATCACTAATAATACTTTATTGCGTTACTTTGACTTAATTGGCTGGAAATGACACCGAGGTGGGGAAAACAGATTGCAGATGTTAAGAAACAGATGTGATTGTAACGTTAATGGGAACATGAATATTTATGTGAAAGAAATTAGTGTTGATTACAAGATTTACCTGCAAAGTACAACCCCCCCCATCCCCCCATAAATACTGAAATAATGTCATAGAAGAATAAGAGGCAGAAAATTCAAGAAAGGGAGTTTATTGACGGTCCCTGCTCATATGTCTGAAGACAACACCTGAGACCACCATAATGTCAACTTTACCTATGTTATACCGCCCCAAGAATATGCAGTTAAAACCAGAAGTTTCCATGCTATATTACTATATAAAAAGATGTTTTTCTTACTATCGGACATAAAATGAGAATAAACCTTTCCCTTTTCTAGGTCAATTAGAATTACCAGAATTATTTACATATGCTAAATGCCAGGATAATGAGAGAGGGAATTTTTATGATTTTACGATGTTAACATACACTAAGAATACTTTGGGACAGCGCATATGGCTTGTTATGTCTTTGCAACATCTGAGATAGACACAGCTGTGGATGCATTTTAAGACACACCTGAAGTACACTGCTGTTTTCTGTAACATCATAAAAGTCTAAAGAAATCAGCCAAGATATCAGAAAGATAATTGTGGACTTGCACTAGTCTGGTTCATCCTTGGGTGCAATTTCCAGAAACCTGAAGGTGCCTAGTTCATCTGTACAAACCATTATATGGAAGTACAAACAAGATGGGAATGTGCAGCCATCAAACTGCTCAAGACGCAGACAGGTTCTGTGTCCCTGAGATGTGGGGAAAGTGCAGATCAACCCATTGGGGGTCATTTACTAAGGGCCCGATTCGCATTGTACCTGAATTGCCCCGGGATTGTGGCGCACGCGATCGGATTGTGGTGCATCGGCGCCGGCATGCGCGCGACGGAAATCGGGGGGCGTGGCCGAACGAAAACCCGACGTATTCGGAAAAACCGCCGCATTTAAAAACCGAAAAAGTGTCGCTTGCGAAGCGCTTACCTTCACCTGGTCAGAGCTGGTGCATTCCGGCGCGTTGAGAAGATTTTCAACGGCGGAGGAACTACCTTCATAAATCCCGGCCGGACCCGAATCCAGAGCAGAGAATGCGCCGCTGGATCGCGAATGGGCCGGGTAAGTAAATCTGCCCCATTATGTCTATATCTACAGTGGAACGACTCCTTTAGACATGAGCAGAAAGGTCACTCTGCCAGGGAGAAGCATTACCCCCCAAAAAACTATGGGGCTCATTTACTTAGGGTCCGCTGACCGCACTTACGTCGGGTTTCCCGACATTTTCCAATTTGCGCCACATTTAAAATGATTTTGTGTCGCACACGATCTGATTTTTTTTGTGTGTGTGTGGGGGGGTGTTATGTGATGTCGAACAATCCGACTCATTTGGACTAAGCGCGGGATTTAACTTTTAAATTGTCTCAAGACAAGAACTTACATAGGCCCGGGAAGAAGATAGTGAACTCCAGTGGACCTGAGCGGGGAAGCGACACACGCAGGATATCAGGCGCACGATCGGGGATCGCAACTTGGACGGGTAAGTAGATGTGCCCCAATGTTTGCAAATGCAGTAACAAAGACCTTAATGGTGGCATGTCCTGTGGCATAAACTAAAAATGAACTGTTTGGACAAAAAAAGGGAGAAGCTTCAAACCCCGAGAAGCCCATCATGCGAGGCAACATCATGTTGTGGAGGGACTGGGGCACTGAATACAATAGATGGATCATGAGGAAAGAACATTATGTGGCAAATACTGAAAAGCATCTCAAGACATCAACCCAGAGGGTAAAGCTTGGGTGCAAATGAGTCTTCCAAATGGACAATGACCCAAAGCTACTGCCAAACTGGTTACACAGTGGCTGAAGGATAACAAAATAAGACATCATAAAGCACTGATCTCAATACTATTGAAAAGTTATGGCAAAGCTGAAATGGCCAGTGCAAGCAAAAAGCTACAAAAATGGCTTAGTACCACCAGTTCTGTCTGGAAGAATGGACCAGCATTCCTACCATCTATTGTGAGAAGCTTGAAAGGAGATCCCCAATGTTAGACTCATACATTGTACTAATGAAATGCATCTATATTTGACTTGGCAGTAATAAAAATGTTTTTTTTTAAAATCTCTCATTATCCTGCCATTTGGCAAATATAAATATTATTGGTAATCCTAATTTACCACAACTGGGAAAGGTTTATTCTGATTTCATGTTGGATACTTAGAAAAACATCATATGTGGTTTTTTATATAGTGCATGGAAACTTCTGTTTTCAAATGCAACTACTGTAACACTGCCCCCTGTGTACAAGACTATAACTACTATAATACTGCCCTCTATGTACAAGAATATAACTACTATAATACTGCCCTCCATGTACAAGAATATAACTACTATAATACTGCCCCTATGTACAAGAATATAACTACTATAATACTGCCCCCTATGTACAAGAATATAACTACTATAATACTGCCCCTATGTACAAGAATATAACTACTATAATACTGCCCCCTATGTACAAGAATATAACTACTATAATACTGCCCCCTATGTACAGGAATATAACTACTATAACACTGCCCCTATGTACAAGAATATAACTACTATAATCTCCCACTATGTACAGAATATAACTACTATAATACTGCCCCCTAGTGCAAGAATGTAACTACTATAATACTGCTGCCCCCTATGTACAAGAATATAACTCCTATAATACTGCCCCCTATGTACAAGAATATAAACTACTATAATACTGCCCCCTATGTACAAGAATATACTACTATATACTCTGCCCCCTATGTACAAGAATATAACTACTATAACTACCCCCCTATGTATAGAATATAACTACTATAATACTTGCCCCCTATGTACAAGAATCATAACTACTATATACTGCCTCCTATCAAATATACTACTATAATACTGCCCCTCTGATGTAACAAGTAATATAACTACTATAATACTGCCCCTATGTACAAGAATATAACTACTATAATACTGCCCCCTATGTACAAGATATAACTACTAAATACTGCCCACGGTACAGAATATAACTACTATAATCGCCCCCATGTACAAGAATATAACTACTATAATACTGCCCCCTATGTCAAGAATATAACTACTATAATACTGCCCCTATGTACAAGATATACTACTAAATACTCCGCCCCCTATGTACAGAATATAACTACTATAATACTGCCCCCTTGTACAGAATATAACTACTATAATACTGCCCCCTATGTACAAGAATGTAACTACTATAATACTACCCCTATGTACAAGAATATAACACTATATAATACTGCCCCCTATGTAGGGAATTAACTACTATAATACGCCCCCTATGTACAGAATATAACTACATAATACTGCCCATATGTACATAATATTACTACTATATTAATCCTGCCCCCTATGTACAAAGAATACTACTAAATCCTGCCCCCTATGTACAAGAATATACTACTTTAATACTGCCCCTATGTACAAAGAATAAACTACTATAATACTATCCCCTATGTACAGGAATATACCTACTATAATACTGCCCCTATGTACAAGAATATAACTACTATATACTGCCCCCTATGTACAAGAATATAACTACTATAATACTCCCCCTATTACAGAATATAACTACTATAATACTGCTCCCCCTATGTACAAGAATATAACTACTATATACTGCCCCCTATGTACAAGATATAACTACTAAACTGCCCCCTATGTACAGGAATATAACTACTATAATACTGCCCCCTATGTACAAGAATATAACTACTACTATAATACTGCCCCCTATGTACAAGATATAACTACTATAATACTGCCCCTATGTACAGGAATATAACTACTATAATACTGCCCCTTATTACAAGAATATAAGTACTATATACCTGCCCCCTATGTACAAGAATATAACTACTATATACTGCCCCTTATGTACAAATATAATTACCATAATACTGCCCCCTATGTACAGGATATAACTACATAATACTGCCCCCTATGTACAAGAATATATCTACTATAATACTGACCCTATGTACAGGAATATACTACTATAATACTGCCCCCTATGTCAGGAATAATACACTAATACTGCCCCCCCCCTATTACAAGAATAAACTACTATAATACTGCCCCTTATGTACAAGAATATAATTACTATAATACTGCCCCCTATGTACAGGAATATAACTACTATAATACTGCCCCCTATGTACAAGAATATATCTACTATAATACTGCCCCCTATGTACAAGAATATAACTACTATAATACTGACCCCAGGAATATAAGTACTACATGTTACTGTGATGATGCATCTGGAGTGTTTCAGTTGGTGGATACTACCAGTGTAGCCTTCCTCCTCTTCCGTGTTGTATGTGGTGCTGGGGTTAGGCCTTATATAGAGAGCAGTTTTATACAGAGAACAGTAGAATAAAAGTTCTTCTTATGACCGGAGCTCAAAACCCAAATGACGATCCATGCACGATTCCTCCTTATTAATGTGCCAAACACAAGGGATCACTTTCAGGGATAATTCACCGATCAGACCAGAAACCGCAAATATCAAAAAGTAACTCCACGAGGACGCCAATCCTTGCCCGACCCAGGGTTTCGCTCTATGCTTCTTCCGGGACATGCGAAACCCTGGGTCGGGCAAGGATTGGCGTCCTCGTGGAGTTACTTTTTCATATGCGCATTTTTTATCTATATATGTGAGTAGAACTTGAATAAAAAGTTTTAAAATTGTGAACGGTCTAACGATGTCTGATATTTCTCTCATATACAGTGAGTGAGGGACTAGGAAGGAGTGAAAACATTGCGTTTTCTGGTCTGACGGTGAATTATCCCTGAAAGTGATTCCCTTTGTGTTTGGCACATTAATAAGGAGGAATCGTGCATGGATCGTCATTTGGGTTTTGAGCTCCGGTCATAAGAAGAACTTTTATTCTACTGTGGATGTTTGCTGGATCCATCTAGGACCGTTGTGGATAGCTCATAGGAGAGAAGGTGCAGCACCACGCAATACTATTGGTTTTTATACAGAGAACAGAATGAAAATGCAGACATTTATAAAAAGTACAGGTTTAATATACAAAATGTGTATTTACAAGGCAGTTTTAAATTGTAAAAAACGCTCAGATTTGTCACAGGATATAAATTTCTTGGATCAGTCCCGCTCATCGGCTGGAGCTCTATACATTATATTTACAGCTTGGAAGAAATCCAGAAACACTTCAGATGAAGCAGAAACAAGAATCTGTCAGTGTGACCGGTGCTGAACGAGAGACGCTGGGACCAAGAGGATACACAAGCGGCTAAAGGGGGCGCTCTGCATGATATAGGGGGTGGTGAATGCCAGGGTAATTATTGCACTATACATCCAGCCTACAGGACACCTCCCCACATTCACAATAGCGCCTAATATACTGCATGGACCGCACAGAATAACAGACTGACAATACGGGATAAAGAAAAGTCAGAGCAAGGGTAAAACCTGCATTATATATAGTCATAATAATTGTGTATGAGACGGGAGGTAATGATTGTACAATAGTCAGAAGGGGGGCAATCTGTGCACCTAAAGATGAAGCAGGGGACCATCATTGTGCTTACATTCAAAGCATGAGGGGGGCAGATATGTGGTTAATCATTGTACCTGTTCAATTACAGTACCTCATGTGAGCCGCAGGGGTGACCAATGTACCTACACTCAGACTAGGGAAGAATCACTGTACCTACAGTCAGTACAAAGTGTCAGTGTCTGTACTTACTCTCAGACTAGGGGGTTTTCACTTGTACCTAGAGTCAGATCAAGGGGGGGGGGGGGGGGTCATTGGGAGGGTGTGCAATTACTGTAACTATTGCCAGCCTCAGGGGGATCATTGTACCTACAGTAAGAGGAGGGGGTGATCACTGCCCCTACAGTCAGAGCTTTATTTATCAGATCAGTTAATATCTTTAGTACTTTACTCACTCCCTGCTCTTTCCCATTTCAATGTCCCATGTGCACAGTTTCATGTTTGTTATACTGAAAAATTTTCCAAAAATTACTTTATTTCCCGTTGAATGTGACCGAACCTCCTGTCCTCGTGAGCTCATGTCCAGCTGGAGCCTGAATAATGGAAGGGGCTGGAGCATGACATAACAGTAAGGATGAGGAGCTGATTCATGGAGACGCTTCCTCACTCTGCAGAACACAATATGGCTTTTCACGACGTGTGAAATGATTGGCACAACATATGAACGGCACGCAACACTCCCATGCACGAAGACCATAAACGGAGTATTTACACGCGGTTGTAAACAATGGCGAGGCTTGGATGGCTTCAACGTAACGAAGAGTCAATGCATTGATTAGCAGCTGGGAGCCGCTTGCGGCACACCGGGGCTCTGTACGGCTTACACAGCAGCGGTTTGTGTGGAACAAGTCATTGCTGAAGATTTGCTGCTTCTCTCCACACCAGAAACTTGGGAAACTCTTAAGAAATAGTTTATCTTGGGTAGTTTACAGTCCACATCCGTCTTGCATGAGGAAAAGGATGTGGACGTTGGTGGAAGAAGATGCTGAAGAAGAAAAACCAGGAGCTGCAATAATGACTCATTGTGGGAGCCGTCTCCGGAGCCTGGCCGTTGGCACAGTAATTCTCTGCTGTGCATTGTACTTCTATTAGTTCTTCAATACAAATCTCATCTCATTTCCCTCTACTTGCTTGGCAAGTATGACAGTCCTGCAGTACCGTCGTCTTGATGCATTGGGGATTGTCCTAGAGACAAAGGTCTCTGCACTGCTTAGATAGTCACATCGAATCATCAGACCCCACCACTGTCAGCCTTCACAGTCTGTGCTTCTAGTTAGGACATAAGGTTTAGAAATTTATTTTCTTCTGCCAATGTGCTGAGCATGGAGTTCATATCCCCGATGGCCATATTGCTTATCCCGGATGGGACAGAAGGAAAAGTCAAAGAGTTCCTTGGAGTTGTGAGGCGAGAAGAGTTTTGAGAGAGGCTCTGGAGCAGGCCAGGGCTTATGGTCCCTGACATGAGACTGGAATGGTCCCCGTCATCCATCATTGCATCAAAGTCTATGACGGGAGGCTGTTCCAGACCCTGAGAGTCCACTGTGCTGGTGACCTGATTGACTCCTGGAGACGGCATGGTGGGGACCTGCCGTGCCGTACAGTCTGCTCCAGAATTATAATTGCTGTTCTGTTCGAACATCTGTATTTGGCCTGAGTAATACAGTAAACCATTGTCCTTAGCGTTCATACAGGAGGCTGGCTCAGGTTCTTCACTTGTTCTTTTTGGGGTAGCCTCTGCTGTTTGATGGCATGGACTTTGCTCACTTACCGAGTGCGGACTCCTCATAAAAGTGGGCTGCTGCCCGGATTGTATACTCCTTGGCCTGTTGGGTGGATGAGGTGGTGGCCTTGGTTGCATCAATGTGTTATTATTGACCTGACCAGACATTCCCATATTATTGAACAGGTTGGGATTATGTGTGTTGGGGTAGGGATTCTGTGATTGAAGGGTCTCATGATTGGCACCGAAATGACCTGAATAGTTCTGGGGGTTTGTGGGGCGTACCTCCCGGCTGCTGTTCATCATTACATGCTGATTATTACTCATTGTGCTACTCTGAGGGGAGTGCATATGATGGCCAGGCCTTTCTAACAAATTGGACGAAGGGGATAACTGACACTGGCCATTATTCAGAACTTTTAGTGTGTGTGGAGACTGGTTAAAGCTCTGCTGGTTGTAGTTGGTGTTTTGATTGAGGCTCATCTGCATTTGCCTTTGTTGGTTGTAATTGAACCTCTGCCCATTACAATTCCTCTGTGCCAACTCCTGTTGAGTTGTGGGTAGAGTATTGGCATTTGCCTGGCATGGCTGATGGTTAAAGTTTTGATATTGGCTAAAGTTTTGCTTCTGCTGCACGACCGCCAGATTCCCTTGTGTGAACGCCTGCTTTGGCACATTGGCTGCGACATCTACTGTACCGGAGCTGACTTCATTCCATTGCACAGGCATGTTATTCTTCTGCAAATCGGGAGCAGGGACCCGACACTGGTTCTGAGCTGGTTGCTGATAGTTCTTCATATTATTTTGGAAATTTGGATGATTACTGATGTAAGAAGGAGGTTTATGCTCCGCTGCTCCTCTGTTCTGAGAGTTAATATACTGGACGACATCGTCCGGCAACACAAGGTCATCCTCCCCACCAGGGACATCCATATCAGCTGACATGCCTTCCAGGATGACGTTCTCGCTGATGCTTGGTGGCCGTGGAGAGTAGATGTGTCGGTGAAGGTTCCCATCTGAGCGGGTGTACTGCTGGAGGCTGATATTCCTCTTGTCCATGACCTGTGGCGGATGCAGCGTATTCATGCCATTCATGCTGTGGAAACGCTGGACTCTGGAAAGATGTTGTCCATCAAATCCTACAGTTGCTCTAACAGGGTCACTGGCACGCCTGGTGTTGTTTCCTGGAACCTGATGTGCAAACATTGATGCTGGGGAATGACCCAAACCATCACTGCATCTTCGTGGACCTGGCTGCTGCCGGAAGGCAGGCAAGGAATAATCTGAGCCATCCAGCAAAGACATCTTGCTTCTTAAACTCATCTTCTCCATGTTGGGGAGGGGTGTAGGTGGTGGACCCCCTGTTGCTGCAGCGTACTTGGCTTTCAGTCGATACTGCTGGGCAGGAGTGAGGTTCAGAAGTGTCGGCAATCCATTATGTTGGCTGGCATCACTTGATCTCCTGGAGGCATCAGTGGAGATGGGGTCATAGGAATCAGCAGAGCTGGCGTTGTTCTGTCTCCCACAAAACTGTGAAGCTTCACTGGAACGGCGGCTGGAAAAATAGGGGGAGATCCCTGAAGATCGCCGACTCGTGTACGCGGAGCTGATGGTGCTAGTGGCGCTGTCTCGCCTGTCATTTAGCTGGTTTAACATTGTGATGTCATTCAAAGATAAGTCAGAAATTCTTGGGTTTATGTTCACACTGCCTGGGACACCCATATTGTCAAGTAAGGAGCCTGGAAGAGACAGAAGTAATATTGGGTCAATTCATGGTATTTCATAGGTTTGTGCAGATGTTTCATAAAACATAACCATCTTATCTATTATGGACATTTCCTCCTTCCGGATGTCTCAGGACAGACGCAGACACTCCATCCTTTGGAGAATATGGTATATCAGGCAATGTAAAGGAGAAATTTCCTAACAAGGCACCAGAGGCATAGCTTAAATCATCCCAAGTATAAAATGTATAGTACTGGTCTCCTCATATGACCTGCCCCCCCCCAGTAGTGTGAAAGACAGCCCCCTTAACATCAAGCATGACTTGTAAGAAGCCTAATGACATGATAAAAGGTATCTCCCGTGTAACCTACCATTTCCAGGGATGGCTGGGAGTTTGGTGTTCCTGGCAGGTGGAGCTGAATTAATGAATGAGCAGGATTCCTTCAGTGTCTTTAGCTTCTCCTTCTTGAGCTGCTCCAGTCGCTGTACTGCGGTGCCACCTTGTTTCCTGAGCTGCAGGCCAACCATTGCATTGCCAGACGACACAGTAGAGTCCACCACGGGGCTGGTGTCCTCCAAGCCAAAGATGTCCCCCAGACCTCCCTCACCATGAAACTCTACTCCGCTGTCAGTGTTGTTGGAGTTGCCAAGTGGAGATGGCTCACTGCTGCACGATGACTGACCACCAGGACTGGGCTGCACCTGACAGAGGAGACGTGAGAGGTGCAGGATGAGAGTTGTGATCATAACTGAAGGTACCATGGCGGTGGTCGGATATTGGGGGTATAACCAGCATGCACATGCATTCTGCTCAGGTTCATCTACTAAACTGTGAGGGTTAACGGGTATAAAACTTAATCACTGTATAGTATAAAGTGCTGCTCCTATATAGACTCTCTAGGGGGAGATTTATCAGCAGATCTGTTCTAGGTATGAAATGAAAGCTGAGCTCTGATTGGTTTCTATGGGCAACTAGTACAGTTTTACTTCAGACACTTCTAATAAATCTCCCCCTCTGTGTCTCATATCTTCACAATTTTCAAGACCTCTGCTTGTTATGAGTAAATATATCTGCATCAAATATAGTGCAATGAGCACATGAAATCTCATGCTGACTTATGGATCATGCTGCAGCTGTGGGTTTGTCACAATGTATCAGTACTAAAAGACTGCATCAACTTCTTTCTTTCTTGTTAATTCCAGGCTGATGGCTCTTAGCTGCTCTGATGACAAAACCATCAGTAGATTGAGTGGTACCTGCGTCCAGTATGAAGGTTTGCAGACAGCAGAGGTCTTACAAATGGTGAGTAATTGAAAAGCAAAGTCTATAGAAAAGTTGCAGAACTTTGCATATTGTAAGTTATCAAAATACCCATCATATAATAGAAGATTATGAAACTGAAAAAGAAAATACACAATCTCTCTGCCCCCCCCCCCCATTTCTCACCTTAATAAGGTCTGTCCTTAGGAAAGTGTTAGAAAAAGAACAGAAAGAGTGGGTGGAGTAGTTAGTAGGAGACTGAGAGTCACAAGAATCCGCAGTTATTTGCAGGGTACAATGTATGAAGATATATGGGGCTGCTCTGCTACAATATATTAGTGATACATTGTATTGTGCCCTCTATATACAGAGGCCAGGGGTGGAGTAATATAACGCAGCAGCTGATATACAGTCAGGCCGCTGTATAATCCCACCATGGATTCTCCGCAGCTTCTCGCTTCCTCTGGATTAATGTGGATATAAAATATCGGCCTCCAATGTGTTATATCAGCTAATTGGAGCGGAATCCGAATACGCTCCCAGTAAATACTGGAAATCAGCAGCTGACAGGTTTACATACAGCAGTGTGTAATATTAGCCGCCATTCAGACCTGGTCTATGGCTTCTCTTATCACAGTATGAGAGAACATCCTATATAATGTAAAGAATCCACAGTAAAAATGACAAAATCGAGCCACTACTGATTGCTATATGTGCCTCTGCTCTGGATCTGCGGCGCTCAGCGTCTGACTACTCACCATATTGTCCTCAGTCTTGATGGTCCTGGACTGGAATCCATCTTCTCTGCCTCTGGAGCTTCCATTAGCCTCCATGTGGTCTGTGTAGAGTCTGGTACCGACCTCGCTGTCACCATTTTCCCTGGGTCCTGGTCTGGAGATGACGTCATTGCGCTGCTTCTTTGTCACGTGTGCTTCGGGTCCATGGACCGTCTTCACATGTTTCCTGAGAGAGCTAGGGTCTGTGTACCTCTTCGTACATCCCGGGATCTTGCAGATGTACGGTTTCTGGAAAAGTCAAATCATCGCAAATACAACATGAAATCCAAACTTCAGGGGTTCAAACATTACCTGGGACTGGAAAGGCAGGGGATGGCTGGGCCTATGAGATTTGGGTTTGGCAAAATGTTCACTAACAAGATTCACTAACTGGAAGCAGAGATCTTAAACATAGGAATTTAGTATCCCATGTACTGCAGCAAAAAATTAGCAATTCTTGGTGCAAGACAAATTTTGCCAAAAATGTGCCACTTTTCTCTCACTGGGTTATAACAGGGAGAAGAGAAGTGAGTGGAGTTTTATCATAACTAATTTGTGCATAACTTACTGTGCGGCTCTTTGGCTGCTCCTATCACACACACTAATGTTACACAGAGGCCCAAGGATTGATGTATTCAGTGACGCATTAGTACAGTGTAAATCCTGCCTTCAGTCTCTGATACAAGCCCCCGGTCCTCCCCCGCCACCTCTTCTGTACCAGTCCTCTGCTGTTCTGCTTTCCATCACTACCCTATTAACTAACAACCTGGCCGTGTCTATTGAAGCAATAAAACTGCAGGTTATATGTTAGCGCCAGGTCCGGGGATGACCGCAGGGGTCTATATGATGCATGTGGTGAATATAAAGAGAAGCCAGCAGATTCCAGGTCTGCAGCACAGGTGCTTCCCATTTCCTCTGCTCGGCCCTTACAGGACGCGCTGGTTTTATAGTCCACACCTATTTGGCATCAATGCGCCAACACAACATCTGCAGCCACTTTAAGAAAACACAGAACCAGCGGGGGTGCGGTCTGGCGCTCGGCACAATAAAATGTGTAACAAGGAAGGTATTTTTTTTCCTCCTGTACGAGTCCGATGTGGAACCCCTCACCTCGTTAGAGTGAGTCCTGTTTTGGTGCTTGGCGCGGTCAGACGCGTTGGAGAAGGCTTTGTTGCAGCCCTCATGCTCGCACACGTATGGCTTCTCTCCGGTGTGAGACCGCAGGTGAGTCTTCAGGTTTTCCAGCCTGGAATATGCTTTAAAGCAACCTTCGAACTAAATAAAGAGGGAATAGAAAACTTGTCAAAACATGTTCATCTCAACCCAAATAAGTGTGGGGTCTCTCATCATGTTCTCCCACCCCCTACGCTAAGAGCGTTAGCGCAGCACTTTTCGTAGGCCTCCCCCAGGACTTCCTCGGAGGTGCAGTAAGTACAGTGGTTAGGGACGTCCCCGGAGGGGCAGTGTCAGCTACTATTTATGGGTCGGTGTGCTGCAGCTGCTGACATTGGCAGTTTTTCGGCAGCTTACCGTGCATTTATGAGGCTTTTCTCCGGTATGCCTCCTCATGTGAACCACCAGCATATACTGCGCTTTAAAGGGTTTCTGCTCCCGTGTACAGTCCTGCCAGCGACACACAAACTCCTTCCTCTCGCCGTGAATGTGCTCATTATTGATGTGCTGTGGAGGGAACATGCAGAGGGTAATTATCTGCGTGCTGTGGCCATGATGTATCGTACATTATACATGAGCCCAATAATAAATATCATCCACTTATACAGAACGGTGAGGGAACCAAAATTCTCAAAATACTGCAAATCTCTTTGTATCCCCTGTAAATTGGTGCATACAAAAAGCACCACTGAAAACAGCGCCACAAATACATCAACATTGGACTTTTTATGTGGCTCAATCTGCAAATATTCCGGACAAACACAATTCCAATTTTTTGTTGTAATAAGTCTTGACCTGCTGTGCAGCAATGATGATGGGCAGGTTCCTGAGAGGAGGGGGAAGGGGGTGTGCTGGGTAATAATAATGAAGCAGGCTTTCCAAGAACTGGATCAGATTATGAACTGGTTTTTGAGGGGTTATCGCATGCGTTAACGGTTGCATTTTGTAAACACACATGTTAACAGCTGTTTAATAAGGCAAATCACTCTTCAGCTATTCCAATGCGTTTTTAAACGCATGCGGTAAATGCAACGTGTGACTGCACCCTTAAGGTTTCTCAGGGATCTGTAATAATAAACTGGATCTCTAGGGGTAGGATCTGCACTATGATTACTAATTGGTCCCTCAGGGATCTGCCCTGTGATGATTAGTAGGTCCCTCAGGGGTGGAGCTCCCCTTATATCCCCATCTCCCTCCCATATAGATTGTGAGCCCTTGGGGAAGGGTCCTCCTCCCACTTGTCTCCTGATCACTGTAGTTTTGTATTTTGTACTTTCATTTGTTTGTATCTTAATGTAATTGTATGTGAACCCCTTACTGATTGTACAGCACAAGAAATAAATGCCCTAACTAAATAATAGTAATCTGCTGTCTGATAACAAGTTGGTTCTCTAGGGGATAGGATCTGCCCCATGATTATTAAAAGGTCCCTCAGGGGTGGGACCTGCACTATTATGATTAGCAGGTTACCCTTGGGTGGAATTTTCCCTATGATAATGAGCAGGGTCCTAAGGGGGGGAATCATGATAATGAACTGGATCTCCAGGGGCAGGATCTGCCCTATGATGATTACAACGTCCCCCAGGGGTGGGATATTTCCTTTGAGTAGCAAGTTCCTCAGGGGAGGGATCTCCTGTGTGATAATGAACTGGATCTTCAGGGGTTGTTTCTTCCCTATGATTATTAGCGGGACCCCATGTGTGGAATCCGCCCTATGATGATTAACAGGTCCCTCAGGGGTAGAATCCGCCCTATGATGATTAACAGGTCCTTTAGGGGAAGGATCTACCCTATGCTGATTAGAAGGTGCCTTTGGGGTAGCATCTATGATGATGAGCAGGTCCGGGGTGGGATCTGCTGTTTGATAATGAGCAGGTTCTCCAGGGGTGGGATCTACCCTATTATGATTAGCAGGTTCCTTAGGGGTAGGATCTGTTCTGATGTAATGAGTTGGTTCTCTATGGATGGGATCTGCATTATGATGATGATCTATGATCTATTTTTCTAGGGATGGGATCTGGTATGTCCTGACAAATACCATTACAGTTTATCGGTGTAATCTGTGGCTTTGTGTATTTGCTTCCCAACATGATGGATACACACATAGTAATGAATCTGAGGTGACCGGGACAACTCACATGAACCAACTGGTCCTGGGTGTCAAACTCCTTGGTGCAGCTCTCCCAGTGGCAATTGGTCTCATAGATGACCTCTGGTTCCTGTTTACAGTCTTCTCTGTCCAAATCGTCTTTCAGGTCAGTTACATCCTGCCGGAAGGAGAAAGAGCGTAAAGACTAAAAGGAGTTGGTTTTATAGGTGGACAATCATTAAAGGACCACCAGAATTGTAAACCAATCACACTGACATACTGATGTGAGCCCCCTCTGGCAGGATCTGTTCTCCTTTTAGCTTCTTATATCCTTGTTTGTACATAAAAAAGCTTCAATAATTATGCAAATGAGCCTGAGGGGCTCTAGGTTCCATTAACCTCTCTGGAGCCCGGAGCTTCTCATGCACTCATTTGCATAATTTTTAAAGCATTTGTTAAAACAAGCCCATGAGAAGCTAAATGAAAAATGAATCCTGTCAAAGGGGGCACACACCAGTATGTCAGTGTGCTTGGTTTACAATCCTTCATCCTGGTGGTAGATGTCCTTTAAGGTTGTTGTTTTATTATGTTATTTCTGTAATATAAAGGGTAGTTTCCCAGTAGAGAGAATAACAGGAAAGTCCCAAATCAGGATGTTGTTTATTACAGGAGACATCAGTCATCAAATACACAACTATCAATCATGTTCTTGTGTATCATTCACTTGTTTGACGTACAGTCACAGTTTATGGGGCACATACATGTTGGATACAATGTACCAGTGATGTTCAGTAGATTTGTTTGATTTCACACATATCCTGCATGTGTGTATGATCATATTACCGGGGGGCTGGGGGAGTCCCTGCTTGGTGCCTCCTCTTCGATCTTGACCTTGCTGCGCTTGTTGATCACCTGATTGACCGTACTGCTCACCGCTGACTCGCTGCTCGGCTTCTAGTAAGAGTTGCATAGGCGATCAGTTAGACAATGGAGGAAACAGAAGTCTACAAAGTCCATTTAACTCCATGGTAATTACTAGGCCACTATTGTGGATATTATCCAGTACAAATGTATTAAACTAAACTCACGGAGGTGCGATCCTAAAGGGTGTGTCCAGGATCAGAACCACACACCTGCATAGCACTACATCTATCTACAGGTTATTTGTGGCTCTACACGAGGGCTCCACAAGCTGCCTGCTCACCTGGCTGGGGATGGATGTAGCATTGCTGCTGTGGGTTTGGGCTGGCACAGGGCTGGAGGCTGGCACACACCCCTGCTGGCGCAGTGCAAGGGTGGGGGATGGATGAATGAGCGGACTGTGCCCAAATGTGGAGCTCAGACTCCTCTGCTGGTTCAGTAGCTGCTGGTAGGCCATTGGGTTGATGGGATGAGGGAAACTGAAGGCTGGACTGGAAGAGACGAGGAATCAGATCTATTGTTACAATGTATCAGAGGTAACAACTACTGTACATAATTCAGAGAGAACCATAAATGTCAGTGTACTGAATCATATAGAAATAATGTGACAAGGAGATATCCTGCTAGATGATCCATTGCCCCTCTCCATATCCCAGATATGGTGAAGCAGAGCTAACACTTCACTCACCTGATCGCTCCGGCTGATAAGTGCCCATAGGAGCCGCTGGCGGCAGAGCTGCTCCGGGAGTTGTTGATATACGCCACCAGTGAGTTGGGGGACGTGCGGATCATGGTCTGCAGGTCTATGCTGGCATCAGAGAGGGGCGAGATAGATAGGGCCCTCTTCCGGCTTAATCGAGGGGTGACCCGGGGACTCGAGAACCTCGATACTGGGTAAGAGTAAGCAAACAAAGTAATGAAAATTGAGCTGTACATCACATACACATATCCCCTGGCCAGGCCATGTATATCCTCTACATCCAGTATATACTATGGTGGCAAAATAGTGGGGTGCAGGCCTCAGGGGGTGACCTCAGATGGGGCGTGACTTCTGCTTTGTACATGTAGTTACAATGTATCCACTGTGCTCTTATTGTATAAGAGAATCTGCCGGCACAAATATAATTATCCAATGAGGGATGACTAATGAGTGGGGATTCGGAGACGGCGGATTACAATGTGTTTTCCTCCCTCTATTAGCTGGCGGAAGCAGGACAGCGCTGGCAGCCGTATCTATCTCTGCCGCGGCCACCTCTGGGGAGACCTGTTTATTAATGCGCCACTTCCCCTGATAAATTATCAAACACAAAGAAAAACTTTGTGCTCATTTTTCTGTCCTCGTTTGCATTGATTTATGTTGGTGTTCGCCACTTACCTGCATCCCCATTAATATAGTCATGAGGGTGCGAGCGCTGCCTGCGACTATCTGACCAATGTGTGGACGTCTGCAGAATTTACTGCTCCACCTCATAGGAAACCAACCTGGATCCTGAGCCACAGCTGGGACCAAGGGGAAACGGAGGCATCCTTATTGAGCAAATTTTACAGAGAGAAGAGATGGGAGCTTAAAATTACCACCCCTATTGTGGAGAATAGGAGACCCTTTAAGCACAACTTTGCAAATCTTTTGATGCCTGCAGATAGGACAAGTCCTTAACATCCTCAATGCCCCTGTGGAGTAGGAGCACGGTCATCCTCAGAGCCACCCCACCTCTATGTTCCCCCAAATCTGTAGATGTTCTCCTCAGGCTTATGATTTGCAGATGACACCGATCCCCTTTCTACTACAGACAGGACACATAGAAGGATCACATCAGCACTTGGAATAAAATAAATCTGAGTCGTCTCTGTGGCCGTTGTCCAGCAGCCGAGCAAATGACCGGCTTCTGGCACAGTGCGAGCACTCCGAAGACAAGGGCGGTCACAGAGCAGAGCCTGCAGCTGCCCGGCCGCCATCAATCACACACTGTGTGGCCCTGAAACACGCAGGATCCTGGCCAAGCTCAGGACAGAGCCATGAAGCGCAGCTCACAGACGCAGCACTAAGAAACGCCTCACTACCTGCGACCACCCAGCAATGACCACTGATCACTGCTATTGATCTCTCACATTTTCTCTTCTCTGAATTTAGTGTCTGATGTCTACAAATTAAGCATTTTTTTTTTTAAACAAAACCGATTGAGCAAAATTTGAGTGTTTGTGCTTCTTATAATAAATTTATCCAAATTCTGGTGTGAACCAGGCCATAACTGATCCAGCTGATTTTATGAGAACAAGGCGTATGGAGCTCACTACATACAGATTATACACCACCACTAGGGGGGATCACTACATACAGATTATACACCACCACTAGGGGGAGCTCACTACATAAAGATTATACACCACCACTAGGGGGAGCTCACTACATACATATTTACACCACCACTAGGGGGAGCTCATACATACCGATTATACACCACCACTAGGGGGAGTCACTACATACAGATTATACACCACCACTAGGGGGAGATCACTACATACAGATTATACACCACCACTAGGGGGAGCTCAATACATACAGATTAAAACCACCACTAGGGGGGAGTCACTACATACAGATTATACACCACCACTAGGGGAGCTCACTACATACAATATACACCACCACTAGGGGAGCCACTACATACAGATATTACACCACCACTAGGGGTGAGATCACTACATACAGATTATACACCACCACTAGGGGGATCACTACTACAGATATACACCACCATAGGGGAGGTCATACATACAATTTACACCATCACTAAGGGGAGGTCACTACATACAGATTATACACCACCACTAGGGGGCTCACTACATACAGATTATACACCACCACTAGGAGGAGATCACTACATACACATTATACACCACTAGGGAGCCACTACACATAATCTACACACCACAGGGGGAGCTCACTACATACATACACTAGAACACATACACCACTAGGGGAGCTCACTACATACATATATACAACACCACTAGGGGAGTCCACTACATACATAATTACACACACCATAGGGGAGCTCCACTACATACAGATATACCCACCACTAGGGGGAGCTCCACTACATACAGCTATACACCACCACTAGGGGAGCTACCTAACATACAGATTATACACACCAATAGGGGGAGATCACTAATACAGATTATACACCACCACTAGGGGAGCTCACTACATACACATTAACACACCACTAGGGGAGGTCACTACATACAGATTATACACCACCTAGGGAGAGTACACTACATACAGATTATACACACCACTAGGGGAGATCCACTACATACAGATATACACCACCACTAGGGGAGGCACACATACAGATTATACACCACCCACTAGGGGGAGTCATACATACAGATTATACACCACCACTAGGGAGCTCACTACACGATTATAACCAACTAGGAGGAGCCTCACTACATACAGTATATACCACCACTAGGGGAGATCACTACCTACAGATTTTACAACCACCACTAGGGGAGATCACTACATACAGATTACACACCACTAGGGGAGCTCACTACATACAGATTATACCACCAATAGGGGGAGATCACACATACAGATTATTAACACCAGAGGGGGAGTCACTACATACAGATTATCAACACAACTAGGAGAGACATACATACAGATAACCAACTAGGGGGAGATCAACATACAGATTATACACCACCACTAGGTGAAAGCTCACTGCATACAGATTATACACCACCACTAGGAGGAGCTCACTACATACACATTATACACCACCACTAGGGGAGATCCCTACATACAATGTATACCAACATAGGGGAATCACTAATACAGATTAACACACCACTAGGGGGAGGTCACTACATACAGATTATACACCACCACTAGGGGGAGTATACATACAGATTATACACCACCAATAGGGGGAGGTCACTACATACGATTATACACCACTAGAGGAGATCACTACATACAGATTATATACCACCACTGGGGGAGAGTCACTACATACAGTTTACACCACCAAGGCGGTCACTACATACAGATTATACACCACCATAGGAGGAGCTACTACATACAGATATACACACACTAGGGGGTCCATACCTACAGATTATACACCCACTAGGGGGAGGTCAATACATACAGATTATACCCACATAGGGGGAGATACACATACAGATTATACACCACCCACTAGGAGGAGATCACTACATACAGATATACACCACCACTAGGGGAGTCACTACATACAGATTATAACCACCACTAGGGGGAGTCACTACATAACAGATTTACACCACCACTAGGGGGCGTCACTATACAGTTATTACCACCACACTAGGGGGAGATCACTACATACATAATTACCACCACCACTAGGAGGAGATCACTACATACAGATATACACACCATAGGGGGAGAATCACTAATACAGATATTACACCACCACTAGGGGGAGCGGTCACTACATACAGATTATACACCACTACTAGGGGAGTACAGTCACTACAGAGGATTGGGCCCAGATCAGAGCTCTGCTCTGCTGCGAGGACCTTTCGGTTTCCTCCTGTAATTCCACGCCCTGATGTGACACTAATGGACTAATTGGCCGCGAGTGGCAAAAAACTAACATCTCCATTCGCCCATCTCCGTTCTCCGAGGCGACAGCCTCCGCCACTTCCTGGAATCATCCAGAATGGTTTTAAGTAATATACTGTCGCGGTTTATACAGTCACAAAATCCCGCGTGACTGGAGAGCACCAAGGCAGGACGCCTAAATCTAGAAAGGAAACATGATTGCACCTGGACTAAGGTCCAGGAGCTGTGGCCTGCTGGCGGACCACCCAAGCCTGAACACCAGGAGGTTCTGTAAAGAGGATTTCAGCTTTAATGTTGAAGAAGTAACAACTTCCTAATAGTCGTGGTATCTCGTACTCAGCATGACAACAAGCCTATAGAGATTGCTTCTCAGAGTTGAGGTTTGCCTACATGTTATCCACCATCTAGAAGAAAATACACAACTGCCTCATTGCTACTTGTTACTGCACTGAAACATTGCAGCAAAACCTCAAAAAAAAAAACCATCGGCCTTTGCATTGTCTACACTGAGTGGACAATTAGACAGAAGTGGAGACAGGAAGGGCCCCCCTGAGGGGCGGTTCACACATTCCTTTGGTTTGCCATTTCCTTGCGTTTTTTTTTAAAAGGCATGAAACAGCGGAGGAGAGAGGATTGCCCCCCAATTACAGTACATTCCCATTGCAACACCCTCGCCGATGCGGCGAAGTAGTGCTTCGAATACGTCCCACAGCATCAATACATCACACTGGGACATGCAGGGTAGATCTGCCTGGCCAAGGCAGGAGTAAGGGTTTTGTATGGACAAATCTGTCGTCCAATCACTTGTATTGCTCTGTCCAATGTAGCTGGAGATAAGGAAGGAACAGCACACCTGACCTAGGGCTATAAAACCTGGCCAGGAATATTCCGAGCTCAGTTCAGGCAGACCTGGGTCTGCAGGGACACTAGAAGAGGACTGAGTTTTTAGCCAGTCAGATTGAGAAAACAAGACTGGGTTACCCCAGTTCCAGACTCTATTCCCAGCATACCATACCAGACAGGATAGGCCTAGCCCCTGCCTCTGAGAGTGGAGCTAATAGTAAAGTTATGAGGAAAGGGGATCATCATAACCTTCAGGCGTGATACCGAACCACTCCAGGACAAGCTAAGCTTCCTATTAGGACACGCTACCCCCAGCCTGCCCTCTGCTCAGGCGGCGATCTACCCTTCCTGTGGCTTCTCCCTCAAATGCATCTCAGCACATCCACCATTCTGTTAGTTAAAGGAACGTGCTTGATGTTTCATGCGGTCAATAAAGAACTGTAAGTTGTTTTGTTCAACCTCGCCTCCGTCTGGGTCCTGCTATCGGCTGTCACCAGCAAGGCCCCTGTCCACCACACAGAGACAAACTCTGACACCAAAGGGTTGACCCCAGGGAGATCGCTTATAGCAGCCTCTCCTCATCATTTCTTGTCAACACCACCCTGCTTGGAGACCTGCCAGCTGTAGGACACAAAAAGCCTGGTTTTACCTCCAATGACCAAGGAGGCAAGCGTGCTTACCGCCGCCAGATCTTCAGCCCAGCCAACAGACTGCGCCCGTACCAGGCCCAGGAGAACCAAGACCCTGGCCCCGGTGAGGGGATTTGCAAGTGGTACCGGCAGTTAGTGCAGGATATAGCTTGGTGCCTATCATGCTACGGCTCAAGTATATAAAAGAAGCTGATCCTATTAGAACAGCTACTCCAATTGCCCCTGACCGTGCTGCTCTACCCTGGTCCTCACATCTCAGGCTATCAGCCATTCTTAAGTGACTTGTGTGTCTGTCTTCCATAATGAACTGCTAATTTTGTTCACCTCTGCTCTTTTCCACGTGCTCTCGGCTGTCACCAGAGGCTACCCTAGTCGCACCACAAGAGAGCGAACCTAGGACAACCAAGGATTGCCAGTCCGCTTTAGCATTGCCTGCCTGCCCTCTACATTTCTTGCTCACAACACGGCTGCTGAGATCGAAGCAACCTGTCATGGCGTAGGGACACCCAGATGACACAATCAAGCTCCACCCACGCCACGAAGGGCTGCGACAACCCGCCTCCTGTGGCGCAGGAAAAAATTTAGAGCCCGCACAGCTCTTGCGGGAGGGCTTGGCTCCTCCCTCTGGCACGAAGCGCGACCTTCCTTGCCCCGCCTCAACGAAAGGCCAGAACTCGTGAGGATCTTGGGACACGTGAGGTCAGCACCATGTGGGTCCTCGGCCATTTCTGCGGGTTTAAGCAACCCGAGTTCTTGGAGTGTTCTGGAGCAACCATGGTTTTGGGTCTCTGCTCAGCCGAGTCGGAAGGCCATTCGCTGGGCACCGGCGCATGTGGACTTGACCAGGGCCTTCGTCAGAGCAGGACGTACTCCAAACGGTGCAGCAGAGCGCCAAGTTACCAACCCGGGCGGTTCCTAGTGCCTCTCCGGCTACCAGTGTGACCGGCCATGGCCCGCACTCTGTCAGAGCCAGCGCCTGGGCCATACTGCTGCCGTTGCGACCTGCATCGAGGCCCATGCTCCTGCCGACCAGCCTTGCCACCTGCCTTGGGTGGTTTCCTGGACCCTCAGCTGCTCCTTGCTCCTAGTTCCGGCACCGTGACCCGGACAACCGCGAGACCCGAGCCTACACCGGAGCGAGCGATCCCTACCCCGCACTCGGAACCTCCGCAGCCTCGAGGCCGAGGTTAGGCCCCTCCGCCGGCAACCTCCGCGACGGCTGTCTCGGAACAGCGACGCCAAGAAAAGGAAGCCCAGCGCTACATGGCCGGGCTGGTCTAAAGAGGGAGCTGGGTGAACAGAAAAAACCGCCACACCGGCATGGTCCGGTACTTCGACCGCAGCGGGCTATGGCTTTGCCACTCAGGACTATACCGGACTGGAAGTTTTTATCCCCCGCCGGTCCGTCAAAACGCCTGACTGGCGCGGACGAAGAGACTTCACAATTGAGACAGGGGAGTGATTCGAATTTTCCCTGACAGGAGGGACCTCGAGGGCCGTGGGCAGCTGGGCATGATCCGGATCCCAGACTACGATGAGGGACCACTACCCATCGTGCGTGAGCTGTATGAGGACAGACGAAGTGGCCGGAGTCTCGCAATACCTCTTCTTCCTCGGCGCGAGTCCCCGGGCGGTTGACCCACGTGAATGCTCCATCCACGGTGATCGGAGTACGGGCCCCATTGCTATTCATGGGCCCTGGATGATCCAGGGCGCCACCCCCCCCGTCTCTCCGGCAGGGAGCGTTGCAGTTCCCGCCCAGTTCTTCCGTGGGACGAGATATCACGGGTTGGTGAGCCTTGTCGGAGGGCTCCAACTAGATTCCTATTCTCCCCCCTGACCGGTTATCAGTGGGGTGCACGACTGGCCCCAGAAGAATCGGAGCAGGAGGGAGCCGCGGCCGCTGCCGCAGGATCCCATTATTTCTTTTCTGGACCCCTCTGTGGTTCCTGGCTCTGTTGAGCCCCCGGCTGGAACAGCCGACACCCCGGGTGACAGCACCCCCTCCGTGAATTCAGGAGGATGCTGCTTGCGCCTGCAGTTCCTGCAGCTGCCACCGGGTGTCCCCAGCCGGCCTCTACCACCGCTGAGGATGGACAGGATTCCCTGCTGACTTGGATCCTGTCCCATGCTGAACCCAGCAAGAGCATGATTAACCCTGAGGGCTGTAGCCCTCTTCAGGTACTGTGCATATTGTAAATATTTATTTCTGTCTACCCTATAGACAAGAAACTGTCCTGAGACTCTTACCCTTTATTATCTCAGTTAAGAGATTTTCCACTGTCATGTGCTATGATAGCACCCTCCTCTGCCAAGCAGAGATTCCTACAAAGGACTCTGTCCCTGTACACAGAGGAGACCCTTTCGTCTTTTTGCAATTTCCCCACATCAGGGCTGTACCAGAAGATTGGAATTTGCTATTAAAGACCTTCCTGTGAGACTTTTGCCAACTCCAAGGAAAAGTTGCTACGTTATTGACTTCTTATATTGCACTTAATGCCTTCCTTTTAGGTATGGACATTCTGCATGCACTATTATGCCTTTCTTTTCAAGTAAAGAGACATTTTATTATGCTACCCTGTGTAGCCTACCTCTGTAACGTTTGTAATGTTTGTAGAGTGATACCCATCTGGGCCTAAGCCAAGTGAGTTTACAACATGTTTGCACATTGTTCAATATATGTCAGTAGTTTGCACTACCTTTTATAGGCTTCAGATTGTAGTGTGGCGTTCGTGTCGGACCGTTCTATGTAAAAAACCCTGACCGCTAAATTATCCCAAAAGAGGTGCACGTGGGGGTAGTCCGTAAACTGCGGGTCTTTAGGGGACCGGGGGTGGGTGTTACCAGAGATAGACACTGGATGGCGCTCATACAAGGGTAAGAATGTTAGTCGCAGGGTACTTGTACATTGTACCAATGTCTTATTGTGTCACATATGCCAATGTAATGCATTAATATATACACAATATATATTGTCGCCAGGGAAGAAGTGTTTACATAACAAATATACGGCCCTGGTGCAAGGAGTGGATTACAGTACATGACACCACACCTTTCCTACTGTACAGTTTGGTTTAATGGCGTTAGAGGACCAACTGTCATACTTAGCATTTACATCTGGTCTTGTCCGACCCCAACCCAGGTGCCTGTCTCCAGGACCAGGGCGGTTTGTCCCTACATATCATGTAGCCTACACTTCATAGAAGTGCCCCTATCTACCTCTGCGCCCCAAAACCATCCGTATCAGTAGATCGAGCCGAGGGGCTCTTTCAATTGCCCCGGGGGTAGGGGGGTATGCAGCCCCTCGCCGATGCAAGGCGAAGGAGTGCTTGCGAATACGTTCCCACGCATGTTCATCACTACACAGGACATTGCAGTGGTAGATCCTGCCTGGCAAGGTAGGAGTTAAGTGTTTTGTATGATGCAGATCTGTGTCCAATCAATTGTATTGCATTGTCCAAGTAAGCTGAGATGTAATTGGAGGAACAGCCACCACTGACCTAGGGGCTATAAAACCCTGGCCAGGAATATTCCAGAGCTCCGTTCAGGCAGACCTGAGGTCTGCAGGACACAGAAAGAGACTAGTTTTGCCTAGCTAGAGGAGAAGAAGCAGACTGGGTTACCCCCAGTCCAGACTCTATTCCGCCAGCATACCATACCAGAGCAGGAAGAGCTAGCCCCTGCCTCTGAAGAGTGGAGCTAATAGATAAGAGTTAGTGAGGAAAGGGTATCACTACTTTCAAGGTGAACTGAACCACTCCAGGACAGCATGAAGCTTCCTATTAGGACACAGCTACCTCCCAGCCTGCCATTTGCATCCAGGGTGGGATCTACCTCCGTGTGCTTCCTCCAAATGCATCTCAGCACTCTCCACCATTCTGTTAAAGGCACGTTGCCTGCATGTCCTGTCGGTTCAATCTGCCTCCGTCTGGTCCTGCTACTAGGCTGTCACCCACTCACACGGCACCCTGTCACCCACACAGAACGAATACTCTGAACACCACAAGGGTTGCCCCAGGGAGATCCGCCTACGCACCAGCCTCTCCTCATCATTTCTCTTGCCACACACCACCCTGACGGGGACCTGCCATGCCTGTAGCGACAGCCCTCCGTTCCCCATACAAGCACCCGTGACACAACTTCTGCTTAGTGCCGCACACCGCCAGCCCTCAGGTACTCATACGCGCGGGCACCCCGGCCTGCACTCAGCCACCCGGGAGAAAAAGGCTATCCCTCGGCGGTGATGTGGCCATTTTGTTAACCGATCGATGTACCAGTCTAAGTTACCACAAATATGTAATTGTTTACACAATCTGTTATCTCACATTGTGTTAACATGCGTTTACAACTGCGGCTTCTTTACGAAAGGTAAACTGCTAATGTAGTAGAGCCAAATTCACTCTCCTAGTTCACTGGTGTTAATTTGTTTTAAAATGTCACATGAAAAACTACCAACCAAAGCGCAACGCTGTGCCACCGCGCGCCACGAGGCCGCTTCACACATTCACAGTTCTCTGCCCCATACGGGGACATAGTTGACCCCCCCCCCCACCCCCCCCCCCCTCCAGAGAATCTTAATGGATGATAGGGCTGAAACATAGAAAGTGGGGCACGACACATCGCGGCTGTCATCACGTATCGGCTGCTCGAAGTCCAATGTAACTCTGTCTCTGTTGTTCAGCCACTCAGTGCCATGAGGCTATATAGGGGATTCCCTTTGACGCAGGCCGCGCTGGCCACTCTAATACGGGGGTTCCATAGCACCAGCATATACACGGGAAACCTCCTCCAACAGTTCTCCCTATTGACCTCCAATTTTCCGCCCATGCCCCCCGACCATCGGATTTCCTCCTAATCCGGTTGATGATGGTAGTGTAAATATGATGATGAATGACATTAAGAGTACAAACTGCGTGTCTGTCTGCGACTGGCGGGAAGTCGCTTCGTACAAAGGCTAAAGGGGTCAGGCTAGGCCAGAACATGCAGAGGGTTTATACTAGGACAGAGGGGGAATGTTGCCCAGAATCCACGCCGATACAACTGTAACAACACCCATCAGCCTGTGTGAGAGCTTTCACAGCTAAGAGAGCTGTAGCAGTTGTATCGAAGTTAGAGGGGAGTTTTCTATACAGGAGTTATACTTTCTCCCTGCACTGATACAATGTCATAAACTTACAAACACAGAGACATTATTTTTCGCTACTGATAATTTAAACTGTTGCCGATACAATTGTAGCAAACCACTCAGCTGTGTGGCAGCTCTGCGTGCTTTAGAGGCTTGGGGATTTTCTATAAACTACGTCAATTCAATGACAGGCAGCGAGGACCTTGCGAGGTGGTGAACTCAAAATCTAGTCTTAAAGTCACAGACCTTGAATTTATGGCAGACAGGACCACCGCTTTCAGTATAACATATGGGGGGGAGGGGGGAGAAGCGGTCGGGGGGTCTTGTCTGCCCTACACCTCTTATAATTGAATATAGTAAGACGGGGAGTTTTACGTTCCTGGGACACCTCAGTCCGTAGAAACACACGGACTTGCAGCGGCACAACACTCATCATACATGGCAAAATATTTATATAAAGCGGGGTTAATCAACAGGTAGCAGCCCCTCCCCCTCCCCGCCCGCGCTCAAGCATCTGCCAAATAATTAATGCAGAGTTTTGCCTTGGTTCTGTTTTTTTGGGTGGAGGGACATGGACTCCATCCCTGATAAGGCGGCAGATGGACTGACCAACATGACCAGGAGACTCGGTAATCTGGTCGCCCCCCTAAGAAAACACTGCTTGCCCCTTGTGTACGATTCCAACATTTCAGGAGGCAATTATGGTACAATGCAAAATATGACCGGCGGCACTATAGGGGATAAAGCTAGTTGTACTGGAATGATATCATATATGATGGCCATATATCATATATACCTGTGGTATAACCACATATGTTGTTAATACCACGTATATGTCTACAGATATTGTATGTATATACCCCCGCATAACCCACACTCAATCTGATTAACTGTGGATCATAACCACATCTGTATAATAGCAACCCGCGCATAACACATTAACCGCGCAAACCATCTATCGTATTTATACTGATGTAGTTACCACATCTTACATATATTATGATACTTACTGCATCACTACGGTACTCACCATGCCAATAGTGTTTATCATACTGTTTAGGACATGTATAGCGTTACAATGTTATGTAGCCATATAATAACATTTACCATTAGGGGGCGCTATTCTAGTCTACAAATTAGATGCACAGTGAATGTGAATCCTCTTAGGTGAGGAGTCTCCGGAAGATTGGTGAACGGGGGCTTGCCTTTAAAGTGGATGGAGAGCTGGCACTCTTGGGATTTAACCCTGATCACCCATGGCTGGAAAGAACGAGTGGACGTCAATGTGCAGACCCACTGGGGGGAGGTGATGTAATAGAAAAGATACCACCTAGAGAGTCAGATTAGCTATGAAGGTTGGTGTTGGTCGCTCACTGAACCGCCCCAAACAGGCTTATCAGGAGCGCCCATAGGGGCTGGGGTCTGTCCGTACCAGCGCCGTCATCGGGGGGTGTAATACCCCGCGGGGTTAAGCCAGGACCGGAGTGGGGACCGTTCCACAGATGCCTCTGTCTTTTAAGTGCTCGTGGGGCGCTTGAGGAGAGAACAGAGCAGGAGCAAACAGACAACTCATTGGCAATACTTATAGGGAAGTCATAAGTGCAGTTGGCAGTGTTGTCCAGCCACGAAACCCATGCGCCACCAGTGGCACCAGAGAAAATCCGCATCTTTCAGCTCATTTTTAGATTTTTTATGGGACATGACAGATACGTCCCCCCCCCGCGGTCATGGCTGCTAAACAAGAAAGCCAAAAATGTATCCCACAACGCATCGTGAGTTGATGTAAAGCGATCCTAAATCTATAGTCAGTTATGAAAAGCCTGAACTACTCCACTAAAATCTTTCATAGATTCGGCCTAATCACATTTATCGATGACATTTCTATTTGGTAATATATTGCAAACATTGGACTGTACGCAGATGTATTCAGTAGTCTTAATTCTTCATAGGCTACAACTGCTTGCTGTGCATTCCATTTTTATACTCGAGGTCATGGAAACTCATCTGATGCCGCATGATCTATTTGCTTCCAGTAACTTCAGATCGATGTCTCCTCATGGCATAAAATCACTACGAACATCACACAGCAAATAGTAAGCTGATTGTAACCTGAGATAAATATATGCGAGAGACGGGGCGTGCGGCAGATGTATCTATGGAGTCCTTGCTCACTACATACAGATTATACAGCCACCACTAGGGGGAGCTCACTGCATACAGATTATACACCACCACTAGGGGGAGCTCACTACATACAGATTATACATCACCACTAGGGGGAGCTCACTACATACATATTATACACCACCACTAGGAGGAGCTCACTACATACAGATTATACACCACCACTAGGGGGAGCTCACTACATACATATTATACACCACCACTAGGTGGAGCTCAATACATACAGATTATACACCCCCACTAGGGGGCTCACTACATACAGATTATACAGCCACCACTAGGGAGATCACTACATACAGATTATACACCACCACTAGGGGGAGCTCACTACATACAGATTATACACCACCACTAGGGGGAGATCACTACATACAGATTATACACCACCACTAGGGGGAGATCACTACATACAGATTATACACCACCACTAGGAGGAGCTCACTACATACACATTATACACCACCACTAGGGGCTCACTACATACAGAATACACCACCCTAGGGAGCTCACTACATACAGATTATACACCACCACTAGGGGGAGATCATACATCCAGATTATACACCCACTAGGGGAGCTCACTACATACAGATTATACACCACCACTAGGGGGAGCTCACACATACAGTTTACACCACCACTAGGTGGGCTCCTACTACAGATTAACACCACCACTAGGGGGAGCTCACTACATACAGATTATACACCACCACTAGGGGGACCACACATACATATACACCACCACTAGGGGGAGATCACTACATACAGATTATACACCACCACTAGGATGACTCACTACATACAAATATACACTACCACTAGGGGAGTCACTACATACAGAATCAGCACCACTAGGAGGAGCCACTACATACAGATTATAACACCACCACTAGTGGAGCTCACTACATACGATTATACACCACACTAGGGGAGCACTACATACAGATTATACACCCCACTAGGGGGAGCCACTACATACAGATTAAACACCACCACTGGGGAGTCACTACATACAATATACACCACCACTAGGGAGCTCACTCATACAATTATACACCACCACTAGGGGAGTCACTACATACAGATTATACACCACCACTAGGGGGAGGTCCACTACATACAGATTATACACACCACTAGGGAGGTCACTACATACAGTATACACCACCACTAGGGAGCACTACATACAGATTATACACCACCACAGGGGGAGATCACTACATACAGATTACACCACCACTAGGAGGAGCTCACTACAATACAGATTATAACCAATACTAGGAGGAGCTCAGAACATACGATTAACACCACTAGTGGATCATACATACGATTTCACACCACTAGGGAGGATCACTACAACACATTATACACACCACTAGGGGAACTCACTACATACAGATTAGACACCACCACTAGGGGGAGATCACTACATACAGATTATACACCACCACTAGGGGGAGCTCACTACATACAGATTAACAACACCACTAGGAGGAGTCACTACATACAGATTTATATCCTACCAGTAGGGAGATCACTACATACAGATTATACACCACCACTAGGTGGAAGCTCACTTCAAACAGATTAACACCACCACTAGGGGAGCTCACTACATACAGTATACACCACCACTAGGGAGATCACTACATACAGATTTATCCCACCACTAGGGAGGTCACTACATACAATTATACACCACACAGGGGAGGTCACTACATACAGATTATACACCACCACTAGGGGGAGTCTACACAACAGATTAAGACACCATAGGGAGATCACTACATACGATTAATACACCACCACTAGGTGAAGCTCACTGCATACAGATTATACACCACCACTAGGAGGAGCTCCCTACATACACATTATACACCACCACAGGGGAGATCACTACAACAGATTATATACCACCACTAGGGGAGGTCACTACTACAGATTATACACCACCACTAGGGGGAGGGTCACTACATACAGATTATACACCACCACTAGGGGGAGGTCACTACATACAGATTATACACCACCTAGGGGGACGTCACTACATACAGATTTACACCAAACTAGGGGAGCTCACTACATACAGATTATATACCACACTAGGGGGAGATTACTACATACAGTTTTAACACCACCAGGGGCGAGATCACTCATCAATTACCCCACCACTGAGGAGGCTCACTACATACAGATTATACACAACCACAAGGGGCGCTCACTACATACAGATTAACACCTCCACTGGGGAGGTCCCACATACGATTATACACCACCACTAGGGGAGCATCACTACATACAGATATACACCCAAAGGAGATCACTACATACAGATTATACACCACCACTAGGGGGAGTCACTAACATACAGATTATACACCACCACTAGGGGAGATCACTACATACAGATTATACACCACCACTAGGGGAATCACTACATACAGATTATACACCACCACTAGGGGGAGAGTCAACCCTACAGATATACACCACCACTAGGGGAGATCACTACATACAGATTTACAACCACCACTAGGGGCGCCACTATACCAGATTATACACCACCACTAGGGGAGATCATACATACAAATTATCCACCACCACTAGGAGGAGATCACTACATACAGATTTACACCACCACTAGGGAAGATCACTAATACAGAATACACACACCACTAGGGGGAGCTTACACTACACGATTATACACCACTACTAGGGGGAGATACAGTCACTAACAGAAGGATTGGGCCAGATCCGAGCCTGCTCTGCTGCGAGGACCTTTTCGTGTTTCCTCCTGTTAATTCCACGCCCATGTGACACTAATGAGACACTAATTGGCCGCTGATGTGTCAAAAAACTAACATCCTCCATTCGGCCCTCATCCTCCTTTCCCGGAGCGACAGCTCTCCGCCACTTCCTGGACATCACTCCAAATGGTTTTAAGTACTTATACTTGTCTGCGGTTTATACAGTCACAAATCCCGCGTGGACTGGAGAGCACCAAGGCAGGACGCCCTGAAATCTAGGAAACTGTTGCCCCTGGATTAAGGTCAGGACTGTGCCTGCTGGCGGACCACCAAGCCTGAACACGAGGTTCGTAAAGAGGATTTCAGCTTTAAATGTTGAAGAAGTTGAACAACTTCCTAATAGTCGTGGTATTAGCTGTTGCCTCACGCACTGACAACAAGCCTATAGAGATGCTTCCAGGTTGGGTTTGCTACATGTATCCAATCTAAAAATACACAACTGCCCTTTGCTACTTTTACCTGCACTGAAACATTGCTAGCAAAACCTCAAAAAAAAAAACCCGCTGCGTTTAGCATTGTCTACACTGATGGAACAATCGTAGAGAAGTGGAGACAGGAACGGGCCCCGCCCCCCCGTGAGGGCGTTTCACACATTGCGCTTTGGTTTGCATTTCCTTTGCGTTTTAAAGCATGTATAACAGCGGAGGAGAGAGGATTTGCCCAATTACAGTACTATTCCATTTGCAACACCCTCGCCGATGCACGGCGAAGGAAGTGCTTGCAATACGTACCCCACAGCATGTCAATGAACCTCACACGGGGACATGCAGTGGATAGAATCCTGCCTGGCAAGGCAGAGTTAAGGTGTGTTTTGTATGGATGTGCAAGAATCTGTCGCACAATCACTTTGTATTGCAGTCTGTCCAATGTAGCGGAGATGTAAGTGTAGGAACAGCCACCACCTGACCTAGGGCTAAAAACCCCTGGCCAGGAATATTCCGAGCTGCAGTCCAGGCAGACCTGAGGTCGCAGACACTAGAAGAGACGAGTTTTAGCCTAGCTCAGATGAGAAGAACAGACGGTTACCCCAGTCCAGACTCTATTCCCCACATACCATACCAGACAGGAGAGCCTAGCCCCTGCCCTCTGAGAGTGAGCAATAGATAAAGTTATTGAGGAAAGGGGTATCATCCATACTTCAAGGGTGATACCGGAACCACTCCAGGCACGCTGAAGCTTCCTATTAGACACAGCTACCTCCCAGCCTCCTCTGCTCCAGCGCGATCTACCTCCTGTGCTTCCTCCATGCTCTCAAGCACTCACCATTCGTTAAAGCACTTGTGATGTTCTGTCGGTTCCATAAAGAACTGTAATTGTTTTTGTTCACCTCTGCCTCCGTCTGGGTCCCATGCTATACGGCTGTCACCATCACAGGCACCCTGTCACACCACAAGAGACAATACCTGACAACCAAACGGGTTGCCCCAGGAGAGCGCTATAGCAGCCTCTCCCTCTGCATTTTGTCAACACCACCCTGCTGGAGACCTGCCAGGCTGTAGGCACAACCAGATGACAATCAAGCTCCACCCACGCACGAAGGGCGCGAACCCCGCCTCCTGTGGCGCAGGAAAAATTAGAGCCCGCCACAGCTCTTGGGGGAAGGGCTTGGACTCCTCCCTCTGGCACGAAGCGGACTTCCTGCCCCGCCTCACAAAGGCCAGAACTCGGAGGATCTTGACAGTGAGGTCAGCACCATGTGGGGTCCTCGGCCCTTTCCTGCGGTGGAGCAACCCGAGTTCTTGGAGGTTTCGGGAGACCCATGGTTTTGGTCTGCTGCCAGCCGGTCCGGAGACCCTTCGCTGGGCACCGGCTGCATGTGGTACTGACCCGGGCCTTCGTCACCAGAGACGTACTCCAAACGCTGACAGAGCGCCAAGTACCACCCGGCGGTTCCTATGCCTCTCCCGGCTACCATGCGTCCGCGGGCCCCACGTGAGCCCCCTCCTGAAGCCAGCGCCTGGGCCTACTGCTGCCGTGCGACCTGCATCGAGGCCCACTGCTCCTGCCGACCAGCCTACCGCCTGCTTTGGTGGTTCCTGACGCCTCCGCTGCCCTGCCCTGCCTTCCGGCACCTAGCCCGACAACCTGCGAGACCGAGCCTACACCGGACGACCCTACCCCCAGCACCGGCACCTCCGCAGCCTCGAGGCCGAGGTTAGGCCCCCGCCGGCAACTCGCGACGGCTGTCTCGGAACAGCGACGCCAAGAAAAGGAGGCCCCAGCGCTACACTGGCCGTCCGGTCTAAAGAGGGAGCCTGGGTGAAGAAAAAACCGCACCACCGGCATGGTCCGGTACTTCGACCGGCAGCATGGCTATGGCTTTGCCACTCAGGACTATACCGGACTGGAAGTATTTATCCCCCGCCGGTCCGTCAAAACGCCTGACTGCGCCGGAGAAGAGTTCACAATTTAAGACCGGGAGTGTATCGATTTTCCCTGCAGGAGGGACCTCGAGCCGTGGGCAGCTGGCATGATCCGACCCAAGCTACGATGAGGGACCACAACCCATCGTGCGTGAGCTGTATGAGGAGACGAGTGGCCGATCTCGAACCCTTCTTCCTCTGCTGCGAGTCCCCGGGCGGTGACCCACGTGAGCTCCATCCACGGTGATCGGGAAGTACGGCCCCATTGCTTTCATGGGCCGGGCATGATCCAGGGCGCCACCCCCACCGTCTCTCTCCGGCAGGGAGCGTTCCAGTTCCGCAGTTCTTCCGTGGGAGAGGATATCCCGGTTGCGTGAGCCTTGTCCGGAGGCTCCAACTAGATATCCTATTCTCCCCCTGCCGGTATCATGTGGGTGACGACCCGGCCCCAGAAGAATCGGAAGCAGAGGGAGCCGCGGCGCTGCGCCGCAGGATGCCCATTTATTTCTTTCTGAGACCCCTCTGTTGTACCTCCTCGAGGTGGATCACAAGTGTTTATGTTACCAGCTGGAGGATATTCCTTCCCCATGGAATCTCACAGCACATGCCACCAGATCAGCAGCGTCTTCCTGGGCTGAGATTACACTGGAGCAGGTATCTAACGCCGCAGTCTGGTCAAACCCTTCAACCTCCGTAAAACCCCCCGGGCTGGATGTAGGCTCCGGGGCGGCCATCGGCATAAGAGAGCTTAGTGCGGCTGCCTCATGTTATTCCCACACTGTATTATTACTTCTCACGTCTCATTCAGTGGTGCCTGAGGATGACCAGGAATAGGAAAATTTGCTCACCGACATTTTTGTTTCCTGTAGTCTGAAGGCAGCACATGTGACCACCCCCCCCTCCCCCCAATACATTTTACACCACCACTAGGAGGAGCTCACTACATACAGATTATACACCACCACTAGGGGGAGATCACTACATACAGATTATACACCACCACTAGGGGGAGATCACTACATACAGATTATACACCACCTAGTGGTGGTATATAATCTGTATGTAGTGATCTCCCCCTAGTGGTGTGTATATGTATGTAGTGATCTCCTCCTAGTGTGGTGTATAATCTGTATGAGTGAGCTTCACCTAGTGGTGGTGTATAATCTGTATGTAGTGACTCCCTCCCTATGGTGTATATAATCTGTATGTAGTGATCTCCTCCTATGGTGTGTATAATCTGTATGTAGTGAGCTCTCCCCCTAGTGGTGGTGTATAATCTGTATGTAGTGATCCCCCCTAGTGGTGGTGTATAATCTGTATGTAGTGAGCTCCTCCTAGTGGTGGTGTATAATCTGTATGTAGTGATCTCCCCCTATGTGTGTGTAAAATCTTATGTAGTGATCTCCCCTAGTGGTGGTATATAATCTGTATTTGTGAGCTCCTCCTAGTATTGGTCTATAATCGTTTAGTGAGCTCCTCCTAGTGGGGTGATAATCTGTATGTAGTGATCTCCCCCTAGTGGTGGTGTATAATCTGTATGTAGTGCCTCCCTAGTGTGTGGTGTATCACTGTATGTAGTTGACCTCCCATAGTGGTGTTGTTATAATCTGTATGTAGTGACCTCCCCCTAGTGGTGGTGTATAATCTGTATGTAGTGACCTCCACCCCTAGTGGTGGTGTATAATCTGTATGTAGTGAGCTCCTCCTAGTGGTGGTGTATATCGTAGTATGTTGATCTCCCCTAGTGGTGGTGTATAATCTGTATGTAGTGAGCTCCCCGTGGTGGTGTATAATCTGTATGTAGTGAGCTCCCCTAGTGGTGGTGTATAATCGTATGTAGTGAGCTCCCACTATGGTGGTGTATAATCGTATGTAGTGAGCTCCTCCTAGTGGTGCTGGATAACTTGTATGTAGTGACTCCCCTAGTGGTGTGTACTTTATGTATGTAGTGAGCTCTCTCCTAGTGGTGGTGTATATCTGTATGTAGTGATCTCCCCCTAGTGGTGTGTCATATATTGTATGTGTGAGCCCCCTAGTGGTGGTGTATAATCTGTATGTAGTGAGCTCCCCCTGTGGTGGTGTATAATCTGTATGTAGTGAGCCCCCCTAGTGGTGGTGTATAATCTGTATGTGTAGTGAGCTCACATAGTGTGGTGTATAATCTGTTATTGAGTGAGCTCCTCCTAGTGGTGGTGTATAATCTGTTGTAGATCTCCCTAGTGTTGTGTGATAATTGTATGTAGGAGCTCCCCTAGTGGTGGTGTATAATCGGTATGTTGTGAGCTCCTCCTAGTGGTTTGGTGTATATATGTGTAATGTAGTTGAGCTCCCCTAGTGGTGTGTATATCTGTATGTAATGCTCCCCTAGTGGTGTGTATAATCTGTATGTAGTGATCTCCCCCTAGTGGTGGTGTATATCTGTATGTAGTGAGCTCCCCTAGTGGTGGTGTATAATCTGTATGTAGTGATCTCCCACTAGTGGTGGTGTATAATCTGTATGTAGTGAGCCCCCTAGTGGTGGTGTATAATCTGTATGTATTGACTCCCCTAGTGGTGGTGTATAATATGTATGTAGTGAGCCCCCCTAGTGGTGGGTGTATAATGTATGTAGTGAGCTCCCGCGCTAGTGGTGTGTACTCTGATTGTATGTATGCATCTCCCCCGAGTGGTGGTGTAATCTGTATGTAGTGAGCTCCCCCTAGTGTGGTGTATAATCTGTATGTAGTGTCCCCCCTAGTGGTGGTGTATAATCTGTATGTGTGAGCTCCTTCTAGTGGTGGTGTGTAATCTGTATGTAGTGACTCCTCCTAGTGGTGGTGTATAATCTTATGTAGTGACTCCCCGAGTGGTGGTGTATAATCGTGTAGTGTGCTCCCCTAGTGGTGGTGTATAATCTGTATGTAGTGATCCCCCCATAGTGGTGGCTGTGATAATCTGTATGTGTGAGCTCATACGCCTTGTTCTCATAAATCGCTGGATCAGTTGGCCTGTTCACACCAGAATTTGGGATAATTTTATTATAGAAGCACAACACTCAAATTTGCTACAATCGGTTTTTTTAAAAAAAAAACATGCTTAATTGTAGACATCAGACACTAAATATCAGAAGAAGAGAAAATGTGAGAGATCAATGCAGTGATCAGTGGTCATTGCTGGGTGGTGCGAAGGTAGTGAGGCGTTTCTTTAGTGCTGCGTCTGTGAGCTGCGCTCTCATGGCTCTATCGAGCTTGGCCGGATCCTGCGTGTTTCAGGGCCACACAGTGTGTGATTGATGGCGGTGGTGCGGGAGCTGAGGCTTGCTCTGTGACCGCCCTTGTCTTCGGAGTGCTCGCTACTGTGCCAGAAGCGGTCATTTGCTCGGCTGCTGGACACGGCCACAGAGACGACTCAGATTTATTTGATTCCAAGTGCTGATGTGATCCTTCTATGTGTCCTGTCTGTAGTAGAAGAGGATCGTTGTCATCTGCAAATCATAGCGAGGAGAACATCTACAGATTTGGGGAACATAGAGGTGGGGTGGCTCGAGGATGACCGTGCTCCTACTCCACAGGGGCATGAGGATGTAAGGATTGTCCTATCTGCAGGCATCAAAAGATTGCAAAGTTGTGCTTAAAGGGGTCTCCTATTCTCCACATAGGGGTGGGTAATTTTAAGCTCCCATCTCTTCTCTCTGTAAAATTGTCTCATAAGGATGCCTCCGTTTCCCTTGGTCCCAGCTGTGTGTGCTCAGGATCCAGGTTGGTTTCCTATGAGGTGGAGCAGTAAATTCTGCGAGACGTCCACACATTGGTCAGATAGTCGCAGGCAGCGCTCGCACCCTCATGACTATATATGGGGATGCGGTAAGTGGCGAACACCAACATAAATCAATGCAAACGAGGACAGAAAAATGAGCACAAAGTTTTTCTTTGTGTTTGATAATTATCAGGGGAAGTGGCGCATTAATAAAACGTCTCCCCAGAGGTGGCCGCGCAGGAGATAGATACGGCTGCCCAGCGCTGTCCTGCTTCCGCCAGCTAATAGAGGGGGAAACACATTGTAATCCGCCGTCTCCGATCCCCACTCATTAGTCATACCCTCATTGGTTATTATATTTGTGCCGGCAGATTCTCTTATACAATAAGAGCACAGTGGATACATTGTAACTACATGTACAAAGCAGAAGTCACGCCCCATCTGAGGTCACCCCTCTGCCGGCACCCCCTATTTTGCCACCATAGTATATACTGGATGTAGAGGATATACATGGCCTGGCCAGGGATATGTGTATGTGATGTCCAGCTCAATTTTCATTACTTTGTTTGCTTACTTACCCAGTATCGAGTTCTCGAGTCCCCGGGTCACCCCTCGATTAAGCCGGAGAGGGCCCTATCTAATCCTCGCCCCTCTCTGATGCCAGCATAGACCTGCAGACCATGATCCGCACGTCCCCCAACTCACTGGTGGCGTATATCAACAACTCCCGGAGCAGCTCTGCCGCCAGCGGCTCCTATGGGCACTTATCAGCCGGAGCAGATCAGGTGAGTGAAGTGTTAGCTCTGCTTCACCATATCTGGGATATGGAGAGGGCAATGGATCATCATCTAGCAGGATATCTCCTTGTCCATTATTTCTATTGATTCAGTACATGACATTATGGTTCTCTCTGAATTATGTCAGTAGTTTACCTCTCGATACTTGTAACAATAGATCTGATTCCTCGTCTCTTCCGTCCAGCCTTCAGTTTCCCTCATCCCATCAACCCAATGGCCTACCAGACAGCTACTGAACCAGCAGAGGAGTCTGAGCTCCACTTTGGGACAGTCCGCTCATTCATCCATCCCCCACCCTTGCACTGCGCCAGCAGGGGTGTGTGCCAGCCTCCAGCCTGTGCCAGCCACCCACAGCAGCAATGCACATCCATCCCCGCCAGGTGAGCAGGCAGCTTGTGCCCTCGTGTGAGCCACAAATAACCTGTAGATAGATGTAGTGCTATGCAGGTGTGTGGTTCTGATCCTGGACACACCCTTTAGGATCGCACCTCCGTGAGTTTAGTTTAATACATTTGTACTGGATAATATCCACAATAGGGCCTAGTAATTACCATGGAGTTAAATGGACTTGTAGACTTCTGTTCCTCATTGTCTAACTGATCGCCTATGCACTCTTACTAGAAGCCGAGCAGCGAGTCAGCGGTGAGCAGTACGGTCAATCAGGTGATCAACAAGCGCAGCAAGGTCAAGATCGAAGAGACGCACCAAGCAGGGACTCCTCCCCCAGCCCCCCGGTAATATGATCATCACACATGCAGGATATGTTGAAATCAACAAATCTACTGACCATCACTGGTACATTGTATCCAACATGTATGTGCCCCATAAACTGTGACTGTACGTCAAACAAGTGAATGATACACAAGAACATGATTGATAGTTGTGTATTTGATGACTGATGTCTCCTGTAATAACAACATCCTGATTTGGGACTTTCCTTTATTCTCTCTACTGGAACTACCCTTTATATTACGAAATAACATAATAAAACAACAACCTTAAGGACATCTACCACCAGGTGAAGGATTGTAAACCAAGCACACTACATACTGGTGTGTGCCCCCTTTGACAGGATTCATTTTTCATTTAGCTTCTCATGGGCTTGTTTTAACAAATGCTTAAAATTATGCAATGAGTGCATGAGAAGCTCCGGGCTCCAGAGAGGTTAATGGAACCTAGACCCCTCAGGCTCTTTGCATAATATTGAAGCTTTTTTATTGTACAAACAAGGATAAAGAAGCAATAAAGGAGAACAGATCCTGCCAGAGGGGGCTCACATCAGTATGTCAGTGTGATTGGTTTACATTCTGTGGTCCTTTAGATTGTCCACCTATAAAACCAACTCCTTTTAGTCTTTACGCTCTTTCTCCTTCCGGCAGGATGTAACTGACCTGAAAGACGATTTGACAGAGAGACTGTAAACAGGAACCAAGGTCATCTATGAGACCAATTGCCACTGGGAGAGCTGCACCAAGAGTTTGACACCCAGGACCAGTTGGTTCATGTGATTGTCCCGGTCACCTCAGATTCATTACTATGTGTGTATCCATCATGTTGGGAAGCAAATACACAAAGCCAGATTACACGATAAACTGTTAATGGTATTTGTCAGGACATACCAGATCCCATCCCTGAAAAATAGATCATAGATCATCACATAATGCAGATCCCATCCATAGAGCAACCAACTCATTACATCAGAACAGATCCTACCCCTAAGAACCTGCTAATCATAATAGGTAGATCCCACCCCTGGAGAACCTGCTCATTATCACAGCAGTCCCACCCCGGACCTGCTCATCATCATAGATGCTACCCCAAAGGCACCTTCAATCAGCATAGGGTAGATCCTTCCCCTAAAGGACCTGTTATCATCATAGGGCGGATTCTACCCCTGAGGGACCTGTTAATCATCATAGGGCGGATTCCACACATGGGGTCCCTAATAATCATAGGGAAGAAACAACCCCTGAAGATCCAGTTCATTATCACACAGGAGATCCCTCCCCTGAGGAACTGCTACTCAAAGGAAATATCCCACCCTGGGGGACGTTGTAATCATCATAGGGCAGATCCTGCCCCTGGAGATCCAGTTCATTATCATGATCCCCCCTTAGGACCCTGCTCATATATCATAGGGAAATTCCACCCAAGGGTAACCTGCTAATCATAATAGTGCAGGTCCCACCCCTGAGGGACCTTTTAATAATCGGGGCAGATCCTATCCCCTAGAGAACCAACTTGTTTCAACAGCAGATTACTATTATTTAGTTGGCATTTATTTCTTGTGCTGTACAATCAGTAAGGGTTCACATACATTACATTAAGATACAAACAAATGAAAGTACAAAATACAAAACTACAGTGATCAGGGGACAAGTGGGAGGAGGCACCCTTCCCCAAGGGCTCACATCTATATGGGAGGGAGATGGGGATATAGGGGAGCTCCACCCCTGAGGGACCTACTAATCATCACAGGGCAGATCCCTGAGGGACCAATTAGTAATCATAGTGCAGATCCTACCCCTAGAGATCCAGTTTATTATTACAGATCCCTGAGAAACCTTAGGGTGCAGTCACACGTTGCATTTACCAGCTGCGTTTAAAAACGCATTGGAATAGTGAAGAGTGATTTGCCTTATTAAACAAGCTTTAACACTGTTTGTACAACAAAAATGCCCCGTTAATAGGGGGAGGTCACTACATACAGATTATACACCACCACTAGGGGGAGGTCACTACATACAGATTATAGACCACCAGTAGGGGGAGATCACTACATACAGATTATACACCACCACTAGGTGAAGCTCACTGCATACAGATTATACACCACCACTAGGAGGAGCTCACTACATACACATTATACACCACCACTAGGGGGAGATCACTACATACAGATTATATACCACCACTAGGGGGAGGTCACTACATACAGATTATACACCACCACTAGGGGGAGGTCACTACATACAGATTATACACCACCACTTATCATCAGATCTTATTACAGTCCAGCAGTGATATAAGAGGAGGAGCCGATATCATCACATCTTATTACAGTCCAGCAGTGATATAAGAGGAGGAGCTGATATCATCCCATCTTATTACACTCCAGTAATGATATAAGAGTAGGAGCTGATATCATCACATCTTATTACAGTCCAGCAGTGATATAAGAGGAGGAGCTGATATCATCACATCTTATTACAGTCCAGCAGTGATATAAGATGTGATGATATCAGCTCCTCCTCTTATATCACTGCTGGAGTGTAATCTGTATGTATTGATCTCCCCTAGTGGTGGTGTATACTGTATGTAGTGATCTCCCCCTAGTGGTGGGTGTTAATCTGTATGTAGTGATCCACCTCCCAGTGGTAGGTAGATCTGTATGAGTGACCCCCTTAGTGGTTTGTGTATAATCTGTATGTAGTGAGCTCCTCCTAGTGGTGGTGTAATAATCTGTATGTAGTGATCTCGCCCCATTGTGGTGTAAACTGTATGTAGTATCTCCCCCTAGTGTGGGTATAATCTGTTGTATGTCTCATATGGGATAATCGTATGTAGTGATCTCCCCTAGTGGTGGTGTATATCTGTATGTAGTGACTCCCCCTAGTGGTGGTGTATCTCTGTATGTAGTGTACCTCCCCCTAGTGGTGTGTATAATCTGTATGTAGTGACCTCCCCCTAGTGGTGGTATATAATACTTGTGAGTGATCCAGTTCCGCTCCCCTAGTGGTGGTGTATATGTGTATGTATGAGCTCCTCCTAGTGGTGGTGTATATATCTGTAGAGTGGCTTCACCTAGTGGTGGGTATATCGTATGTAGTGCATCTCCCCTATGTGGTTCTATAATCTGTATGTAGTGCCTCCCCCTAGTGGTGGTGATAACTCTGATGTAGTTGACCTCCCCCTAGTGGGGGGTGGTGTAATTGTATGTAGTGACCTCCCCTAGTGGTGGTATATAATGCATGTATGTAGTGATCTCCCCTAGTGGTGTGTATATGTATGTAGTGAGCTCCTCCTAGTGTGGTGTATAATCTGTATGAGTGAGCTCACCTAGTGGTGGTGTATAATCTGTATGTAGTGATCTCCCTCCCTACTGGTAGTATATAATCTGTATGTATGATCTCCCCTATGTGTGTTGTATAATCTGTATGTAGTGAGCTCTCCCCTAGTGGTGGTAGTATAATCTGTATGTAGTGATCCCCCCTAGTGGTTGGTGTATAATCTGTATGTAGTGAGCTCTCCTATGGTGTGTATAATCTGTTGTAGTGATCTCCCCTATGGTGTGTGTAAAATCTGTATGTAGTGACTCCCCCTAGTGGTGGTATATATCTGTATATTGTGAGCTCCTCCTGTATTGGTCTATAATCTGTATTAGTCTGAGCTCCTCCTAGTGGTGTGTGATAATCTGTATGTAGTGATCTCCCCCTAGTGGTGGTGTATAATCTGTATGTAGTGCCTCCCTAGTGGTGGTGTATACTGTATGTAGTGACCTCCCACTAGTGGTGTTGTGTATAATCTGTATGTAGTGACCTCCCCCTAGTGGTGGTGTATAATCTGTATGTAGTGACCTCCACCCCTAGTGGTGGTGTATAATTGTATGTAGTGAGCATCCTCCTAGTGGTGGTGTATATCGTGTATGTTGATCCCCCTAGTGGTGGTGTATAATCTGTATGTAGTGAGCTCCCCGTGGTGGTGTATAATCTGTATGTAGTAGCTCCCCTAGTGGTGGTGTATAATCGTATGTAGTGAGCTCCCACTATTGGTGGTGTATAATCTGTATGTAGTGAGCTCCCCTAGTGGTGCTGGAATAACTTGTATGTAGTGTCACTCCCCTAGGGTGTGTATTTATGTATGTAGTGAGACATCCTCCTAGTGGTGGTGTATATCTGTATGTAGTGATCTCCCCCTAGTGGTGTGTTATATTGTATGTGTGAGCCCCCTAGTGGTGGTGTATAATCTGTATGTAGTGAGCTCCCCCTGTGGTGGTGTATAATCTGTATGTAGTGAGCCCCCCTAGTGGTGGTGTAATAATCTGTATGTGTAGTGAGCTCACTAGTGTGGTGTATAATCTGTATTAGTGAGCCCTCCTAGTGGTGGGTAAATCTGTAGTATATCTCCCTAGTGTGTGGTGATAAATTCTGTATGTAGGAGCTCCCCTAGTGGTGGTGTATAATCGGTATGTGTGAGCTCCCCTAGTGGTGGTGTATATATGTGTAATGTAGTTGAGCTCCTCCTATGGTTGTGTATATCTGTATGTAATGACTCCCCTAGTGGTGTGGTGGATAATCTGTATGTAGTGATCCCCCCTAGTGGTGGTGTATATCTGTATGTAGTGAGCTCCCCTAGTGGTGGTGTATAATCTGTATGTAGTGATCTCCCCTAGTGGTGGTGTATAATCTGTATGTAGTGAGCCCCCTAGTGGTGGTGTATAATCTGTATGTATTGAGCTCCCCTAGTGGTGGTGTATAATATGTATGTAGTGAGCTCCCCCTAGTGGTGGGTGTATAATCGTATGTTATGAGCTCCCCGCTAGTGGTGTGTATCGATCTGTATGTAGTGATCTCCCCCGAGTGGTGGTGTTAATCTGTATGTAGTGAGCTCCCCTAGTGTGGTGTATAATCTGTATGTAGTGTCCCCCCTAGTGGTGGTGTTATAATCTGTATGTAGTGAGCTCCTTCTAGTGGTGGTGTGTAATCTGTATGTAGTGACTCCTCCTAGTGGTGGTGTATAATCTATGTAGTGACTCCCCGAGTGGTGGTGTATAATCGTTGTAGTGTGCTCCCCCTAGTGGTGGTGTATAATCTGTATGTAGTGATCCCCCCCTAGTGGTGGTGTATAATCTGTATGTAGTGAGCTCCATACGCCTTGTTCTCAATAAATCAGCTGGATCAGTTGGCCTGTTCACACCAGAATTTGGATAAATTTTATTATAAGAAGCACAAACACTCAAATTTGCTCAATCGGTTTTTTTAAAAAAAAAAATGCTTAATTTGTAGACATCAGACACTAAATTCAGAGAAGAGAAAATGTGAGAGATCAATGCAGTGATCAGTGGTCATTGCTGGGTGGTCGACAGGTATGAGGCGTTTCTTAGTGCTGCGTCTGTGAGCTGCGCTTCATGGCTCTATCGAGCTTGGCCGGATCCTGGTGTTTTCAGGGCCACACAGTGTGTGATTGATGGCGGCGGGCGGGCAGCTGCAGGCTCTGCTCTGTGCACCGCCCTTGTCTTCGGAGTGCTCGCACTGTGCCAGAAGCGGTCATTTGCTCGCTGCTGGACACGGCCACAGAGACGACTCAGATTTATTTTGATTCCAAGTGCTGATGTGATCCTTCTATGTGTCCTGTCTGTAGTAGAAAGGATCGTTGTCATCTGCAATCATAAGCGAGGAGAACATCTACAGATTTGGGGAACATAGAGGTGGGGTGGCTCTGAGGTGACCGTGCTCCTACTCCACAGGGGCATGAGGATGTAAGGACTTGTCCTATCTGCAGGCATCAAAAGATTGCAAAGTTGTGCTTAAAGGGGTCTCCTATTCTCCACATAGGGGTGGGTAATTTTAAGCTCCCATCTCTTCTCTCTGTAAAATTGTCTCATAAGGATGCCTCCGTTTCCCTTGGTCCCAGCTGTGTGTCTCAGGATCCAGGTTGGTTTCCTATGAGGTGGAGCAGTAAATTCTGCGAGACGTCCACACATTGGTCAGATAGTCGCAGGCAGCGCTCGCACCCTCATGACTATATATGGGGATGCGGTAAGTGGCGAACACCAACATAAATCATGCAAACGAGGACAGAAAAATGAGCACAAAGTTTTTCTTTGTGTTTGATAATTATCAGGGGAAGTGGCGCATTAATAAAACGTCTCCCCAGAGGTGGCCGCGCAGAGATAGATACGCTGCCCAGCGCTGTCCTGCTTCCGCCACTAATAGAGGGGGAACACACATTGTAATCCGCCGTCTCCGATCCCCACTCATTAGTCATATCCCTCATTGGATATATTATATTTGTGCCGGCAGATTCTCTTATACAATAAGAGCACAGTGGATACATTGTAACTACATGTACAAAGCAGAAGTCACGCCCCATCTGAGGTCACCCCCTGCCGGCACCCCCTATTTTGCCACCATAGTATATACTGGATGTAGAGGATATACATGGCCTGGCCAGGGATATGTGTATGTGATGTACCAGCTCAATTTTCATTACTTTGTTTGCTTACTTACCCAGTATCGGTTCTCGAGTCCCCGGGTCACCCCTCGATTAAGCCGGAAGAGGGCCCTATCTATCTCGCCCCTCTCGATGCCAGCATAGACCTGCAGACCATGATCCGCACGTCCCCCAACTCACTGGTGGCGTATATCAACAACTCCCGGAGCAGCTCTGCCGCCAGCGGCTCCTATGGGCACTTATCAGCCGGAGCAGATCAGGTGAGTGAAGTGTTAGCTCTGCTTCACCATATCTGGGATATGGAGAGGGCAATGGATCATCATCTAGCAGGATATCTCCTTGTCCACTTATTTCTATATGATTCAGTACATGACATTATGGTTCTCTCTGAATTATGTCAGTAGTTTACCTCTGATACTTGTAACAATAGATCTGATTCCTCGTCTCTTCCAGTCCAGCCTTCAGTTTCCCTCATCCCATCAACCCAATGGCCTACCAGGCAGCTACTGAACCAGCAGAGGAGTCTGAGCTCCCACTTTGGGCACAGTCCGCTCATTCATCCATCCCCCACCCTTGCACTGCGCCAGCAGGGGTGTGTGCCAGCCTCCAGCCTGTGCCAGCCCACCCACAGCAGCAATGCTACATCCATCCCCGCCAGGTGAGCAGGCAGCTTGTGCCCTCGTGTAGAGCCACAAATAACCTGTAGATAGATGTAGTGCTATGCAGGTGTGTGGTTCTGATCCTGGACACACCCTTTAGGATCGCACCTCCTGTGAGTTTAGTTTAATACATTTGTACTGGATAATATCCACAATAGGGCCTAGTAATTACCATGGAGTTAAATGGACTTGTAGACTTCTGTTCCTCATTGTCTAACTGATCGCCTTGCACTCTTACTAGAAGCCGAGCAGCGAGTCAGCGGTGAGCAGTACGGTCAATCAGGTGATCAACAAGCGCAGCAAGGTCAAGATCAAGAGAGCGCACCAAGCAGGGACTCCTCCCCCCAGCCCCCCGGTAATATGATCATCACACATGCAGGATATGTGTGAAATCAACAAATCTACTGACATCACTGGTACATTGTATCCAACATGTATGTGCCCCATAAACTGTGACTGTACGTCAAACAAGTGAATGATACACAAGAACATGATTGATAGGTTGTGTATTTGATGACTGATGTCTCCTGTAATAACAACATCCTGATTTGGGACTTTCCTTTATTCTCTCTACTGGAACTACCCTTTATATTACAGAAATAACATAATAAAACAACAACCTTAAGGACTCTACCACCAGGTGAAGGATTGTAAACCAAGCACACTACATACTGGTGTGTGCCCCCTTTGACAGGATTCATTTTTCATTTAGCTTCTCATGGGCTTGTTTTAACAAATGCTTAAAAATTATGCAATGAGTGCATGAGAAGCTCCGGGCTCAAGAGGTAATGGAACCTAGACCCCTCAGGCTCTTTGCATATATTGAAGCTTTTTTATTTACAAACAAGGATAAAGAAGCAATAAAGGAGAACAGATCCTGCCAGAGGGGGCTCACATCAGTATGTCAGTGTGATTGGTTTACATTCTGTGGTCCTTTAGATTGTCCACCTATAAAACCAACTCCTTTTAGTCTTTACGCTCTTTCTCCTTCCGGCAGGATGTAACTGACCTGAAAGACGATTTGACAGAGAGACTGTAAACAGGAACCAAGGTCATCTATGAGACCAATTGCCACTGGGAGAGCTGCACCAAGAGTTTGACACCCAGGACCAGTTGGTTCATGTGATTGTCCCGGTCACCTCAGATTCATTACTATGTGTGTATCCATCATGTTGGGAAGCAAATACACAAAGCCAGATTACACGATAAACTGTTAATGGTATTTGTCAGGACATACCAGATCCCATCCCTGAAAAATAGATCATAGATCATCACATAATGCAGATCCCATCCATAGAGCAACCAACTCATTACATCAGAACAGATCCTACCCCTAAGAACCTGCTAATCATAATAGGTAGATCCCACCCCTGGAGAACCTGCTCATTATCACAGCAGTCCCACCCCGGACCTGCTCATCATCATAGATGCTACCCCAAAGGCACCTTCAATCAGCATAGGGTAGATCCTTCCCCTAAAGGACCTGTTATCATCATAGGGCGGATTCTACCCCTGAGGGACCTGTTAATCATCATAGGGCGGATTCCACACATGGGGTCCCTAATAATCATAGGGAAGAAACAACCCCTGAAGATCCAGTTCATTATCACACAGGAGATCCCTCCCCTGAGGAACTTGCTACTCAAAGGAAATATCCCACCCTGGGGGACGTTGTAATCATCATAGGGCAGATCCTGCCCCTGGAGATCCAGTTCATTATCATGATCCCCCCTTAGGACCCTGCTCATATATCATAGGGAAATTCCACCCAAGGGTAACCTGCTAATCATAATAGTGCAGGTCCCACCCCTGAGGGACCTTTTAATAATCGGGGCAGATCCTATCCCCTAGAGAACCAACTTGTTATCAACAGCAGATTACTATTATTTAGTTGGCATTTATTTCTTGTGCTGTACAATCAGTAAGGGTTCACATACATTACATTAAGATACAAACAAATGAAAGTACAAAATACAAAACTACAGTGATCAGGGGACAAGTGGGAGGAGGCACCCTTCCCCAAGGGCTCACATCTATATGGGAGGGAGATGGGGATATAGGGGAGCTCCACCCCTGAGGGACCTACTAATCATCACAGGGCAGATCCCTGAGGGACCAATTAGTAATCATAGTGCAGATCCTACCCCTAGAGATCCAGTTTATTATTACAGATCCCTGAGAAACCTTAGGGTGCAGTCACACGTTGCATTTACCAGCTGCGTTTAAAAACGCATTGGAATAGTGAAGAGTGATTTGCCTTATTAACAAGCTTTAACACTGTTGTTTACAAAAATGCCCCGATACACCACCACTAGGGGGAGCTCACTACATACAGATTATACACCACCACTCGGGGGAGATCACTACATACAGATTATACACCACCACTAGGGGGAGCTCACTACATACAGATTATACACCACCACTAGGGGGAGCTCACTACATACATATTATACACCACCACTAGGGGAGCTCAATACATACAGATTATACACCACCACTAGGGGGGCTCACTACATACAGATTATACACCACCACTAGGGGGAGATCACTACATACAGATTATACACCACCACTAGGGGGAGCTCACTACATACAGATTATACACCACTACTAGGGGGAGATACAGTCACTAACAGAAGGATTGGGCCAGATCCGAGCCTGCTCTGCTGCGAGGACCTTTTCGTGTTTCCTCCTGTTAATTTCCACGCCCTGATGTGACACTAATGAGACACTAATTGGCCGCTGATGTTGCAAAAACTAACATCTCCATTCTGCCCTCATCCTCCTGTTCTCCGGAGCTGACAGCTCTCCGCCACTTCCTGGACATCACTCCCAGAATGGTTTTAAGTACTTATACTTGTCTGCGGTTTATACAGTGCACAAATCCCGCGTGACTGGAGAGCACCAAGGCAGGACGCCCTGAAATCTAGGAAACTGTTGCCCCTGGATTAAGGTCAGGAGCTGTGCCTGCTGGCGGACCACCAAGCCCTGAACACGAGGGGTCTTAAAGAGGATTTCAGCTTTAATGTTGAAGAAGTTGAACAACTTCCTAATAGTCGTGGTATTCTAGTTCCTCAGCACTGACAACAAGCTATAGAGATGCTTCTCAGAGTTGAGGTTTTGCTACAATGTTATCCAATCTAGAAAATACAAACTGCCTTTGCTACTTTTTACCTGCACTGAAACATTGCAGCAAAACCTCAGAAAAAAAAACCCTGCTGCGTTTAGCATTGTCTACACTGATGGAACAATCTTAGAGAAGTGGAGACAGGACTGCGCCCCCTGAGGGCGGGTTCACACATTGCGCTTTGGTTGCATTTCCTTTGCGTTTAAAATGCATTATAACAGCGGAGGAGAGAGGATTTGCCCAATTACAGTACTATTTCCATTTGCAACACCCTCGCCGATGCAAGGCGAAGGAGTGCTTGCGAATACGTCCCACAGCATGTCAATACATCACACAGGGGACATTGCAGTGGTAGATCCTGCCTGGCAAGGCAGGAGTTAAGTGTTTTGTATGATGCAAGATCTGTCGTCCAATCACTTGTATTGCATTCTGTCCAATGTAAGCGGAGATGTAATTGGAGGAACAGCCACCACCTGACCTAGGGGCTATAAAACCCCTGGCCAGGAATATTCCAGAGCTCAGTTCCAGGCAGACCTGATGGTCTGCAGGACACTAGAAGAGACTAGTTTTAGCCTAGCTCAGATGAGAAGAAGCAGACTGGGTTACCCCAGTCCAGACTCTATTCAGCCAGCATACCATACCAGAGCAGGAAGAGCCTAGCCCCTGCCTCTGAAGAGTGGAGCTAATAGATAAGAGTTAGTGAGGAAAGGGGTATCATCCTACCTTCAAGGGTGATACCTGAACCACTCCAGGACAAGCTGAAGCTTCCTATTAGGACACAGCTACCTCCCAGCCTGCCCTCTGCATCCAGGCTGGCGATCTACCTCCTGTGGCTTCCTCCAAATGCATCTCAGCACTCCACCATTCTGTTAAAGGCACGTTGCTGATGTTCCTGTCGGTTCCAATAAAGAACTGTAAGTTGTTTTTGTTCAACCTCTGCCTCCGTCTGGTCCCTGCTACTACGGCTGTCACCATCACAGGCACCCTGTCCACCACACAGAGACGAATACTCTAGACACCAAAGGGTTGCCCCAGGGAGATCCGCTATAGCAGCCTCTCCCTCATCATTTCTTGTCAACACCACCCTGCTGGAGACCTGCCAGGCTGTAGGACAACCCAGATGACACATCAAGCTCCACCCACGCACGAAGGGCGCGAACCCCGCCTCCTGTGGCGCAGGAAAAATTAGAGCCCGCCACAGCTCTTGGCGGGAAGGGCTTGGACTCCTCCCTCTGGCACGAAGCGGACTTCCTGCCCCGCCTCAACGAAAGGCCAGAACTCGTGAGGATCTTGGACAGTGAGGTCAGCACCATGTGGGGTCCTCGGCCATTTCCTGCGGTGGAGCAACCCGAGTTCTTGGAGGTTCTGGAGACCATGGTTTTGGTCTCTGCTCAGCCGGTCCGGAGGCCCTTCGCTGGGCACCGGCTGCATCGTGGACTGACCCGGGCCTTCGTCACCAGGACGTACTTCCAAACGCTGACAGAGCGCCAAGTACCACCCGGGCGGTTCCTAGTGCCTCTCCCGGCTACCATGCTGGTGCCGCGGGCCCACGTGGGGAGGCCCCGACTCCTGTAGAGCCAGCGCCTGGGCCTACTGCTGCCGTGCGACCTGCATCGAGGCCCACTGCTCCTGCCGACCAGCCTGCCAGCCCTGCTTTGGTGGTTCCTGACCCTCCAGCTGCTCCTGCTCCAGTTCCGGCACCTGCCCGACAACCTGCGAGACCCGAGCCTACACCGGAGCGACCTACCCCAGCACCGGCACCTCCGCAGCCTCGAGGCCGAGGTTAGGCCCTCCGCCGGCAACTCCGAGACGCTGTCTCGGAACAGCGACGCCAAGAAAAGGAGGCCCAGCGCTACATGGCCGGCCGGTCTAAAGAGGGAGCCTGGGTGAAGAAAAACCGCACCACCGGCATGGTCCGGTACTTCGACCGGCAGCATGGCTATGGCTTTGCCACTCAGGACTATACCGGACTGGAAGTATTTATCCCCCGCCGGTCCGTCAAAACGCCTGACTTGCCGGAGAGACTTCACAATTTGAGACCGGGGGAGTGTATCGAATTTTCCCTGCAGGAGGGACCTCGAGGGCCGTGGGCAGCTGGCATGATCCGGATCCCAGACTACGATGAGGACCACTACCCATCGTGCGATGAGCTGTATGAGGACGACGAGTGGCCGGAGTCTCCGAATACCTCTTCTTCCTCGGCTGCGAGTCCCCGGGCGGTGACCCACGTGAATGCTCCATCCACGGTGATCGTGAGTACGGGCCCCATTGCTATTCATGGGCCGGGCATGATCCAGGGCGCCACCCCCACCGTCTCTCCGGCAGGGAGCGTTGCCAGTTCCCGCAGTTCTTCCGTGGGAGAGGATATCCCGGTTGGTGAGCCTTGTCCGGAGGCTCCAACTAGATCCTATTCTCCCCCTGCCGGTTATCAGTGGGGTGACGACCCGGCCCCAGAAGAATCGGAGCAGGAGGGAGCCGCGGCGCTGCCGCAGGATCCCATTTATTTCTTTCTGGACCCCTCTGTGGTTCCTGGCTCTGTTGAGCCCCCGGCTGGAACAGCCGACACCCCGGGTGACAGCGCCCCTCCGCCTGAATGTCACGAGGATGCTGCTGCGCCTGCAGTTCCTGCAGCTGCCACCGGGTGTCCCCAGCCGGCTCCTACCACCGCTGAGGATGCACAGGATTCCCTGCTGACTTTGGATCCTGTCCCTGCTGAACCCAGCAAGATGCATCTGATTAACCCCTGATGGGCTGTAGCCCTCTTCAGGTACTGTGCATATTGTAAATATTTATTTCTGTCCCTACCCTATAGAGCCAGAAACTGTCCTGAGACTCTTACCCTTATTTATCTCAGTTAAGAGATTTTCCACTGTCATGTGCTATGATAGCACCCTTCCTCTGCCACAGCAGAGATTCCTACAAAGGACTCTGTCCCTGTACACATAGAGGAGACCCTTTGCTTCTTTATTGCACTTTTCCCCACATCAAGGGCTGTACCCAGAAGATGGACTTTGCTATTAAAGACCTTCTGTGAGACTTTTGCCAACTCCAAGGAAAAGTTGCTACTTTATTGACTTCTTATATTGCACTTAATGCCTTCCTTTTAGGTATGGACATTCTGCATGCACTATTATGCCTTTTCCTTTTCAGGTAAAGAGACATTTTATTCTGCTACCCTGTGTAGCCTACCTCTGTAACGTTTGTAATGTTTGTAAGATGTGTACCCATTGGGCTCCTAAGCCAATGTGAGTTTACAACATGTTTGCACATTGTCAATATATGTCAGTAGTTTGCACTAACCTTTTATAGGCTTTTCAGATTGTAGTGTGGCTGTGTCGGACCGTCTCTATGTAAAACCCTGACCGCTACCTTATCCCTCAAACCGAGGTTTGCACGTGGGGGTAGTCCGTAAACTGCGGGTCTTTAGGGGACCGGGGGTGTTACAGAGATAGCACCTGGATGGCGCTCATACAAGGGTAAGAATGTTAGTCGGCAGGTACTTGTACATTGTACAATGTCTTATTGTGTCACATATGCCAATGTAATGCATATATATATACACACTATATATTTGTCGCCAGGGAAGAAGTGTTTACATAACAAATATACAGGCCCTGGTGCAAGGAGTGGATTACAGTACATGACACCACACCTTTCCTACTGTACAGTTTGGTTTAATGGCGTTAGCGACCAACTGTCATACTTAGCATTTACATCTGTGTCTTAGTCCGACACCAACCCAGGTGCCTGTCTCCAGGACCACGGGCGGTTTGTCCCTACATATCATGTAGCCTACACTTCATAGAAGTGCCCCTATCTACCTCTGCGCCCCAAACCATCCGTAGTCGAGCCGAGGGCGGCTCTTTCAATTGCCCCGGGGGTATGCAGCACCCTCGCCGATGCAAGGCGAAGGAGTGCTTGCGAATACGTCCCACAGCATGTCATCACATCACACAGGGGACATTGCAGTGGTAGATCCTGCCTGGCAAGGTAGGAGTTAAGTGTTTTGTATGATGCAAGATCTGTCGTCCAATCACTTGTATTGCATTCTGTCCAATGTAAGCTGAGATGTAATTGGAGGAACAGCCACCACCTGACCTAGGGGCTATAAAACCCCTGGCCAGGAATATTCCAGAGCTCAGTTCCAGGCAGACCTGATGGTCTGCAGGACACTAGAAGAGACTAGTTTTAGCCTAGCTAAGATGAGAAGAAGCAGACTGGGTTACCCCAGTCCAGACTCTATTCAGCCAGCATACCATACCAGAGCAGGAAGAGCCTAGCCCCTGCCTCTGAAGAGTGGAGCTAATAGATAAGAGTTAGTGAGGAAAGGGGTATCATCCTACTTTCAAGGGTGATACCTGAACCACTCCAGGACAAGCTGAAGCTTCCTATTAGGACACAGCTACCTCCCAGCCTGCCCTCTGCATCCAGGCTGGCGATCTACCTCCTGTGGCTTCCTCCAAATGCATCTCAGCACTCCACCATTCTGTTAAAGGCACGTTGCTGATGTTCCTGTCGGTTCCAATCTGCCTCCGTCTGGTCCCTGCTACTACGGCTGTCACCATCACGGGCACCCTGTCCACCACACAGAGACGAATACTCTAGACACCAAAGGGTTGCCCCAGGGAGATCCGCTACAGCAGCCTCTCCCTCATCATTTCTTGCCAACACCACCCTGCTGGAGACCTGCCAGGCTGTAGGACAGCCCTCCGGTTCCCCATACCAAGCACCGTGACACAAGCGTGCCTAGGCCGCAACCGCCAGCCACTCAGGTACTGCGGGCCCCGGCTGACTCCAGGCCCCGAGAAAAAGGCTAGGCCCCGGTGGGGGATGTTGCACATTTGTTAACGTGATGTTAAGTGTGTTAACAAAATGAATGTGTTAACACATTGTTAACACTTGTGTTAACATCGCGTTTACAATGCGTTTTTTAAACGCAAATGTTAACTGTAATGTAGTTAGGCAAATCACCTCTCCTCAGCTGTTGTAATGTGTTTTAAAATGCAATGAAAACGCAACCAAAGCGCAACGTGTGAACGCGCCCGAGGCCGCATTCACACATCACAGTTTCTGATGCAGCCTCAGAGAATCTTACATGGATGTAGGGCATGAAACATAGAAAGTGGGGCAGACACATCGGGTGTATCGTATCGGCTGTGAAGTCCAATGAACTCTGTTCTCTGTTGTCAGCCACTTCAGTGCAGGCTGTATATAGGGATCTCCCTTTTGACGCAGGCCGCGCTGGCCCTTTAATACGGGTTCCATAGCACCAGCAGTAAAAGGGAAACCTCCTCCACAGTTCTCCTATGGACTCCAATTTTCCGCCTGCCCCCCGATCTGGATTTTCCTCCTAATCCGGTTGTGATGTTATTGTAAATGATGATTGAGATGACAATTAAGAGTAAACTGCGGTCTGTCTGCGCTGGCGGGAAGTCGCTGCGTGACAAAGCTAAAGGGGTCAGGCTAGGCCAGAACATGCAGAGGGGGTTTATACTAGGACAAGAGGGGGAATGTTGCCCAGATCCAGGCCGATACACTGTAACAAACCCATCAGCTGTGTGAGAGCTTTCACAGCTGAAGAGCTTGTAGCAGTTGTATCAAGTCGAGGAAGTTTTCTATAAGTTGATACTTTCCTCCTGCACTGATACAATGTCATAAACTTACACAACAGCAGAGACATTTTTCCTCCTGATAATTTAAACTGTTCGCAACGGATACAATTGTAGCAAACACTCAGCTGTGTGAGGTCTGCATGGCTTTAGAGGCTTGGAGTTTAAATAAAACTTCAATTCAATGACAGGCAGCGAGGACCTTGGTAAGTGTGAATCAAAATCTAGTCTAAAGTCACAGACCTTGAAGCTTTATGGCAGACAGGACCCCGCTTTCAGTATAACATATGGGGGGGAAGCGGTCGGGGGTCTTGTCTGCCCTCACCATCTTATAATAATATATGTAGACGTGGAGTTTACTTTCCTGGGACCCTCAGCCGGTAGAACACACGGGACCTTGTCAGCGGCACATACATCATACATGGCAAATATTTCTATATAAAGCGGGTAATGCACAGGTAGCAGCCCCCTCCCCCCTCCCGCAGCGCTCAGCATCTGCAAATAATTAATGCAGAGTTTTGCCTGTTCTGTTTTTTTGGGGGAAATGGACTCCAGATCCTGATTAAAGGCGGCAGATGATGACAGAATGACCAGGAGACTGTAATCTGGTCGCCCCCTAAGAAAACACTGCTGCCCCTGTGTACAGATCCCACATCAGGAGGCAATTACTGGTACAATGCAAAATATTGTACGGGGCGGCCATAGGGGATAAAGCTGTATAGTACTGGATGATATCATATATGATGCCATATATCATATATACTGTGTATAACCACATATGTGGTTATACACAGTATATGTACAGATATCTGTATGTATACCGCGCATAACCACATCAATCTGTATGTATACTGTGCATAACCACATCTGTATATATACCGCGCATAACCACATCTATCTGTATTTATACTGTGTATTACCACATATTACTATATATTATGGATAATTACTGCATCATACCGTGTATACCATGCACATTAGTGTATCATACTGTTTATGACATGTATAGCGTTACAATGTATGTAGCTATATAAATACATTACCATTAGGGGGCGCTATTCGTAGTCCTACAAATTAGTGCACAGGAATGTGAATCTCTTAGGTATGGGAGTCTCCGAGAAGACTTGGGGGTGAGGGGGTTGCCTTAAAGTGATGGAAGCTGCGGCATCTTGGGATTTAACCTGATATGTGCTGGAAAGAAAGGAGGACGCAATGTGCAGACACACTGGGGGGAGGTGATGTAATAGGAAAAGACTTACCATCCATAGGAGTCAGATAGTCATGAAGGTGGGGTGCGCTCCCTGCAGCCCCAGCCTGTATCAGGAGCTCTCCATAGGGGCTGGGGTGTCCGGCCAGCAGCGTCATTTGGTGGTAGTAATCCGCGGGGTTAACGCCAGGCGGAGGGGGTGCGATGCCAAAGATGCCCCTTTCTTTTAAGTGCTCGTGGGCAGCTGTGAGGAGAGAACAGAGCAGGGTCACCAGACAACTCATTTGGTAATATTTAGGGAAGTCAATAAGTGCAGATTGGGAGTGTTTGTCCAGCCAGACCCAGGCCCCAGGGCACCGGATAAAATCCTCATCTTTAGCTATTTTTAGATTTTCTTAATGGCGACATTGACAGATACGTCCCCCCCGGGCATGGATGATTATAACAGAGGAAATGCCAAAAATTATCCCAAAAGCATCAGTGATGTAAATAGATACAATTTATAGTCATTATGAAAAGACTGAATACTCCATAAACATCTTTCCATAGATTCGGCCTAATCACATTTATCGATACATTTCTGCGTAATATATTGAAACATTTGGGACGTAGCAATATTATTCAGTAGTCTAACTTCTTATAGGATCACTGCTTGCTGTGCATTCATTATTTATATCCAGGGGCTGGAAACCCATCCTGATCTGCCTGATCTATTTGCTTCCATAACTCAGACAGATCCGTCCCTCTGGACATAAAATCACTACAGAAACATCACACAGCAAAATAGATAAGATGATTTGTAAAATGCATTGAGATATATATATATATATATATATATGAGATAAGACTGGGGCTGCGGCAGATTGTACTATCTGGAGTCACAATGTAATGGTATAACGGATGGCGCTATCCTGATACACAGAATAAGTAGATTTTAGAAGAGTGGGGCGGATCGGTGGACGCTGCGTGTGAACCCTTCATCCTGTAGGAAGCGTCTTAAGGTCCCATTAATGTCGGATCCACTCGGGTGATGCTGAGGAGACGCACATGGGCCTAGAGATGTGTTGGACGCAGAAAGTCTCGGCGTCTGGCTCCCTGAATCCCTGCACTTTGCCAGAGCCAATTATAGAATTTCTCACAGCTGCAAATCCTCAAAACTTCACCCGGAGGGGAGAGGGGGGCGACAAGACCCCCGGAGGAAAAATAAACAGTGTCACCCTATGTCCAAATCCATTCAAGGAGAAAATGTTCAAGGCTGAGAACATGGACGGAGCCTCCACTCCCCGCCATGACATACGCCCCATTCACATATATTACGTACATGTCACCCTACTGGCCCGCAGCTGCAATTGCTCTGCTTTTGGGACAGAATACAGGCCAATGATGGGAAGGGACACAGTGCAGTTCATCGGTTCTCCTGTAGGGGGCACCTAATATAAACCACCAAATTACCTTAGATGACTGATGGCGAACCTAGGCACTCTGAGCCCTCTCCGTGGGCACACAAGCCATTGACCAACAGAGATTCAAAGAATCTTCCTGCAGTCCCAGGTAACTCTGGATATGCTGTTCTTGGGGCTGGTTTAAAGCGACACATTATTGGCTGCTTGGGATTCCAGGAAGAGTGGAAAGGGAGAGATTATTTTTGGAGGTTCTCCTGCTGGTCCCATGTTTCTACCTGTACAGGGGAACCTTGGAAAAAAGCTGCAATGATTCCATAAAATTCTCTAAAATTTGCCTTTCTTCTTCTTCCTACTGTATTGATGTCCTCTAGAGGCCGATACGATTGAAGGTTGTGGCAGAACAGGTTGCAATAAGTTTAAATTGCTGTTAGCACTTTGTGATTATTATAGTCTTAGATTATCCCCGAGATGGGGGGTCATTGTGTGATCGGCTGATTGTGGAGGGTTTGAGACGGAGATTGTGTGATATATTGGGGCTCATTTACTAAGGGTCCGAATCGCTCATTTTCGTTGGGTTTCCCGCCGATTTCTCATTTGCCCCGGGATTTTGGCGCACGCGATCAGATTTTGACACATTGGCGCCGGCTTTCACGTGACAGAAATGGGGGGCGTGGTCGTCGGAAAAACCGCGGAATTTAAAAAATAAGTTGATTCGCAAGATCAGCACTCACATGCACCGAGGAGAAGAAGGTGAACGCCGGCGGACCTCGGCGCAGCAGCGACACCTAGTGGACATCGGGCGCACGGACCTTAGTGAATTCAGGCAGACCCGAACCCTCATCGGAGAACGCGCCGCTGGATCGTGACTGGACCGGGTAAGTAAATGTGCCCCTATGTGATCATCCAGATGTGTAATAAGACATTCACCATTGTTATTACTAATTACTAATTTTAGATTGAAAACCTGTACAGAGCAAAGACTTCTCACAGCTGAGGTTGTGTTACAATAAAGTTCAACCTCTGTATCACAACAACGGCACAAATCTCTCTCTCCTGACAATGTGTAACAATGTAACAGCTAAAGGAAATCTACCATCAACATCCATCCTGTTAAACAAGAGGCATTTCTCATAGATGCGGGCACTGTGACTGTGGTAATCTTCTTATATTTGTTATACAAGGCCTCCTTCCTTCTAAAATCAACTTTTATAATTATGCCAATAGACCTTAAGGGTTCTGGGGGTGTTACCAGAGACCTTCTGTGCTGTAGCTTCACAGGTTATTACACTGTCTCCCCTTTGCTCTCTTAGTGCTCCTGTACAGTGTTGCCTGTTATGCTACAGCACGGAGGGGTGAGAGAAGCGGTCATGAGGAGTTTTCAGCTACTGGATATAATGAATGCACAGCAAGCAGTGATCCTATGAGGATGAGGATTACAGTAGAATATTACTACCTCCCAAATGTTTCATTACAAAATGTAAATAGATTTGTGACTTTATTGATGAAATTGTTAAAACAGAAGGACAATGCAGGCTGAGTTATGCCTGATGAATCAGAAATTCATGAACTCTCCTACCTTCGGCCGGGCTGAGCCCCCTGGCGGCAGAGATCATGGACAGGGTGGGACTTCCATGGACAGATCGCAGGTAATGCTCCATGTGTGGGCTCACATAATGATGAGCGTGGCTCAGATCTGTGGTGGTGCCCACCGGGTGCGGGGACAGGCGGATGAGGGAGATGTCAGAGATGACCGGGCTGCCACTGAGGCCTGGAGGACTGGAAGAGAAGAAACCATGTTACTATACAGAAGAAAAGGTCATTATTCTCCAGCTCTGTACATATATACAGGAGATCCCCAGGTTATACCAGCTGTACATATATCATTATATACAGGAGATCCCCAGGTTATACCGGCTGTACATATATCATTATATACAGGAGATCCCCAGGTTATACTGGCTGTACATATATCATTATATGACATGAGATCCCCATGTTGTTACCGGCTGTACAGATATCAGTATATACAGAGATCCCATGTATAACCAGCTGTACAATATTCATTCTCTATCATGAGATCCCCCAGGTTATACCAGCTTCATCATTATCATTATATCAGGAGACCCCAGTTTACCAGCTGTACATAATCATGATATACAGGAGATCCCCAGGTTATACCGGCTGTACATATATCCTTATATCCAGAGAACCCCAGGTATACCGGCTGTACATATTCATTATATCAGAGATCCCCATGTTATACCACTGACATATTCATTATTACAGGAGATCCTCCCGGTTATAACCGGCTGTACATATATCATTATATACAGGAGATCTCCGGTTATACCAGCTGTAACATATATCCTTATATAACCTGAGACCCCAGGTTATACCGGCTGTACCTATATCATTATATACAGGAGATTCTCCAGGTTATACCGCTGTACATATATCATTGTATACAGGGAGATCTCCAGGTTATCCAACTTGGGAAAAAAAAACACAAAAATATATCAGTATATCAGATATCCCAGCCGTTATACATCTGTACATATATCAGTACTACGGATATCCCCAGTTTAATACCGCTGTAATAATCATTATATCGGAATCCCCAGGTTATACCAGCTGTCCTCTATCATTAGATACAGGAGATCCCCAGGTTATACCAGCTTGTACAATATCATTATATACGAGATCTCCAGGTTAGACCGGCTGTACATATATCATTATATACAGGAGATCCCCAGGTTTTACCGCTGTACATATATCAGTATATACAGGATCCCCAGTTATACCAGCCTGTACATATATCATTATATACAAGTGATGATCCCAGTGGTATAGTCCACTTACATATATCATTATATACAGGAGGACCCCCCAGTGTTATACCAAGTTAGCATATAGTCATTATATACAGGAGATCCCAGGTTATACCGGCTGTCATATATCATTATATACAGGGATCCCCAGGTTAACCGCTTAACATATATCTTATATAGCATGAGACCCCAGGTTATACCAGCTTAACATATCAGTCATATATACAGGAGTATCTCCAGGTTATAACCGGGGCTGTACATATATCATTTATAACAGGAATCGTCCAGGTTTACATCTGTATACAATAGCAGTCATATAGACAGGAGATCCCCAGGTTCGCGCTGTACTATATCAATTATATACGAGATCTCCGGTATCTACCGACTGTACACTATATCTTTAACTACAGGAGATCGGTCCAGGTTGATACCAGCTGTACATATATCATTATATCCACAGCAAGATCCCCAGGTTATACCAGTCTGTACAGTATATCATTATAATACAGGGATCCCCAGGTTTATACCGTGCTGACATAATCATTATTACAGGCCTAATCTCCAGTTTTTACCAATGCTTTACATATATCATTATATAGAGAATACAAACCCAGGTTTATACCGGCTTGACATTTACCATTAATACAGGAGATCCCGTGAGTTATCCGGCTTTACATTATCATTATATACAGGAGATACCCCAGTGTTATACCCTGCTGTACATATATCCTATTATTACACGGGAGATCCGCATGTTTATTACCGGCTGTATATATAGTCATTTATAACAGGGGTCCCCAGTGATACCAGGCTGTAACATAATATCAGATATATACCAGGAGATCCCAGGTTTATCAACGGCTGTACATAGTATCTATATATCAGAGATCCCCCCAGGTTATATCAGCTGTACATATATCATTATATACAGAGATCCTCAGTTATACCGTCTGTACAATATATCATTATATACTCGGAGATCCCCAGGTTATACCGCTGTACTATATGCATTATATACAGAGATCCCCAGGTTACCGGCTGTACTATATCATATATACAGAGCATCCCCCAGTTTATACCTCGGCTGTACATATATCATTATATACAGAGATCCCCCACGGTTTTTTCTAGACCGACTGTACACTATACTATATTATAACTCAGGAGATCCCCAGGTTAAACCAGCTGTACATATCATCTAATAAGGGATCCCCAGGTGTTATACCAGCCTGTCTTTACATATAAGCTTATAGTCCAGGAGTTCCCGTTATATCAGCTGTACATATATAATTACTTACGGAGATCCCCCAGGCTTTACTACTAGCTGTACATATATCATTATATACAGGAGATCCCAGGTTATAACCGTGCTACTAATATCTTATATGACAAGGAGAAGTCCTCAGGTTAGCCGCTGTACATATAGTCAATTATATACAGTGAGATCCCCAGGTTATACCGGCGTGTACATATATCATTATAATACAGGAGATCCCCAGGTGTATAGCCAGCTGTACATATAATCATATATAAGGCAGATCCCATGTTATACCGGCTGTCATATATCATTATAATACAGAGATCCCCAGTATGACCAGCTTCATATTATCATTATATACATGGAGATTCCCCATGGTTATAACCAGTCTGTCCATAATATCATTATAGTGACAGGGATCCCCAAGGTTATACCAGCTGTACACGGTATATAGCTGATAACTACAGGAGATCTCCAGTTATACCGGTCTGTACGATATACTTATATACAGGGGAGATGCCCCATGTGTTATGACGCAGCTGTACATATAATGCTGTATACATGGAGATCCCAAGGTTATACAGCTGTACATATATCATTATATACAGAGGCTTGCTCCCCAGTTATAGGGCTCAGCTGTAATACATAAATCTTTATCCAGGAGTCCCAGGTTATACCAGCTGATAATAAATACATTATATACAGGTTATATCCCAGGTTATACGCGCTGTACATAAATCATTATATCCGGATATCCCCAGTTATACCGCTGTAACATATATCATTAACTATACAGTGAATCTCCAGGTTTAACCGCTGTCATATCATTATATACAGGAGAATAGCCACCGTTTACCAACCGCTGTACTATATCATTGATAAAGAATTCCCCAGGTTATACCGGCCTGTACATACTATCATTATCTACAGGAGATCCCCGGTTATCCGCTGTACATAACATTATATACAGGTAGATGCCCAATTATACCGGCTGTACATTCATATTACCATCATTTTATAACCGGTACATGGTAATCGCCAACAGGAGACGTTATACCCGGCTGTACATATATCATTATAATATCCGGATGATCCCCTTTATACCGCTGGTTATATATCATTATAACAGGAGATCCCCAGGTATAATACCTCGGCTTACATATATCATTATAACAGGATATCCCCAGTTATACCACTAACATATATCGATATATACAGGCATAGTTCCCCGAGGTAATACCAGCTTCCATAAGCATTATAACAGGATACCCCATGATTATAACCAGCTGTACATATATCATTAATTAACAGGCAGATCCCCAGTTATACCGCTGTACATATATCATTATATACAAGAGAGTCCCCAGGTTATCCCAGCTGTAAATATATCATGTACGATATAACAGGGATCCCCAGTTATACAGCTGTACATATATACATTATATAACAGGAGACCCCAGTTATACCACTCTGTACATTATCATTATATATAACAGCGGATCCCAGGTTATACCAGCTGTACATATATCATTAATATACAGGAATCCCCCTGGTTATACGGCTGTACATATATCTTATATACAGGAGATCCCAAATTGTTTACCGACTGTACATATATCCTTATATACCAGGCACATCCCCAGTGTGTACCAGCGTCTGTAAAACATTAATATACGGAGACTTCGTTCCCCGGTTATACCGCTGTACATATATACATTAATAATCCAGGAATCTCCCAGGTAGCTTACGGCTGTACATATATCAGTATATACAGGGGATCCCCAGGTTCTATCCGCTGTACATATAATTCAGTTATATACAGGAGATCCCCAGGTTATACCACGCATGTACAGATACATTATATCCAGTAGATCCCCCGGTTAACCATCTGTACACTATATCATTATCTACAGGAGATCCCACGGTTATAACCGTCTGATACATATATCATCTATATACGGCGAATCCCAGTTATATCACCTCGGCTGTACATATATCATTATATACAGGAATCCCCAGGTTATACCGCTGTACATATATCCTTATCACAGGATGATCCCCAGTTATACCTATCTGTAACATAATCATTATATAATGGAAGATCTCCCAGGTTCATAACCGCTTACATATATCATTATATACAGGAGATCCCCAGGGTTATAACCCGCTGTAACATATATCATTATATAAGCAGGAGATCTCCAGGTTAACCGAAGCGATTGTACATATATCATAGTATACAGGATCGATCTCCAGGTTTCTCCAGCTGACATATCAATATATTAATACATGGGATGATCCCCAGGTTATACCAGCTGTCATATATCTTATTACGGAGATCCCCAGGTTATACCACTGTACTATATTCCAATCCATTATCATACAGATCCCAGGTTACATCCGGCTGTACATACTATCATTATATACACGGAAATCCCAGTTACTACACGTGCCATATATACATATATCAATCCAGTAGCGGCTTAATTACAAATCATGAGGCCCCGGGTTTATCCGGCTGTACCATATAATCACCATATACCAGAATCACCCAGTTATACCGCATGTACATATTCATTATATAAGGAGATCCCCATGGTTATCAAGACCGGCTGTATATCTTCATTATACACCAGTGGGATCCCCAGGTTATACCGGCTGGTACATATATCAGTATATACAGGAGCTACCCCAGGTTATACCGCTTGTCATATATCATTTATACAGGAGAGCTTCCTCCAGGTTATATTCAGCTGTACATATATCCGTTATATCGGAATCCGCAGTGTTATACCGGGCTCTACATATAATCCATTATCTACAGGAGAGACCCCCAGGTTGTACAGTCTGTACATATAATCATTAATCACGGAGATCCCCAGCGTTATAGCCGAGCTGTAGCATCTATCTTATATACAGAGATCCCACAGATTAATATACCCGGCTGTACATATATCATTATAATACAGGAATCCCCCAGTTTACCAGACGTACATATCATCATTATATACAGCAAGATCACCAGGTTATCCCTCTGTACGACATATACCATTATATCCGGAGTACCCCAGGTTATACCCGCTGTACATATAGTATAAACAGGAGATCGAACCGCCGCTTATATCGCTGTACATATATAATTTATACATGGACATTCCCCAGTTACCCTGCTGTAACATCATATCATCGTAGTATACGGAGCACTCCCCTGGTTCCAGACCGGCTTGTAGCATATAATATTAATATACAGGAATACTCAGGTTCTCCTGGGCTGTACATGTTGCATGATATACAGCAGAGTTCCCCAGTTATACCGGCTCGGGTAGCATATATCATTCATATAGCAAGAGATACCCCAGGTATACCACTGTTTACATAGTATCATGTAATTACAGATGATATCCCGCAGGTTATAACCGGCTGTACATATATCATTATATACAGGAGATCCCCAAGGTTATACCAGCTGTACATACATCATGAGATACAGGAGATCCCCAGGTTTACCATCTGACATATATCCTTATATACAGGAGACCCCAGGTTCTACACGCTGTACATATAAGCTATAACAGAGATCTCCATGTGTTACCACGCTGTACTATATCATTATAACAGGTGGATCCCCAGTTGTCCCACTGTACATATAAGCTTATATACATGGAGATCCCCATGTTATACCAGCTGTACATATATCATTATATCAGAGCTTCCCCAGTTATACTAGCCTAGTACATAATCATTATATACAGGAGATCCCCATGGTTATACCAGCTGTACATAATCATTATATACAGGATATCCCCAGGTTTGACCGGCGTGTACTATAATCATTTAATACAGGAGATCCCCCAGGTTTACAACGCTGTACATTAGTCATTATATCAAGTATCTCCAGGTAATACCGGCTTGACATTATCATTATATACAAGGGAACAGTCCCAGGTTACAAATTACCGGCTGTACATTATCATATATAATAACAGGGCTCCCAGGTATACCGGCTGTACATATATTCATTATAACAGGAGAAATCCCCGGTTATACCGGCTGTACATATACATTATATACCGAGATGCCCACCGATTTATTACCGCTGTAACATATACTTATATCAGGAGATTCCCAGGTGGTCTTACCGGCTTGTACACTATATCAATTATACTACAGGAGATCCCCAGGTAATGCCGTGCTGTACATATATCATTATATCAGGATATCCCCTAGTTACCGGCTTTCATATACTCATGGGGAATATAGTACCGGAGATCCCCAGGTTATACCACCTATACATCTATCATATTATACAGGATATCCCCAGTTTCCAGCGGTGTACATATCATCTCATATACAGACATATTTCCCGCTGAGACTGGTATTTATACGCGAGCTGTTATACGGTAATATCATTATTCAGGAGATCCCCATGATTATACCGCTGCTAATATTCATTATATCCAGATGATCAGGTATCCCGGTCTATATCATTATATCAGCGAGGCCCCAGCTATGTACATATATCATTATATACAGGAGTCCCGTTATACCATGCTGGTCATATATATTATATAATAGGAGATCCCGGTTAATACCGGCTGTACAATATATCATTATATACAGGAGATCCCCCAGGTTAATAACCAGCGGTACTAATCATCGTATATACAGGAGATCCCCCGGTTATACCAGTCTGTCTACATATATCTTATATACAGAGATCCCCAGGTTATACATACCGTCTGTACATAGATCATTATGTACAGGAATCCCAGTTAACCGGCATGTCACTATAATTCATTATATACAGGAGATCCTCCAGTGTTATACCATCATGACATATATCATCAGTAATATACAGAGAGCCTCAGGGTATACCAGGCTGTACTATATCTTTATATCACAGGATATCCCAGGTTATAAACGGCTGTCATATACATTATATACTAGGGATCCCGGGTTATACCCGGCTGTACCTATATCATTATTACAGATTCACCAGTTATAAACCGGCTGTACATATCATTCTATTACAGACTAGGAATCCCCGTATCCCACCTATACATATAGTGGTGCATTATGATTGGTGGCGGGCCTACATTACCAAGGGCTTGGCTGATCTTCTTGTAGTAGCAGATGTGATAGATGATGTTTTGCAGGCTGGATGGGGCAACACCGGAGGGGTAGGGGGTAATTGTGTAGTGAATGTGTTGGATGCCGCTGCCCTAATCATCTGCAGCCTCTGCATCTGGCACAGCGGGCACTTTAGAGGGACCGGGCCGCTAACACGAATCTCAATCTGAATTGAGATGGTGGCGATGCTCTGAAGGATCTGGTGTTAGTAATGTAGATAATACCCCCCTCTTCCCACTGAGTAATAACACCTGTATCATTAACCCAAACCTGCAGGGATCGTACTGGGGGGTCCGTGATCACCAGAGCAAACACTGACAGCAAGCAGAGATCTAATGAATACTGCAAACCAGAACATGTACGGGGGACCCACCTGCTCACACAGAGCAAACTGACAGCAAGCAGAATCTATGAATACTGAGACCGAACATGCTGTACTGGGGGGTCCTGATCACCAGAGCAAACACTGGCAGCAGCAAGATCTATAATCTGAAACCATAACATGTCACTGGTCCGCCCTGATCACAGAGGCCAACACCAACAGCAAGCAGAGAATCTATCAAACACTGAGCCCCAGGGCCAATGTACTTGGGCATTCCTGCTCACAATGACAAACACTGACAGCAATCATAGATCTTGAATACTGAGGGTCAAGCAGAAGAGAATACTAGAGTGATTACTCTTCCAGAGGAGGCCTGGGCACTGAGTGGACCCCTGCATACCACGTTAAACTCTTGAATGTTCCGGATAATTGCCCTTTTTTCTATGGTGATGGGTAAAACTCCTCTGCCCCCTGCTGGCCAAAGCACAAACATGGAAATCTGCCTAATTTACCTATTGTAGCTGATTACACTGAGCGGATTACTTGTTATCAGAGGTAATTAACTCTGCGCGTTCTGTAATTAACAACAAAGTGACATTTCCGTGTTAAACACGGCTGCTGCGTCTCTGCGAGCCACATGTTCTCCACAGGATTCACCCCGGCCGTCATCAGTACATTACTGACAATCCGAGATTTAATCAGCTGTCTGCACCACAATTCTGGAGTCATTTGGTGCCACTCTGAAATGCCCTATGATTTTGAGTGTGCCGCGGCGTGCCCCCCCCGATCCCAGTATTCCACCTCCCTCCCCGATCACCTAGAGGGGGGCATCTGACTATGATCCACCTTTTCAGTTGTGGGTCATCATGTGGCCTTTGAATGGAGGATATGTGCACAATGGGTGGCGTCGCCTGCGCCATGTCTATGGCAGCTGTGAGGATTACAAAGGACTAGTAGCTACTTTGGGGAGAACTAGGACGAGTTGCTACTGGGGGGATCACTGGGACTCGTGGCTATCCTGTGGGGTATTACAAGGACTATTGGGCTCCTGTGGGGGGAGCAGACAAGACCTAGTGTTATGTGGGGATCACTGGGACTATTGGCTACTGTGGGGAGAACAGGACTAGTGGCTACTGTGGGGGAAAACTAGGACTGTGCTAGTGCTTCTGTGGGACACAGGGACTAGTGGCTATTGTGTGGAGCATACAGACTAGTGGCAATAGGGGGGAGAACTATGACTAGTGGTTACTGGTGGCAGCACTAGCTAGTGGCTACTGTGAAGAGCAACTGGGATAATGGCTACTGTGGAGAGCCCTGAGGGTATTGGCTACTGTGGAGAGCCCCTGGTACTCTACTGACTACTGTGGGGAGCACAGGGACCAATTGCTACTGTGGAGAGTACCACGGGACTAATGGCTACTGTGGGGTTGCACTGGGACAAGTACTACTGTGGGAGCCTGGATTTTGACTACTACCGTGGGAGCACTGGAACAATATTTGGCTACAGTATTGAATTGCTTTCTATGTTGCAGAATATACAGGCAGGGGCGGGGCTGTTGACTACCTCTCACACAGGTATACAGGCGAGGGGGGGGCTAGTGACTACTCTCACGGTCACAGTGCGGGGAGCACCTGATATACAGGCAGGGGGCGTCTTTGACTGATGTCACACTATACAGGGCGTGCGGCTTACTTACCTACCTTCCCGGATTATACAGGCAGGGGTGGGGCTGTGACTACCTCTCAACAGGATAAACAGGCAGGGGTCGCGGGCAGGACGACCTCCACAAGGATATACAGGGGCGGGGGGGGCAGTGAACTACCTCCCCGATATACAGGCAGGGGCGGGGTTGTGTGACTACCTCTCACACGGATATACACGTGCAGGGGCGGGGCTGTGCGACCTCTCACACAGGAATACTGCAAGGGGCGGGGGGGCCCTGGGTGCTTACCTCGATACTACAGATATACGGCGGGTGTGCGGGGCTGTGACTACCCTCTCACAGTTCAGGATTACAGGCAGGGGCGGGCTAGTATACAAAACTGCTCCACAGGATATCCAGCAGGGGGCGGGCGTGACTACTTGCTACCAGATATATCCGCAGGGTCGGGGCGTGACTCCCTCTCACACAGTTATACCAGGCATGGGGCGGGGCTGTGACTACCTCTCACCACAGATATACAGGCATGGTCGGCTGTGACTCCCCTCTCAACAGGTATATACAGCGGTCGGGGGGGGACTGTGACTACCTTCACACTGATTTACACGGGGGGGCCGTGTCACTATCCTCACACACAGGATATAACAGCGGGCGGGCTGTGACTCCTCCTCACACAGGATATACAGTTCAGGGGGCGTGGCTGTTACGACTACGGATTGCGCGCTGACTCCCTTACACAGTATACAGGCAAGGGGGCGGGGCTGTACTGAACTCTCACACAGGATCACAGGCAGGGTGGCGGCAGACTCTGGATACTACAGGTTCCAGGACGTTGACTACAGGCACAATATACATCAGGGCGTTGACTACCTTACACATTTCGGCATGGGTCGGGGCTGTGACTACCCTCCCTCGATACATGGCGGGGATACTGAACATATACAGGCAGGGGTGGCGACTACTAACATATCAGCCAATAAGGGGCGAGGCGACTAGCGCAGTCTATAAGCACAGCGTCTACAGCATGGTTAGACGGAAGGCTGGACGACTCTAAGCGAATTTGATATATCATTCGCTTCTTCTAAGGGGTGTGTTGACGGGTTAATACTGTGACTACCTCACCTGATATACAGGATCGGCAGGCGGGGTGGGCTGTTGACTACCTCTCACACAGATAATACAGGGGGGCGGTGGTCTGTGACCTACTCTACACACAGGATATACAGGCAGGGGACGGGCTGTGACTACCTCTCACACATTACACAGACAGGCACTGTAGACTCACCCATGTATGGCATGGATTGCGTGGCTTTCATAGTGATAGCGCCCCTCCTGGTGACGGATGTCGATAGGGAATGGTGTGTGGAATGTTGGGAAGAGGTGCGCAGCATCTGCAGGACAGGAAGAAAAGGAGATTAGTCAAACTGTCTCCAGGAAATTACTGTGAAACCTGAAGATCTGGTACAATGTGTCAGTCTCATATATCATCTCACATCCGCTGTCCCCCCCCTCCCCATCAAAGTTTCCCTGCAGTTTTGCCCCCATGGTGGGAAGGCAGTGCCAGGGTTACAGGTGTGAGACGCCCCTTTAAGCCCCTCACAGTGTGGTTCTTAGTCTAGGACAATGTGGGGATTTTCTGGCGGAGGATCTGCCACCTGTCCTGCAATCTTCCCACAGTGCGGTGGAGTCACAGCTGGGATCTGCTGCCCTGCACTGAGGGAGCTGATATCATCACATCTTATTACACTCCAGCAGTGATATAAGAGGAGGAGCTGATATCATCACATCTTATTACAGTCCAGCCCATTGATATAAGAGGGGAGCTGATATCATCACATCTTATGTACACCTCCAGCAGTGATATAAAGGAGAGCTGATATCACTCACATCTTATTACACTCCAGCAGTGATAATAAGGAAGAGCTGATATCATCACATCCTTATTACACTCCAGCACGTGATATAAGAGGAGGAGCTGATATCATCACATCTATTACACTCCAGGCAGTGATATCAGAGGATGATAGCTATATCATCACTCTTATATACACTCCACAGTGATATAAGAGGAGGCTGATATCATCACATCTTATAACCATCCAGCAGTGATATAAGAGAGGAGCTGAATCATCAACATCTTATTTCACTCCAGCAGTGATATAAGAGGAGGAGCTGATATCATCCATCTTATTACACGTCGACAGCAGTGTATAAGAGGAGGAGCTGATATCATCACTCTTTATTACACTCCCAGCAGTGATATAAGAGGAGGAGCGATATCACCACATCTTATTACAGTCCAGCAGTGCACAATAAGGGAGGAGCTGAATCATCACATCTTTTCATCCAGTCAGTGATATAAGAGAGAGCTGATATCATCACACTTATTACACTCCAGCCAGTGATATAGAGGAGGAGCTGATATCATCACCTCTTATTACATCCAGCAGTGATATAAGAGAGAGCTGATATCATCACATCCTTATTACAGTCCAGCAGTGATATAAGAGGAGGAGCTATATCATCACATCTTATTACAGTCCAGCAGTGATATAGTAGAGGAGCCTGATATCATCACATCTTATTAGCAGTCCGCAGTATATAAGAGGAGGAGCTGAATCATCACATCTTATTACAGTCCAGCATTGATATAAGAGAGGGCTGATATCATCACATCTTATTACCGTCCAGCCAGTGATATATAGGATGGAGCTGATATCATCACATCTTATTACCTCCAGCATGATATAAGAGGAGACTGATATCATCACATCTTATTACACTCCAGCAGATGATATAAGAGGAGGAGCTGATTCATCCCATCTATTACAGCGTCCACAGTGATCTAAGAGGAGGAGCTGATATCATCCCATCTTATTACTCCAGCAGTGATTAGAGAGGCTGATATCACTCAAATCTTTTCAGTCCAGATGATATAAGAGGAGAGCTGATATCATCACATCTTATTACAGTCCCAGTGATATAAGAGGAGGCTGATATCATCACACTCTTATTACATTCCGCAGCTGATATAAGAGGAGCGATATCATCACTCTTATTACGTCCAGCAGTGATATAGAGAGGAGCTGATATCATCCCTTCTTATTACACTCCACGTTGATATAAGAGGAGAGCTGATATCACACATCTTATTACTACCCAGCAGTGATATAGAGGAGGAGCTGATATCATCACATCTTATGTACAGTCCAGCAGTGATATAAGAGGAGGAGCTGATATCATCCATTTATACACTCCAGCAGTGATATAAGGAGGAGCTGATATCAATCATTCATCTTATTACATCCAGCAGTGATATAGAGGAGGAGCTGATATCACTCACATCTTATTAACACATCCAGCATGATATAAGAGGAGAGCTGATATCATCCCATCTTATTACAGTCCACAGTGATATAGAGGAGACTGATATCATCACATCTTATTACGTCCAGCAGTGATATAAGAGGAGGAGCCGATCATCACATCTTATTACCGTCCAGCAGTGATATAAGGAGGAGCTGATATCATCCCACTTATTACAGTCCAGTACTGATATAAGAGAGGAGCTGATATCATCACATCTTATTACACTCCCAGGCTATAAGCGAGGAGCGGATATCATCACATCTTATTAAACTCCACCGTGATATAAGAGGAGGAGCTGATATCACATCAACTCTTTTTACACTCCGCAGTGATATAAGAGGAGGCGTGATATCAGCACATCTTATTACTCCAGCATGTTAATAGGAGGAGCTGATATCATCACATCTTCATTACACATCCAGCAGTGATATAAGAGGAGAGCTGATATATCATCACATCTTTCTTACAGTCCACAGCATGATATAAGAGGAGGAGCTATATCATCCATCTTATTACAGTCCAGCAGGATATAAGAGAGGCTGATACATCCATCTTATTACACTCCAGCAGTGATATAAGATGAGGAGCTGATATCATCACATCTTATTCACTCCCCATGATATCTATGAGGAGCTTATATCATCACATCTTATTACAGTCTGAGCCTTCTTCAGTTTACACTGAATATATTGTTAAAATCCCTCAGTTGTGTTGATAGAACCAGATAAGAACAAGTTTCTGGCTTCTATAGGAATAGCCCCTAATATTTTGGGGCACATGCTGTCACATTGGTAAATCGTCCCCATAGTCAGGGGCTGGGCTGATGTTGTAGCTATTAACCCTTTCCGCACTCCACCCCTGAGCTCTGCTAGGAGAGTATGTGCTGGGACATGTGGAGAAAGTTGCTGAGTGTTTCGCTTTCTCCCTGGAACAGGAAGTCTTCTAATAATGAGAATAATATTCTGCAGGCTGAGTCATTAAAAGGAGATTTTCTGTCTCAAACCAAAGACATAAAAGAGAAGGAACAACATATACGGAAACAGGAAATTCCTGAAGATCCAACCCAAAAATAATAACTGAGCTGATGCCAGCGCAACCTCCAGACACTGATCCCCAAATCGGGATCCCCGAGCCTAAGTGTCAGCAGACAGCACCGGTTACACTCACATGAAGATCCAAACCAATCCGATCTGACCGAAATTCACATATAAATATACAAGTATATACTACAGGAGCCCCTCACATACACTACTGGTATATACTACAGGAGCCCCTCACATACACTACTGTATATACTACAGGGAGCCCCCATACCTACGATATACTACAGGAGCCCCTCACATACACTACTGGTATATACTACAAGAGCCCCTCACATACACTACTGGTATATACTACAGGAGGCCCCTCATATACACTATATAGTACTATATCTACAGGAGCCCCTCATATACACTATTAGTATATACTACAGGAGCCCTCATATACACTACTAGTATATACTACAGGAGCCCCTCATATACACTATCCAGGTATTACTACAGGACCCTCATATACACTAGAACCACAGACCTCTCTATACTAATACGATAACTCATGATCCCCTCACATCACTACTATTATATACTACAGAGCCCCATCATTACACTACAGTAAACAAAAGATACTCCAAGGAGCCCCTCACAGTGTATATACGTCTAGTATAACCAGTATACAATGTTTCACCACCTCCTATCCAGTATGTAATCCGGAATGTCTGATAGTCCATGGATCACACATGTGTCTCTGCCCACCTGTCCGTAGGGTGTAGCGGGTGATATTTCACAGTAAGTGGATCGCTGTCGCCCCGCTGGCGGTACACCTGTGGTGGATAACATCTCACCCCTCCAGAAAAAGGGGAATGCAGACGATCTGCCAGGAATCAGGCCAAGGCTTAAATTAGTTTACATTTTGCAACATCAGACAATTCTACAAAGACAAATCATTCGGGGAGGGGGTTATTAATACACCCCAGGAATGGCAGATGTGTCCTGATGTCACCCCCAAACAGAGGGGCCTCATTCTATAGATGTTTTATGGTTGATATGGCCATCTATGTGTCTATCCACAGTTTCTCATCTACCTATATATTTATTTTCTCTCTAACGTTTATAGAGTTGTTTTTCCTGATGGAAGAATTTTTTTCCCAATCCTTCTTAGAATCAGTGTTTTTAATCTTTTTGATTATTTGACTTTTTCTTGTAGTTTAGAGAACAATCAGTTTTGTCTTTCAAGTTTGGGAAACAAGGGTTGTATATAGAACATCAGCGGACCCTCAGAAGTGTGGGCTGGGGGGCTTCTCCCTATGTAATGAGGTGCTGGCACATACATCTGATAGCGTCACATGATCACCCAGACAGATACACGAGGTGCAACAATGTAACAACACTTCTCCACAATGTATGGAGCTTGGAGAATGAAAACCCTCATTACCGTGAGGCTGCAGCTTTTCTGTACAATGTATCAGCGCAGCTCATAAAGCTGCAGCTTCATCTCTCGGATCTCCACAAATCCATCAGGAGAAGGGTTAATGCTCGCAGCTCTGCAGACCTGGTGTCTCCACCTGTCATCCAGACGCTTTATTAAACAAATATCCACGGCTTTTGGTGAAAGTCTGAACTTTCTCAGCCAAGGATCCAAATGTTTTTCTTTCCACCTCCCTAGAATAAAGTCAGGACGAGTCGCGCACATTTACACCTCTCCAAAAAACCCTGCTGACTCCTACCGTGGAGCTAAATATAAATTTGGGTACTGTCCATGGCGCAGCACCGTGCCCAGGGATGACCTGTTTATTCATAACCTTGTGTGTGATACACGGATGGAGGAGCTACATTGCATCTAGGGCGTTCCCTCGCACTGCTGTGCTCTGTGCTCTCTGCAGTAAGTGTTCTCTGGACAGATGTGTAATCAGACCTTTGTGTATTTTGTTAGCAACGACAGAACTGTGAAATATGGATTTATATTCTGGGATTTTAGCTTCTCCAACTGAACTGGGGGGGGGGGGGTGTCCTCACACTGCTGTGTTCTGTGCATATTATATTGTATTTTTAGTACCAAGTGCACTGGGGGCGTATCCTGCTGTGTTCTTAGTTGTCTGTATTGAGCTACTCTGAAGCCCCTCCTTCTGCTCTGGGTAAAAGCTGTAGCAAACTTCTAGTTGTATACTGCAGCAGTTACTAGAGCTGACGGAATGTGTGGGGGTCTCATCCCTGAAAGTAAAGTCACATTAACCCTAATTCTCTGCTGGTACCAGGCAGGGGCACTACTTCCCCCTTACACCCCTTTCAGGCCACTTTTGGAATCTGTGGGAGTTGTGGTAATGAATTCTATTCACATTTTTTAAAACAATTTGTGGGATTAGGAGAAATTCCCTTTAAAGTCTATTTGGGGTTTAAAGTCTGCACCCCGAGCATATGGCGATCACGCTCCCCGGTGGCCATGCTGCTCACACACCGCGTACCCCTGCAGAATACTAAACCCGGGCCCCTTTCTCCAGCGTCCAGCAGCGGCTTGTAAGTCCTGCCACCCGCACAATGCCCCGCACAGCAAGAGCTTTAATAATTGGGCTTTACCTCATGCTCCTCGGACCCCAGTGATATTGTGATGGGGGGCACATTAACATCCTGGTGAATAAATTTCACATGCATTAAACATTCACAAAAGTGAAGTGGAAGCGAGGATTCAGATACTTGTGAGCGGCATTGTGCCCCCCGTATGAAAGGCTCCCCTGCGCCACCGCTGATATGTCATTGGGGAAGAAACTGTTTTATCAGATGGCTTAGTGTTACTAATCCTCACCATCTTCAAGTTCTCTGCTTGCAGTCAGTGAATGTGAGGCTGAAAATCTATACAGACCTAATAGTTGTAACAGCTGAGTAACTTCCTGTACTTATAGTTTGCTACAATGTATCAGTGGATTGATACAAATGTGACAAACCTTTAGTATACAGGTTCAGCCATTAGGGGATTTTCTAGGCTGGATCCAATTGTGACAAACGTTCAGCCTGTATAAAGTGTATTTCACTCACAGAGAATTGCCAAAACCAAACTGCAAATGGACTGTAAAAATCTGTGTCACAAAGCACAAGGTGCTACAATGTGCAAACCTTACTGTGACAGGGAGCACAGAGACCTAACAAAGTCCAGGATGGAGAACACACAGCAGCCCAGGGGTTAACAGTGCAGCATTCCTTGGAAATGTTCAGGAGTGTCTGGTTCACATCTCTACTGATCTCCTCTTCTCCTGTGAGATTAAAGCTGCCCGACCCAGGAGAGAATCCACAGATCACTCAGGACAAAGATGTAAAGTTACAGACTGGAAACAGCTGGAGTGGAGTTTAGTGTAGTGTGTGCTCCTCTCAGGGTTTCCCCTGTATCTGGAGCAGCTGGTTTATTTTCTTAAAGTGCATTAAAAAGGTGATACAAAGGCAGAGACATGGACAGAATGAGTGTAGGATGACAAACAGAGGCTGCTGGAAGTACAGGGTGACAGAGGCTGCTGGAAGTACAGGGTGACAGAGGCTGCTGAGTACAGGTGACCCCAGAGGCAGGCTCGGAAGTACAGGGTGACAGAGGCCTGACTGAGTTACAGGGTGACAGAGGCTGCTGGAAGTAGGGTGACACACAGAGGTTCTGTGGAAGTGACGGTGACACACAGAGGCTGCTAAGTACAGGGTGACACCACAGAGGCTGCTGGAAGTACAGGGTGACACACAGAGGCTGCTGGAAGTACAGGGTGACACACAGAGGCTGCTGGAAGTACAGGGTGACACACAGAGGCTGCTGGAAGTACAGAGTGACACACAGAGGCTGCTGGAAGTACAGGGTGACACATAGAGGCTGCTGGAAGTACATGGTGATTCACAGAGGCTGCTGGAAGTACAGGGTGACAAACAGAGGCGGATGGAAATACAGGTCAACTCACAGAGGTTGTTGGAAGTACAATGTGAGTAACAGAGGCTGCTGGAAGTACAGGATGACACACAAAGAATACGTAGATACAGGTTGATACACAAATAACCAACTACTAACAATTCCTCAAGTTAAAGATCTCTGCTTGCAGTCAGTAAATGGAAACATTCATATCTACTTAAAATCTGTACAAGCTGACAGATTGTCAGACTCAAACAGAGTGTCAAACACACTGAAGCGGGTGCCAAATTGTACCATTTTGGTCAGTACAAGTTTAACAGAAATCTACAATTTGTTTTTATGCATTGTTAACCAAACCTACCTTGAGAATGCTGTAACTACACTGATGCAGAAACATATCTTGTTTAACACCTTAACAACCTGGCCCTTTTTTTTTTTTTTTTACTTCCATTTTTCACTCCCCACCATCAAAAATCTATAACTTTTTTATTTTTCCATGTACACAAATTTATACAGGTTTCATAATGTTTTCATACATTTACAGAAATTAAAACCTCCTGTACAAAAATTTTTTTTTTTACTTTGCCATCTTCTGGCGCTAATAACTTTGGTGTATGGGGCTGTGGGTGGTGTCACCCACAGTATTGACGTTTTCAATACTTCTATTTTTAGGACTGTACAGACTTTTGATCACTTTTTATTGAATTTTTAATATCCTTCAAAATGGTAAAAAATGCCATTTTCGACTATTTTCTGTTACAGGGTTTAAGGCAACGAAAACCATTATTATATTTTGATAGATTTATACATTTCTGGACGCGGTGATACCCAAAGACGTCACGGGTGGTCAAGGTGGTGGCGCCCATGGACGTGATAGCACCGATAGCGGGTGTTACTGGTAAGTGTTTGCTGCAATATGCGGCATACTATTATGGCGAGCGTCAGAAGGGGTTAATCCATGATCCGAGTAGTTTTGCTGAAAAAACAATGATAAAATTAGCATACTAAGTCTCTGTCGCTCCTGTGGCTGCCCCGATGCTTCTCCTCTCACCCTAATTATGCCCCAGACTTGTCCTGCCAAGCATAAGCTGAGAACACGTCATCAATGTGTTGTCCCTGACAGGCAGAAGTAATCAATCGCTGCACCTCCCCCGGCTGCTGTGAATGAGTCATCAAGCTCAGGTTGACTAGTCTTGTCTGGACAGTTCAGGAAGCTCCACATGTTTTGGTTTCATGTAGGCAACCAGGCTGCACCAAGATTTCCCAAGGTCCTGAATTTTATAATTGTTTTTTTGAGCAAAACGACTCAGCTCATGGAATAAAATATGTTTCTGCATTGGTGCAGCTACAGCATTCTCAAGCTACGTTTGGTAGACAAACAAATGGTAGATTTCTTTTAATCAGAGTTTGTTCGATCCTAGTGATTTCCAACCATCAAGTTTTTGTGTAGCGCAAATCATTTTTCAGCTTTGTCAGATTTCCTCAGGTATTTCCTTACAGGATGCCTCCGAGTGCGGGCAGCTATTTTCACGCATCCATTTGGATTGGAGGGGGGGGATATATAATTTCCATGTTTTTCAAGCGTTTCACAACCACATTAATAATCGTTATGGCTGAGGGTTTGTCACAGTGTTTTATATAGTGTAACTGTCAGGAGTAACTAAGGACAGATATATAATTACTGTCATGATCCATCACATGATGCAGAGAAACTCTCCGATCCACTTGTAAGTGTCCCAGGCCCCGGATACGTCCTGACGTCGGGGTTTCGCTGCTGACTTTATAGACTCGTTTTACTCCGGGCTCCAGCATCTCCATAAAACATAATTTATACATGTTCCAGGTTGTGCGCCATGCTAACAGCTCATAAAACCTGCAGCGAGGCGTCAGCGTCGCCCGTAAATAATATTTCCTGCCTTAATCACCCGTCCGTTCCTCATCCTGCCCAGGGGTATGAGGCTCTTAAAGGAGGCGCTCAGCAGAAAGCAGGAGTGAGAGGATTGTTCTGTGGTACGAGGGTCCTCTGCCATCCAATAATCCGGCACAGATTAGTGTGTAATCTGTCATCTCCCTGAATTTCTGTATTACCAGATTACAGGATTTGCCATACAGATTAGAGTTTACATTGGCCATAACATGGAGATTGAGCATTTATAATGGAGCTAGACACTAGGAGGCCCCAAAATTACCAAATCTGCAGCGTCTGAACTTCTTCTAAAGCTCCATATTGCACTGCGGGTGGTATGTGCTACCTCTTCATTCTCCATGGATAAGAGGTCGGAATCCTGGACAATCCCCAGTCCATCGTCAGATACTGTGCAGACCAGGAGACCGCAGTGATGAACTGGAATTGTGGATCTGTAGCGCGGCGTCCGGTGACTCACAGCCTCGCCATTCCGCTCTGCTTCTAATCACCGTTGTTTCATCATGACATACTGAGTCATGCTGCGCCCCCCGATGCCTTCATCCATACCCTCCCCAGTATCTTCAGCAGATTAATGGTGGTGCCAGTCACAAGGCAATCATAAACCTGCAGCAGGGAATATTTCTTGCATACAAAATCCAGGCATAGAGGGTCCAGACACGGAGGGTTCGGGGGGTTCAGGCACAAAGGGTCTGGGACAGGAGGTGCAGGCACAGAGGGTCCAGGACGGGGGGTGGGGTTGGGGTGTCCAGGCACGGAGAAAAGCAGGGAGAACAAAAAATCCAAAGAACAAAAAATGTATTCAGTAAGGCTGCATTCACACGTGGCGTTAACACATGCGTTTTTAAATGCATCACAGTTGAGATTTCAGATTTGTCTTATTACATTGTTGTCAACATTGCGTTTACAAAACGTATTCGTAACCCAATGTGTTACTTGAGGGAGGAGAGGAGTGAAAAACGGAAACTGAAAAAAAAAACTTGGTCCTGTAGGAGTTAAGAAATTAGCGATGCGATGAAATTTCCTGTAGTGTAAAGTGATGCAGGAGAAGCAGCTGGGATGTATTTTTGTGTCACTGTTTTATGTCTGATAATCTGGTGTTTGTTAGGATTATCAAAAAGAAGGATATGAAGGGGCACTATCTAGGACGCTTCACGACAATAACTAAATGTAACGATGCATTTGGCTTGAGATGACGTCTGTAGTAGTAGAAGTCAAATGGTGGTGCTCAAACGTATGGCAGAAAACAGTCCATTGAATCACATTTAAAAGAGAAAAAGAGAAAAAAATCGCGGCCACTCACCATAAAAGACTTCTTCTTTATTGTATCCTCATATACATACGGTGGCACAGGCAAGACAGGGTAGGGGTGGGAGCAGGGGGTAACACAAGGCAACAGCCGTTTCGCGCCGTCCGGCGCTTTCTCTAGCCTCTGGTGCAGTCACTGTGTACATACATGACATTACTTATCGTGTACTGGTCCTGAGTTACATCCAGTATTATACTCCAGAGCTGCACTCACTATTCTGCTGATTTCCCCCCTGACCCTGTGGAGGACGCCGTCTGCTTACGTGGAGTCTTGTGTGTGGGCTGAGCGCGGTTTCAGATCCGCAGCCAAAACCAAGTAATCTCTCTCCTTTAGGAAATGTGAACAGTCTGAAACCCTAAAGCTGAGATGACATTTCCCCTCCTGACAAGTTATCTCCTGCAGCCGCCAAATGCTTCTCCTGGCAGGAGCCCTGCAGCCTAATGCACGAGGTGCTGCATACCTGTGGTATTATCCGGGCCCCGCATTACACCAGGGGTTTACATCTGTCACCCATACACAGCGCCGCACATCAAGGGCCCGAGACGAAACACAAGAACCAAATAGGGACATGGAGGGATCAGCACAGAACAGACACACAGAGAGGAGATAGGAGCAGTGTAGACTGACACAGGGGACACTCCTACCCCCTGTATATAGATAGAGCAGTGTATACATGTAATGGTGACTGAGTATTCATATCAGATTGCCTTTAACCCATTACATGCTGTTAGCCTTTGTCATGAAGCCAGGGCATTCCAGCCAGTGCAGGGTTAACAGCGCACATGTTTTTCTTGTAGACACGTGTCACCCACAAGTGGCTATTTCTGCAAAAACTAAACTTAGGAAACTACGAGGTCACCATGTGCCGCCGAGCCCTGACCTGCTAACAATTACCAGATTCCTGGAGGACAGAGAGGAATTGGGGGTCTCCCTAACCCCACAAGGGTCTCCTCTCCCTCTTGGATTAGGGGTCTCTCTTCTCTACCCCTCAGGGGTCTCCTCTCTCTCTTTATAATTGGGGCGTCTCTCTCCCCTACCCCACAGGGGTCTCCTCTCCCTCTTGGATTAGGGGTCTCTCTCCCCAACCCAACAGGGGTCTCCTCTCTCTCAATCTAGGATTGGGGGTCTCTCTTCCCTACCCCTCAGGGGTCTCCTCTCTCTCTAGGATTGGGGGTCTCTCTCCCCAACCCCACAGGAGTATCCTCTCTCTCAATCTAGGATTGGAGGTCTCTCTCCCCTACCACACAGGGGTCTCCTCTCTCTCTAGGATTGGGCATCTCTCTCCCCCCTACCCCTCAGGGGTCTCCTCTCTCTCTCTCTCTAGGATTGGGGGTCTCACCTACCCCTCAGGGGTCTCCTCTCTCTCTCTTTAGAATTGGGAGTCTCTCTCTCCTATCCCACAGAGGTCTCCTCTCTCCCTAGGAATGGGGGGGGGGGGGGGGGAGGGGTGGGAGTCTCTCTTCCTCTCAAGGGTCTCCTCCTCTCTGGGTCTGGAAAACCATTCTGTAACATGGGAAAGCTGAGTGACAGGTAGTAGGGTGCACATCTATGCACAGATTATGAATGGAGTTAGTGGTCAGCTCATGATGCTCTGTTCTCATATCATTATATTTCAATATTACAGAAAAGTCCAGGATAGTCAGTGTTAACGAGACCATCAGGGCGTCCGCCAACAGGATGAGCAAAGAGGGCCTGCACAAAACATTTACAAAGGAGGACCCCTCATTCTCCCCCTTTAAACCACCTACACCCACTAATATCCTCCCTTACCCCAAACTGTAAAATTAGTCCAGAAGTAGAATGTCCCTTAAAGGGGAACTCCAATTTGGGCATTCACATTTATTGTAATTCATCTGCCATTTCAATTAAATATTATTAAAAAAATCTACTTGTGTGAAGATAATTTCCCATAAATATATCCATCATGTCCTTTAGAAACGAGATAGCTGTCCTTGGATACAACCACCCCCGCAGTGGTGGCCAGGATAACGCTATTAAGGCACCCCCTGGATTCAGCGTTCATTACCACAGGATGGCTGTGGAACATACAGTAACTCCTGGACATTTCATATACTAAAACTTTTAGTTTGTTTGTGCAATCACAAACAGTGATGGTCGTATCTAAGAAAAACAATCTTATTTCTAAGTGACAACATGGCTACATTTATAGGAAATTATCTCCACACAGGTACATTTTCTATAATAACATCCTATTGAAGAAATTATTTATGAAAAATTAATTAAATTAAATGTCAATGCCTAGATGAGAATATCCCTTTAATTCTCCATAGACAGAGCCCACCCATTATTGGTGTCCTAAGTTGTTGCTCTGTCCACATCTGGGGGACCTCTGACTTGTAGCGGGGTCCATTATGTTACCCCAAGTTGTTCTGTTGCAGGTGGGAAAAAGAGTTTTAGTGGTTGAACTACAACACCTAACAGCCTCATACTGGGAGTGGTAGTAACAGGTGGGGAGAACATGTGGAGCCCCCTCCTCCTGCAGTGGGTGGGGGTCCGCTGGGGCTGGTGGTCACTCTGGGGTCTGGACGTGGTTTGGATGTTTATAAGAAGAATGTGCGGTTCCTTCAGCTATTATTCTGAGGTCGGTGCCTCCTTCAGGCTGGGGAGGTTCTCCTGGGTTCTCGGAGAACATTGCTGGCCTTGCACAAGCTGCAAATAAACTCATAAAGTTTCCAGAATAAGAAGCGGAGACGCCTGAAAATACAGGAACCAGGAGGAGCTTGTGCTGAGGGGCTACTAACGTAATGGAGCTTAAAGGAAATCTACCATTTGTTTTATGCATTATGGACCTAACATACCCTGAGAATGCTGTAGCAACACTGATGCAGAAACATATCTTGTTTAATCCCTGAACCGAGTGGTTTTGCTCAAATAACAATTATAAAATGATGATAATGAGGCTCTGTTGCTCCTGTGACTGCCCAGGTTCTTCTCCTTACCCTAATTATGCTCCAGCCTTGTCCTGCCTGGCATAAGCCGAGAATACGTCATCACTGTGTTGTTCCTGGCAGGCAGAAGTAATCAATCGCTGCTCCATACCCCAGCTGCTGGACAATTCAGGCAGCTCTTTTATGTACAGAAGCTAGTCTGCACCCAGCTTTCCCAAGGTCCTGAATTTAATAATAGTTTTTTGTGAAAAACCACTCAGCTCAGGGATTAAACAAGATATGTTTCTGCATCAGTGTAGCTAAAGCATTCCCATGGTATATTTGGTTCACAATGCATATAAACAAATGGTAGATTTCCTACCTGTGACGCTGTCTCCATTCACCGGCAGCAAGTGAAGTAATAATAACAAAAAACTCATTTTAAGGCGCCGTAGTTTAGGGATTAAAGGAATAATCTCATCCTCTCGAGATGTGAGCAATGAAAAAGCCATTTCATCCAGATTAAAGGATCATTGACTCCTGCGGATAATAACTGAGCGCAGCTCCTGAGCCAAGCCTGAGTATGGAGAGCGGGATCCTAGAGCATAGTGCAGGGGACTCCGGAGCACAGGATATATTACTTGGAGCGGGACCCGAAAGCACAGCGCGGAGCACCTGATAGCATAGGGCGGGAGACCCGAGAGCATAGTGCGGAGCACCTGAGAGCATAGCGCGGGGGACCCGAGAGCACAGGGCAGGGGACCCAAGAGCACAGGGCAGGGGACCCAAGAGCACAGGGCAGGGGACCCAAGAGCACAGGGCAGGGGACCCAAGAGCACAGGGCAGGGGACCCAAGAGACGGCAGGTGGACCCAAGAGCACAGGGCCGGGGTATCCAAGCAGAACAGGTCAGGGACCCGAGAGCATAGCACGGGGGACATGAGAGCACAGGGCAGGGGACCCGAGAGCATAGCGCGGGAGACCCGAGAGCATAGCGGGGGGACCCGAGAGCACAGGGCAGGGGGCCCCGAGAACACAGGGCAGGGGACCCGAGAGCACAGGGCAGGGGACCCGAGATGCACAGGTGCAGTGGGAACACGAAGCACGGTCAGGGGACCCGAAAAGCAACCAGGCAAGGGGACCCTAGGAGCAGCATGGCAGGGGACCCGAGAGCACATGGCATGGAACCGAGGCATAGCGGTGTACCCGATAGCAGTAGCGGGGGGGACCCGAGAGCAACAGGGCGGGACCCGTAGAGCACAGGGCAGGGGAGCTCGAGACACAGGGCAGGGACCCCGAGAGCATACGGGCAGGGAGACCATAGGCACAGGGCATGGGACCCAGCAGCACAGGGCAGGGTACCCAGAAGCAAGCACTGGCTCGGACATTTAGCAGGGCAGGGGACCCGAGAGTGCACATCGCGTCGGGAGAACCCGAGACACCAATTAGCGGGGGGCCCCGAGCAGCAAGGCATGGGACCCCATAGCATAGCACGGGGGCCCCGATCGGCAAAGGCAGGGGACCCGAGAGCACAGCGCGTGAGACCCGAGAGCATAGTGGGGGGACCCGAGAGCACAGGGGCAGGTGTACCCCTAGAGCATAGCAGCGGGGGCCCCGAGAACAAGGTCAGGACCAGGAGCACAGGGGGCAGGAACCGAGAGCATAGCGTCTTGAGACCCGACGAGCATGCGGGGGGAACCGGATAGCACGGGCGGGGAACCCGAGAACACAGGGCGGGGGACCCGAGAGCACAGGGCGGAGACCCGAGAGCACAGGACAGGGCGATGTAGACGCCGAGAGCACAGGGGCGGGGAGACCCGGATCACAAGGTGGCATGGGACCCCAGAGCACTAGGGCAGGGACCCTATAGCATCGCGCGGGAACCCATATGAGCTAGCGGCGGGAGACCCGAGAGCCATTAGCGCGGGGAGACCCCTAGAGCAATAGCGCGGGAGACCCGAGAGCATAGCGCGGGAGACCCGAGAGCATAGCGCGGGAGACCCGAGAGCATCGCGTCGGGATACACGCGAAGCATGCGCGGGAGACATCGCCCGAGAGCGATAGGAAACGTACGAAAGAAAACAGAACCGATAGCATAGCGCGGGAGACCCGAGAGCATAGCGCGGGAGACCCGAGAGCATAGCGCGGGAGACCCGAGAGCATAGCGTGGTAGCGCTGGGGACCTCAGGGCATGGCGTACTGCAGGACCCTAGTGCATAGGGCAGGGGTCCTGTGTTTATTTGGGGGATATAGCTAATAGTATCTGGAGCGGAGTTCCCTCTCCATTAGGTTCTGGGACGGATGGCCCACAGCGATCAGAACAGTGTCATGTGGTGCCACAGATTTTGGGTTTTCTTGTACTGAGGGTATATGATGGCCCTCGCAGCGGCTCAGGTGCCCCCATACATCAGTGTCTGCAGAGATCTCACTAAATAAATTCCGGCTGATGTGATAAATGGCTCTATTAGCGACCCAGATAATTTGGGCAGATACGGCACGTGCCCCCACCCACCTCCGCTGTAAATAGGTTATTTTATGTGTAAATAAGATATTAACCATCGGCAGTAACCGCCCGCAGGAAAGTGGAGGAGATAAATAACGGGGGACAGGCGGGTAACAGGGCGGAGGGTGTAATGGCGCTCGCCCGCAAGAAACCACTTACATACGGAGGACGTGATAATCTGAATACGGCCGCCATTAAACAAGCGGCGCACCAGGCCGTTACTCTGCCGCGTTCACGAGAAATCAGAAGTGACAAGACACCAGGAGCGGAGAAGTAGCGGAGATTAAACCCTCAGCCTTCCCCGGGACGACCGTAAATCAGCGTCGCCATCACCGCGCTTAACCCTTCACAGTGTGACATTCACAATATAAGCCTGCAATGTAACAAAGTAACACGTTTCACACCTGATTGAGCCAAGATCCCTGCACCAGGTATCAGCGTCACCACCAGCACCCGTCACCCTATAAATACCCAAACATCCCCTCAGTGACCTCAATCTGTCTCACTATGAAGGAGCAGGGCAGACGAAAGGCAATGGGGCAGATTTATCAAGCTGTCTGAAAGTCAGAATATTCCTAGTTGCCAATGGCAAACAATCACAGCTCCCCTTTAAAATATTCATGAGCACTGGCAAAATGAAAGCTGAGCTGTAATTGGTTGCCATGGGCAGCTAAGAATATTCTGACTTTCAGACAGCTTGATAAATCTGCCCCAATGTGCGATACACGTGGTGCACACAACTACCCAAAGATTGTGTTGCATCATCGCTGTCAATGAATGGAAACAAACAACCGATAATGAGGGGGAGCAAACCCAGTTGTGACATATTACTGCTCACAGCTGGGGGTTTGATACAGTGTAGAACTGAACATCCTGAGCTATAGACTGAGCCCTCATGTGCATGAATATTGATTCAGGACGTGATCTAGACGTTGTTCTCGTTCACTTTACACGGCCGTAGATTCCACCGCCCCGACTGTCCAAGCCGTAACGGATAGAGAAGGTCCTGATCATATTTGCCTCTGCAGGAGACCCGATACATGTCCCCTGCACTGATACACTGTAACGATCAATAAGCACCAGATATAGATGTGGTTAATCTGAAGTGTTTCTCACAGGGGATTGCTTAGACTGGATGCAACTGTAACAACCCCTCCGCTGTACTATAAAACAGAGACCTTGAAACAACATAGGGTAACAGATCTTTCTATTATTATCAGTCTGTAGAACCACAAGTCCCAGCAGCAACATCACCTTCACTGCAGCATCGGTAGATATCAGTCTGTAGAACCACAAGTCCCAGCAGGACCAGAACCTGCACTACAGCACTGGGGATATAAGTCTGTAGAACCACAAGTCCCAGCAGGACCAGAACCTGCACTACAGCACTGGGGAGATCAGTCTGTAGAACCACAAGTCCCAGCAGGACCAGAACCTGCACTGCAGCACTGGGGATATCAGTCTGTAGAACCACAAGTCCCAGCCGGACCATCACCTGCACTGCAGCACTGGGGATATCAGTCTGTAGAACCACAAGTCCCAGCAGGACCATCACCTGCACTGTAGAGCCATCAGAATTCTTTGCATGGATCCCCTGAGTCCATCATTAGGATGTCACATGGTTGGAGGATCTGCTTCCCCCGCCGGTCACCTGACTTATTTATTAAGGTCCTTTATGGGCTTTTTAGGACTGATTAGACGTCTCTTTCATCATCTCTCGCTTCGGCTTCAAACGCTGTCGCTGGAAGTTGTTCGGGGGCTTCTCGCCGCCACATCTCCGCTTTCATCCGATAGGAGATGAGAGGCGCTGCAGCAGGCGGGGCCCCCCACGTTATATGCAGAAAGCCAAATGTGGCGTGTAGTTCATAAGTTACATAGAAAGATGTCAGGAGGTGTCACCGATCAACACCAGAGGTTTTGTTACAATGTATTAGTCTCAAAACCATCTGGGAACTTGACACAGCAGCACAAATGTTCTATCCTGATGTTACAATGTATCGGTCTTTAGGCAACACCAATGTGACAGAGCCCCCTCACATGTGAGCTGCACACAGCAGCAGTACGAGTCTTTATTCTGTGTTGTTTGTTACAGTGTATCAGCGCAGGTGAGAGACCAAGTTGTTTAACTCAATGGTAGCAATGTCTTTGTATCAATTGGGTTAGTACATTGGTCTGTGCTGATAGTTTGTTACAATGTATCAGTGCAGCAGGCTGTGTTACATTTGCTGATTCGCTCCAGATTTATCATGCGGCTCCAGAAACAGTGGACAGATGTATAAAGTTGAACATTTAGGTGCAAATCTGCTGCAGTCTGCTCCTACGTCACAGGTCCCGTAAAACCTGCAGTAAGACCCTGTCTGATGATACTGCCCCCATTGTATCAGTGTCATCACTTTGTATCTTTCGGGTTTGGCCTAAAGTTGATGAAAACAGATGATATCCACCAAAATAATTGTCGAAAGTCGGAGTCAAGTCGGAGTCAAGTCGGAGTCAAGTCGGAGTCAAGTCGGAGTCAAGTCGGTGGGTTCTGCCCCTCCCCCGGGGTAGAATCTTCCATGCAGATCAGATGTCCTGAGGAGATCCTGGAGATAAGGGGCGGGGGAGGGTCACATCCAGCCCTCTGGTGTATAATGGCACCTCAGCATCTGCCATGGGGGTAATTAGCACCCCCAGGACTGGACCCTCCTGCTGCCTTCAAAGGATGGGGCTCAATAAGCCGCCCCTAATAAAACACTGTCAGCCCCCCAAACGTGTCACATCCCCAGCTCCTTCACATCAGGAAATAATCACATGGAGCAAATGGTCTTTTCACATAGGAGGGGGAGACCCCGGGGGTCCGGCCACAGGCAGGTCCTGATAATCTGACAACCAATTGTCAGGATCAAAGAAAATCCCAAACACAAGGGCAGGAGCTGTGGATACTGGACAACACGTATCTAAGCCTGTCATGTGTGATACAGTGTCAGGGCGCGTTCACACGTTGCGTTGTGTTTGAAACGCATACACAACAGCTGAGGAGAGGTGATTTGCCTAATTACATCGCTGCTAACATTTCTGTTTACAAAACGCATCGTAAACGCGATGTTAACGCATACGTTAACAACGCGTTAACGCAAGCGTTAACATTGCGTTTACAAACGTAAACGGTAAAGTAATTAGGCAAATTACCTCTCATCAGCTGTTGTATATGCGTTTCAAATGCAATGAAAACGCGACCAAAACGCAACGTGTGAACGCGTCCTCAGGGCGCATTCACACGATGCGTTGGGTCACGTTGTGCCTCGTGATTACATGATAAGGTTACATTGCGTTTCCACTGCATCTGCTAAAACGCAATGTAACCTTATCATGTAATTAAGGCTGAAGCCAGTGGAATGCGTCAAAAACACAACGCAACACATCATGTGAATGCGCCCTCATGCAGATAACAGGAGTTGTGGGGCAGCTGGTGGCATCCAGTACAGACAGATGTGCAGGTCCCGTGAATCTGGGTGTCAGTCCCTGTCCAAGCCCGGATGGCGGCCATCTTGGTTTTCACTCAGCTGTCCACTTTCATTACCGAGGGTGCTTTCACACAATGCGTTGCGGCGCGTTTTTGATGCATTCCAAAGTCTTCAGCCTTGGTCACATGCTGAGGTTACATTGCGTTCTAGCAGATGCAGTGGAAACACAATGGGGGACATTTACTTACAGTGTCGGTGTCTGCATTGGCTTTGTTACCGACCTGCTCTCGGTAAGAAGACACACATTTAATATTGTGGAGCTGTGCAGAGACATTTCTGGCGCCGAGATTATTTTCTGTCCCTGGACAAAATCTGTCCCGAGCACCAGAAATGTGTCCAACAGTCCCTGCTAGACCAGTTTTCTTTTGGTCTACTTTCCGTCAGTTTACACCGCCCAAAAAGGGCTGCGACACATAGGGGGACATTTACTATGGCGTTTCCGCCAGTTTTGTGGCGCTCTCACCACATGTTCTGCTCTCCGACCTATTTATTAGCTGTCGGGGACAGAAAAAATGCCTTTTTCCGTCTGCTCCGACTCTTCTCCGAAAAGGGGCGTGGCTTTGGCGGAGTGGAGACTCAGACACAATTACTATGTGTCGCAGCCCTTTTTGGGCGGTGTAAACTGACGGAAAGTAGACCAAAAGAAAACTGGTCTAGCAGGGACTGTTGGACACATTTCTGGTGCTCGGGACAGATTTTGTCCCAGGGACAGAAAATAGTCTCGGCGCCAGAAATGTCTCTGCACAGCTCCACAATATTAAATGTGTGTCTTCTTACCGAGAGCAGGTCAGTAACAAAGCCAATGCAGACACCGACACTGTAAGTAAATGTCCCCCATAGTAATTGTGTCTGAGTTTCCACTCCGCCAAAGCCACGCCCCTTTTCGGAGAAGAGTCGGAACAGACGGAAAAAGGCATTTTTTCTGTCCCCGACAGCTAATAAATAGGTCGGAGAGCAGAACATGTGGTGAGAGCGCCACAAAACTGGCGGAAACGCCATAGTAAATGTCCCCCAATGTAACCTCAACGTGTGATCAAGGCTGAAGACTTTGGAATGCGTCAAAAATGCATAAAAAAAGTGACGCAGCACATTGTGTGAACGCGCCCTAGGGCCGTGTTCACACTGCAATTCGATTTTGATTTGAAACCCAAAGGGTGAAGACACACATGGCGTTTTTGGGCCGTTTTTACTAAGTGCGTTTTCAGATCACTAAAAACGCATGCGTTAAAAAACGCATGCGTTTTTTAAAAACGCATGCGTTTTTGTCCGTTTTTCCGAAATTGTGCAATAAAAAACGGATGCGTTTTTTAACACATGCGTTTTTAGTGATCTGAAAACGCACTTAGTAAAAACGGCCCAAAAACGGCCCAAAAACGCCATGTGTGTCTTCACCCAAAGGCTCCAACCATAATCACTTCCTGAACTAAACGTGATGGAAACGTATTGTTACCTCCTCATGTGAGCACTGGGGAAGCTTTTGGATTACGTCTCAAAACGCAAGGTGTGAACGCGACCTCATAACAGGATGGAAACATTACATGATAATCACACGCATGTGCACTACCTCCCGGTGATGCGTTCAGGACCCCGGATTTGCCGTCCAGAATAGACGATTTTGCCTCCTTCTTGTGCGCTGCGATGACTGGGCCCGAGTTCTCCATGTCAGAACCTCATATTCCACAGACGCGGCCTGAAACAAGACACAAGTATTAGGAGGGGCTCATCAACACGTCTCCTCCAAACACAGCACAAGCAGCTGCCGAGAACACAACTTTGTCACATTTTTGGGACTGAGAATAACCAAGGGGGAGGGGTAGCAGCTGTCACCTGGTGTCCCCTGACCCACGGGATTGGAGAAATCAGACCCAAAAACATCCAAAAAGTTTCTGTGTGTTCATGATACACCCCGAGTGTGTGTCGCCAAGTGACGCCCCCATCACTCTACTGAGGAAAGTTCTGTGTCTTACTAAGGTCACGTTCACACGCTGCGTTAAGAAACACAATTCACAGTGGGAGGAGCTTCTGCTCCCAGTCGCAGACGTGTTTACACCTAAATGCCTGGGATCAGGGAATAAGGGTGATGCCAGTGGTGCCAATCACATGCGTTTGCATTGAAGTGCATATGCGTTCGGCCGTGGGCCGCCCCATTGCGCTTTGGTTCTGATACAAAACAGAATCAAAACGCTAATGTGCGCCATCTCCCTAAGGGTGATGTCACACATGGCGTTTTTAGGCCGTTTTCAGATGGTAAAAAAATGCATGCTTTAAAAAACGCATACGGTTTTTGAAAATGCATGCATTTTTGTCAGGTTTTCAAAATTTGCGCATGCGTTTTTTACAATCTGAAAACGAACAAAAAACGGCCTAAAAACGCCATGTGTGACATCACCCTAAGCAGCGGGCTGGAAGTTTCTTAAGAACACGAAGCTAGCACAACATGTGCTGAGGGTTTGTTACAATGTTTCAGTGTTATTTGTTACTATCATATCCATGTAAGTTACATGTAACACAAGCAGCACCCATATAACATGTATGTATCCCGCGTACAGTATAACACGCATACACCACACGTCTCACCTGTGCAGTCATCTTTCTTTGTTCACTCGTTCAATGTTTCCTTATCTGTTAATTATCGTTATCTCTTTGACTAATGAGCATCGTCTAATGAGGGAACACGGTCAGGATAACGAGGAGATACGCGAGACAGGGCAGATACGTGAATATATATCCATCTCACACACAGGTCATATACATCATACATACATTTGCCTAATTACATTACTGTTTACATTTGTTAATGCAATGTTAACGCAAGTGTTAACGCCCCGCGTTATGAACGCAACGCTAGCAGAACTTCATTCACACTGTGCTTTTTCCCCTCGCTATGGCTGCGTTTTGTTTGCGTTTCACACATACGTTTTCAAACTGTTGAAATGGAGATTTGCCTAATTACATTGTTGTCAACATTGCGTTTACAAATCGAATGACATATGTGTTTGTTAACGCGTTGTTAACATATGTGTTTGTTGACATTTTATTAACACATGCATTAATGTTAGCATTTTGTAATGCAATTAGGCAAATCTCTTCAGCGGTTTGAAAACGCATGCGTTAAACGCAAACAAAATGCAACATGTGAATGCAGCCTGAATGTGACCTGAATGTAGTGTGAACAGCGTCCTACAATAGTCAGCACTCAGAAGCTGTCACCAGCGAATACACAGAACAGACAGCGAGACATAATACAAACACCTCCGGAGCAGAAATCCTGTCACTGCCAAGAACACAAGGTCTGACAGATCCCAGCGCTTCCTGCTCCCCACAAGCCCCTGCCTGCCCCTCCACAGGGTCCATAATCCCCCCACTGACAGACACCGGGGCAAATATCCCCCGAGTCACCGGAGGACAGGACTGACGTATCTAATCCTCCCATGTGTGATACTGACTGCTGTATCTAATCCTCCCATGTGTGATACTGACTGCTGTATCTAATCTTCTCCCTGTGTGATACTGTCTGCTGTATCTAATCCTCCCATGTGTGATACTGACTGCTGTATCTAATCCTCCCATGTGTGATACTGACTGCTGTATCTAATCCTCCCATGTGTGATACTGATTGCTGTATCTAATCCTCCCATGTGTGATACTGATTGCTGTATCTAATCCTCCCATGTGTGATACTGACTGCTGTATCTAATCCTTTCCTGTGTGATACTGACTGCTGTATCTAATCGTCCCATGTGTGATACTGACTGCTGTATATTATCCTCCCATGTGTGATACTAACTGCTGTATCTAATCCTCCCATGTGTGATACTGACTGCTGTATCTAATCCTCCCATGTGTGATACTGACTGCTGTATCTTAATCCGTCCCCGTGTTTGATTCTGATCTGTATCTAATCCCCCATGTGTGATACTGACTGCGGTGATCTAATCCTCCCATGTGTATAGCTGACTGCTGTATCAATCCTCCCATGTGGATACTGAACTGCTGTATCTAATCGTCCCATGTGTTGATACTGACTGCTGTATCTACTCTCCCATGTGTGTCCGACTGCTGTATCTAAGTCCATGTGTGTGACTGACTGCTGTATCTAATCCTCCCTATGTTGATACTGACTCCTGTATCTAATCCCCCCATGTGTGATACCGCCTGCTGAGCCCTGTATCTAATCCCCATGTGTGATACCGCCTGCTGATATCTTTCCTGTGTGATCTATGCTGTTCTAATCCTCCCATGTGTGATACTGACTGCTGTATCTAATCCTCCCAGTGTTGTACTGACTGCTTATCTAATCTCCCATTGTGTGATTCTGATTGCTTATCTAATTCCTCCCATGTGTGTACTGACTGCTATATCTAATCCTTTTCCTGTGTGATACTGACTGCTGTATCTAATCCACCATGTGGTGTGATACTGACTGCTGTATCTAATCTCTCCCTCTTGTATTGCTGATGTCTGTATCTAATCGTCCCATGTGTGATAGACTGAGCTGTATCTAATCCTCCCATGTGTGATACTGACTGGCTGTAATCTATCCTCCCTATGTGTGATACTGACTGCTGTATCTAATCCTCCATGATGTGATTCCTGATGCTGTATCTAATCCCCCATGTGTGAGACTGCTGTGCCTGCTATTCTAATCCTTTCCGTGTGATACTGATTCTGTATCTACATCCAACCATGTGTGATATCGACTGCTGTATCTAATCCTCCTGGTCTGTCTGATTGCTGTCTTCATCGGTTCCCATGTGTGATATCGAATTGCTGTATCTAATCTCTCCAATTGTGATACTGACTTGCGTGTATCTAATCCTTTCCTAGTGATTATTCCTGTATCTATGCTGTCGACTAAATCCTCGCCTCGCCAGTGTGATACTGACTGCTGTATCTAATGGTTGATCGGCGCCTATTTGTGCCATCTGTGATCTGCGCTATATCTAAGTCCTTTCCCTGTGTGATACTGACTGCTGTATCTAATCCTCCCATGTGTGATACTGACTGCTGTATCTAATTGTCCCATGTGTGATACTGACTGCTATATCTAATCCTTTCCTGTGTGATACTGATTGCTGTATCTAATCGTCCCATGTGTGATACTGACTGCTGTATCTAATCCTCCCATGTGTGATACTGACTGCTGTATCTAATCGTCCCATGTGTGATACTGACTGCTATATCTAATCCTTTCCTGTGTGATACTGATTGCTGTATCTAATCGTCCCATGTGTGATACTGACTGCTATATCTAATCCTTTCCTGTGTGATACTGACTGCTGTATCTAATCGTCCCATGTGTGATACTGATTGCTGTATCTAATCCTCCCATGTGTGATACTGACTGTTGTATCTAATCGTCCCATGTGTGATTCTGATTGCTGTATCTAATCCTCCATGGATGTGATTCCGATGCTTGTATCTAATCCGCCCATGTGTGATACTGCGGTGTCTACGCCCATGTCTGATCTGATCTAATCTCTCCGTGTGATACTGAGTTCTGTTCTACATCCTCCATGTGTGATACTGTGCTGTTCTAATAATCCTCCCATGGTTGATACTGATTGCTGTTTCCATCTCTCCCATGTGTGATATCTGACTGCTGTATCTAATCTCTCCCATGTGATACTGACTGCTGTATCTAATCCTTCCCTTGTGATTACTGATTGCTGTGACTAAATCCTCCCTCGAGTGTGATACTGACTGCTGTATCTAATTTCCCATTTGTGATACTGACTGCTGTATCTAAGTCCTATCTCCCTGTGTGATACTGATGTGCTTTATCTACTCGTTCCCATGTGTGATGCGACTGCTGTATCTAATCTCCCATGGTGTGATACTGACTGCTGTATCAATCCTCCATGTGTGATACTGACTTCTTATCTAATCCTCCCTGTGGTGATACGAGATTGCTGTATCTATCGTCCCATGGTGAGAACTGACTGCTATATCTAATCCTTTCCTGTGGATACTGGACTGCTGTATCTAATCGCCCATTGTGATACTGTTGCTGTATCTAATCCTCCCATGTGTGATACTGACTGTTGTATCTAATCGTCCCATGTGTGATTCTGATTGCTGTATCTAATCCTCCCATGTGTGGTACTGACTGCTGTATCTAATCCTCCCCTGTGTGGTACTGACTGCTGTATCTAATCCTCCCATGTGTGATACTGACTGCTGTATCTAATCCTCCCATGTGCGATACTGACTGCTGTATCTAATCCTCCCATGTGTGATGCTGACTGCTGTATCTAATCCTTTCCTGTGTGATACGGTTTGCGGAGCTGTGTATCTAAGCCTGTCTCTCCTAGGATACCCGTCCTCCATCTTGCTGTGATACGCCTCTCTATGAATTATAACTTCTCATGGAACAAAACTAATTCTGCACAATCTGAGGATAAGATGAGGGATCTGGGATTTCTTGGAGTCTGTGCAGACAAGACAGCAATTTCCTGTGCTGCAGGGGCCACACGATGCAGGGAAGCCCTGAGGATGACGGGGCCCGAGGAGGGGGCGCTCTCACCCCTGTTTCCTGCTGTGTGAACTGAACTCCTGAACTCTATGATGTGACTAAGTGCCCCCCACATTACACCCCGGGGGCCTCACACCATACAGGGGAATATTAGGCATCTCAGACCCCTGTACTTCTCACAGCTGAGGGTTTGTAACAGTTGTATCCAGTCTAGACATCCTGAATTCCAGACTGACACATTGTAACAGAACAGGAGGGATGAGGATACAGTGACTCCGCGGCCAGCACAGACCCCAGACCCCTTCTCCATCACCCGGGAGCCCTGAAAATCTAATACAAACCCTCAGATATACAACAAGGCGTATCTAATCATATCCTGTGTGATACAGTCTGCTGAGCTGTATATCTAATCCAGGCACGCATGTTACCTTGTACTGAGCTGTGTATCTAATCCTATCATGTGTGATACTCACTGCTGAGCTGTGTATCTAAGCCTATGTCATATGATACTGTCTACCGATCTTTGTATCCAATCCTATGCTGTGTGATACTGTCTGCTGAGCTGTGTATCTAATCCTATGCTGTGTAATACTGTGTGCTGAGCTGTGTATCTAATCCTGTGCTGTGTGACACTGTCTGCTGGGATGTGTAGCTAATCCTATCCTGTGTGATACAATCTACTGATCTTTGTATCTAATCCTATCATGCGTGATACCATCTGCTGAGCTGTGTATCTAATCTCAGCACGAATGTTACCTTGTGCTGAGATGTGTATCTAATCCTATCATGTGTAATACCGTCTACTGATCTTTGTATCTAATCCACTCCTGTGTGATACTGTCTGCTGAGCTGTGTATCTAATCCTATCCTGTGTGATACTGTCTGCTGAGCTGTGTATCTAATCCTAAACTGTGTGATACGGACTACTAATCTTTGTATCTAATCCTATCATGTGTGATACTGTCTGCTGAGCTGTGTATCTAATCCTATGCTATGTGATACTGTCTACTAATCTTTGTATCTAATCCTATTATATGTGATACTGCCTGCTGAGCTGTGTATCCAATCATATCCTGTGTGATACTGTCTGCTAAGCTGTGTATCTAATCACATGATGTGTGATTCCCTCTACTGATCTTTGTATCTAATCATATCCTATGTGGTACTGTCTGATGTGTATCTAATCCTATGCTGTGTGATACTCACTGCTGAGCTGTGTATCTAATCCTGTGCTGTGTGATACAGTCTCTAGTGACATGTTACTAGTTACTATTAGTGCTCTGTGTTTCATCTTCGGTTGGGGACATTTAAAGGGCCGGTGTAATGTCGCCACCATTCACCTCTGACCCCGGAGTTCACTCATTCTCATCCTGAAAGCCCCTAAATTTAGCTCCATGTGAAAGGATCCATTGACTGTAACACAGAATGATTCTGACTGTCACCGTCACGACCCTGCTGGGGTCCGGGACTCTTCAGAACCATAGACAAAGGTCAGTGGTAAGAGCCATGTGCCCCCGGAGACCCCCGGACACGGGTCAGAATATTCATCATTTCATCATTATGACTTTGGTCACTTACTAAATGTAACCTCTGTCTTGATTTTTTACTCCTTTTCCATGTGATCCGTGACTTCATCTCAGCTGCAGTGACTGTGGGGGTCAGTGGGGGTCTCATATCACCCCCTGCTCCGCCATGCTTTATACTGCAGGACATCTATACGCTAGGGCTCGGCTGCAGTGACTGTGGGGGTTTCATGTCACTCTGTGCTCCGCTATGCTTTATACTGCAGGACATCTATACGCTAGGGCTCGGCTGCAGTGACTGTGGGGGTCTCATGTCACTCTGTGCTCTGCTATGCTTTATACTGCAGGACATCTATACGCTAGGGCTCGGCTGCGTGACTGTGGGGGCTCATGTCACTCCGTGCTCCGCTATGCTTTTACTGGCAGGACATCTATACGCTAGGGCTCGGCTGCAGTGACTGTGGGGTCTCATGTCCCCTTCCGTGCTTTGCTATGCTTATACTGCAGGCACATCTATACGCTAGGCTCTCGTGTGCAGTGACGTGGGGGTCTCATATCACCCCCCGCTCCGCCATGCTTTACACTGCAGACATCTATTTCGTCACCCCCCCCTCTGCATATGTTGGAGGCTTAGACTGTCCTGAGGTCTTCAAAACTGAATAGACTTGCAAGGTCTTCATGACATCACCTCTGAGGCACGTTCAAGTCAGGCCATTAAAAGGTTCCAAGATATCAAATCACCACCAGACGTATCCATACGGAGCCCTATGGCTGCCAGAGCCTAAAAGCTGCAGCGCTGGAGCGTTGTAACAGTCTCTTCCACTTTATCGACGTTTCCAGCCAAATAACAACAGCACAATGTATCAAATGTGTGGATATATAAAGGTCATCCCGCCAGAACCGAGCACAGAGACATCCCGAGCCACAGAGACATCCCGAAGCCACAGAGACATCCCGAGCACAGAGACATCCCGAGCAGCCAAGAGACATCCAGAGCCACAGAGACATCCCGAGCCCACAGAGCGACACACGAGACCCACAGAGACATCCCGAGCCACAGAGACTTCCCGAGCCCAGAGACTTCCTGAGCCCCAGAGACAAATCCAGAGATATATGCCGCTACAGGAGTCTAGTGTAACATCCACTCATGAGATCAGATGAGACAATGGGGCCACATTTACCCAGTCTGCCTCGCAACCCCTGATCTTGACGGTCCGACGAAGATGAAGTCTGTCGCGATTCACCAACATCGTGAGCCCGAAATCCTGCATGTGTCTCTTCCCCGCTGAGGTCGCCGGAGTTCACCTTTTTATTCCCGGTGCATGTGCGCGTCATCGAATCGTCGGTCGCCTGACGGAAAATGAATCGCGGACCCTTAGTAAATGAGCCCCAATGCGTGATTTGATCATACGGAGAAAACACTGGGGGCATTGTTCTACATAATGCAAACATTTTTAATGTTTCTTAGTTACAGTTTGTTACATTTATCCATCAGTTTTCTCCTTCTATGTTGTCTCCTGAAAATCTCTGCATCTCGCTTGTCGCTGTATACGAGGCGATATGGGCACGGAGGCCGGATGATGAAATACAAGGTGTGGGGGCTTGTGCTCTGCAGAGGGGGGTCCGGGCTCCGACTTATAAACTGACTCTTTCATTGTGCCAGAATTCCAGAGTGAAGGAAAAAAAAAAAGTATTTGTTAGCGCAGCAGCATGAAAGGGCATTTAAACAATATTGTGCTCCTGCGACGGTCGGTGCCAAAAAATAAGAGTAATTGGGCGGTAATCCAAAATATAAGCGTGTGAGGGGCGCCATGGGAGGGGGGCGCGGGGTGAATCACAGAAAGAGACTGTAGAAATCACCTGGATCCGCTGCCATATACTGACCCTTACTCAAACCTGAGGTCACCCCAAGTCTGCATCTGTATGTAAGGGAGCTACGGGGTTGTAGCAGAGAGGGGCTCAGTATCACAGTATACACAGGATAGGGCTAGATACAGCTGTTAAGCAGACAGTGTTAGATAGCATTATTCTTAGATACACATGACAGAAGGGAGGACCTTGAAAACAGAACCGATACAGAGTTCCAAATCCTCTGACAGTATCACAGAAAAAATATCTGCCTGCAGCCACCCCTAGGTGGAGCTCATGAGCCCAGTGATGCAGTTGTTACCATAGAGCTTAATGTAGATACAGTCTGCAATGACACCACTCAGCTCCCCCTAGTGGTGGCTGCAGAGAACTGTATTCTGTATCTCAATCTACAGGATTTGGAGATCTGTGTCAGAAAACAAGCTGTGGCCACTAAAGGTTATTAACAAGGAGTTGATCAGCACAGAATGTTGGACCAATATGACATTCGCCTTCTCCATGTTCTGGTGTAGACCCCGCGCTCTCAGGCCGGCGCTCACAGTTTGCTTTTTGGCTTGAGGTTTTATGGAGTCAAGCTTTGTGGTCTTGCGTCCAAGTACTTCACCGGGATTTCTTGGGATTTTCATGTGAGATGCTTCTCGTACACGGTCCAGGGACCAAATGACTTAATGGCCGTGTTTAACCCCAGCGTTGGCTGTTGAATATTTGAACCTTTTTTTCTGCTGGGGGTTTTGCGTGTTACTGTCGATCTAGGATTAACTAAGAAATAAAGCTGCTGTCAGCTCCATTGCCTGAATGCGGTGAGTTCCAGCGGGTTACAGAGATATGGTGCGACCAGGACGACCCTGTATGATTCCCAGAGTAGAGGGGGGGCTGTGGGGGCAGTCGTATCCTGACATCCTATCCACCACCGTATTATAAACACTGTAGCTCTTCTTACTATCCAGGATGTCCACTTCTCTCCACACCCAGCTTTCCGGGATTCGAGTGGTGTGAGGTGTGGCTGACACCAGATAAACACGGACCATATATTATGATAATGTAATTGGTGGTGACAGTGTCTCCCTGTGGCAGGGTTTTTGCCGCTCTCTTGTACCTGCTACGTGATGATGGTGCACTTACGGCTTTGTGCTGAGCGCGATGATTCCGCTATCTTTTCTACGTCGCCTTTAACCCTCTCCTGGCTGCGCACCGGCCGCTGGGTAGAGTTAAGCTGTTTCTTAGTAAACAAGAGGAGGCTGAAGAGCTCTCAGGACAGTAGCGGCGACAAAATGCGATAAGTACATCCAACGCGGACGGCGGAGGAGCAGCGGCGCGGATGGAGGGACACTTGTGTTAAGCTGAATTGATTTGAATTTTAATGGCTATTAGCGGCATGAATAGCATGATTTATGGGGCGTCTTGTGCCGCTCGACATTAACAAAGCCAGAAAGGGAGCTTGTGCCGCTGCTCGAGGAATTAACCCCTTCCTCCCCCCCCAGGACATTTCACGACCTAAACAATTTTTATTTCACTTTAATTTATTTGTTTCTCTTACTTTATTTACATTCTGTTATTTTATTAGTTTTTTTATACATTTTGTTATTTATATTATCTTTTTATGTTTGTTTTCTTTATTTTTGTGTTTTATCACTTTCTTCCATTCTGAAAAGGTATTATTGCTATAAAGATTGGGTCATTATTTTGATAGTGGTTGTAAGTATGAACCTTCTGCTCTGTCACAGAATAAAGTTTGGGACAGAATGTGACATCTGTAATCGAGAAGAGGAGGGGGAATTACCAGATTCCTTCATTTTAGGATGGGGCATGTCCACTCTCCTGCTGGCTCTGAATGATCTGCATTGAGTCATTACACAGTCCCTCCCTTGCCATCACTATGTGCTGTAGTATGTACCAGAAGATCTCCCAGGAAGCTACATCCAGTAATCCATAATCACCAGTCTGCTGTACCAACAACATCTCAAGGGAAATACATAACATGGCTGCACAGAGCACAACTGTGTGAGGACACTCCTCAGTGTCTTGGAGAAGCTACAATCCTGGAACATAAATCCATATCACAGTCCTATGTTACTATCAACATGCGCAAAGTTCTGATTACACATCTCTAGGAACAGTACATAACACTGGCTGCAAAGAGCACAGAGCACAGCAGTGTTGAGGTCTGATACACATCTCTCCAGGGACAATACATAACACTGGCTGCAGAGAGCACAGAACACAGCAGTGTGAGGTTGATTACACATATATCCAGGGACAACACATAACACATGGCTGCCAGAGCACAGCAGTGTGAGGTCTGATACACATCTCTCAGGGACAATACATAACACTGACGCAGAGAGCACAGACACAGCAGTGTGAGGTCTGCTTACTGTCTCTCCCGGGACAATACATAACACTGGCGCAGAGAGCACAGAGCACAGCAGTGTGAGGTTGATTACACATCTCTCAGGATAATACATAACACTGGCGCAGAGAGCACAGAGCACAGTAGTGTGAGGTCTGATTACACATCTCTCAGGCAAACATAAAACTGGCTGCAGAGGCACAGAGCACAGCAGTGTGAGTCTGAACAATCTTCCAGGGACAATACATAACACTGGCTGCAGAGAGCACAGAGCCAAGCAGTGTGAGGTCTGATTACACATCTCTCCAGGACAGTACATCAACACTGGCTGCAGAGAGACATAGCACAGCGTGGAGGATGATTAACATCTTCAGGGACAGTACATAACATGGCTGCAAAGAGCCAGAGCACAGCACATAGCAGTGTGAGGGCTGATTACACATCTTTCCGGGTTAATACACAACACTGACTGCAAGAGAGAACAGAGCATAGCAGTGTGAGGTCATTAATCTGGACTATCTCACAATCCTATAACACGACTAGATGATGGGGTCATGGAGACATTCTAGGAGATGGAGCGATGGTGGTAGATTAATATGACAGTGCGTGTGGAAAGTTGGTGCTCCCACAGTGTATCCTGTGATGGGGGTCATCAGGTGTTCTTCACCCCCAGTTATAGAATATTGTCTGTGATTAGTCCGAGGAGTCAGTTAAGGGTGGAGTGTTGGTTTCTTCCATACGTTTGGCTGCGCAGTTCCTGGACGGCGTCCATGGTGCCACGCACATACCTCGCTCCCGTGTCCATCTCCTCTCTACATCCGTCTTCCCTTTTTCCAGATTTCTATGGTTTCCTTAAAAACCCCTGGACAGAGAAATGTGGCTGATTTCTCCACCCCGTCAGTGGTCGGATCCATCAACCCCCAATAAAGGGACATGTGGAGCCGACGTGTGGGGCAAGTAACCAAATCTGATTACTGAGGCTGCGTTCACACCTGGCGTTTACATGCGTTTTGAAGCGTACGACAATAGATTAGGAGATCACATAATTACACTGTGTTTTGTAAAAAAAACAAATGTTAACAGCAAAACATTTGTGTTTACAAAACTCAATGTTAACAATTTGTTAACACACTTGCTTTAACATTGTGTTTTGTAAACACAAATCTCCTCTCCTCAACTGTTGTATTGGATTTCAAAACGCAATAAAAAGCCATGTGAGCGCACAAACGGGAGAGAGGAAGGCTGCTGCGCGCTTCTTTCTGACCAAGGAACAGAAAGGTTCGCAACAGAGTCTGAGGGTACGCTCACATGATGCGTTGAGTTTTTGATACGTTTTGACGATTCAAAAGGCTTCAGCCTTGATCACATGTGGGTTACATTGCGATTTAGCAAATGCAGTGCAAATGCGATGTACACTCAGCATGTGATCAGGCTGAAGCCTTTTGAATGCGTCAAAAATGCATCAAAAAAAAGTGACGAAACGCATTGTGTGAAAGCGCTCTGAAGCTTTCTGCAACTCACAGCCATAGTAATGGTAGACTTCAGGACTCCCTGAGACCCCCACAGTCACTGCAGCCGAGCTCTATAGTATAGATGTCCAGCAGCTGTAAAGCATGGCGGAGCAGGGGGTGATATGAGACCCCCACAGTCACTGCAGCCGCGTCTATAGTAGATGTCTGCAGTCTAAAGCATGGCGGAGCACGGGGGTGTATGAGACCCCCACAGTGACTGCAACCGAGCCCTATGTATAGATGTCCTGCAGTGTAAGCATGGCGGAGCAGGGGGTGATATGAGACCCCCACAGTGACTGCAACCGAGCCCTAGCGTATAGATGTCCTGCAGTATAAAGCAGGCGGAGCAGGGGTTGATATGAGACCCCCGCAGTCACTGAAACCGAGCCCTGGCGATAGATGTCCTGCAGTGTAAAGCCATGGGGCGGGGATGTGTGAGACCCCGCAGTCATGGAAGCCCAGTCTAGTATAGATGTCTGCAGTGTTAAGCAGGAGGAGCAGGGGGTGAATGAGGACCCCCGCAGTCACTGCAACGAGCCTAGTGTAGATGTCCTGCAGTGAAAGCATGGGAGCAGGGGGTGATATGAGACCCCACAGTCACTGCAACCGAGCCCTAGGTATAGATGTGCCTGCAGTTAAAGCATGCAAGGGCACGGGGTGACATGAGACCCCCACAGTCACTGCAGCAGAGCCCTAGCGTATAGATGTCCTGCTTAGTATAAAGCATAGCGGAGCACGGGTGACATGAGACCCCCACCAGTCACTGCAGCGAGCCCTAGCGTATAGATGTCCTGCAGTATAAAGCATAGCGGAGCACAGAGTGACATGAGACCCCCACAGTCACTGCAGCCGAGCCCTAGCGTATAGATGTCCTGCAGTATAAAGCATAGCAGAGCACAGAGTGACATGAGACCCCCACAGTCACTGCAGCCGAGCCCTAGCGTATAGATGTCCTGCAGTATAAAGCATAGCGGAGCACAGAGTGACATGAGGCCCCCACAGTCACTGCAGCCGAGCTCTAGCGTATAAGTCCTGCAGTTAAAGCATGCAGAGCACTGGGGACATGAGACCCCCAGTCACTGCAGCCAAGCCCTAGCGTATACTGCAGGACATCTATACGCTAGGGCTCGGTTGCAGTGACTGTGGGGGTCTCATATCACCCCCCGCTCCGCCATGCTTTACACTGCAGGACATCTATTCGCTAGGGCTTGGCTGCAGTGACTGCGGGGGTCTCATGTCACCACGTGCTCCGCCATGCTTTACACTGCAGGACATCTATACTCTAGAGCTCGGCTGCAGTGACTGTGGGGGCCTCATGTCACTCTGTGCTCCGCTATGCTTTATACTGCAGGACATCTATACGCTAGGGCTCGGCTGCAGTGACGGTGGGGGGTCTCATGTCCACTCTGTGCTCCTCTATGCTTTATACTGCAGGACATCTATCGCTAGGGCTCGCTGCAGTGACGTGAGGGGTTCTCATGTCACTCTGTGCTCCGCTATGCTTTATACTGCGGACATCTATAACGCTGGGCTCGACCTGCAGTGACTTTGGGGGGTCTCGATGTCACTCTGGCTTGTGCTCCGCTATGCTTTATACTACTGGCAGACATCTAACGCTAGGGCTCCTGCTGTCAGTGACTGTGTGGGTCCTCTGTCACCTGTTCCGCTTTGCTCTTCTTTATCTGCAGGCAATCTATACGCTAGGGCCGGTTGCAGTGACTGTGTTCATATCACCCCCTGCTCCGCCATGCTTTACACTGCAGGACATCTATACACTAGGGCTCGGTTGCAGTGACTGCGGGGGTCTCATATCACCCCCTGCTCCTCCATGCTTTACACTGCAGGACATCTATACTCTAGAGCTGGGCTTCAGTGACTGCGAGGGTCTCACATCATCCCCTGCTCCGCCATGCTTTACACTGCAGGACATCTATACGCCAGGGCTCGGTTTCAGTGACTGCGGGGGTCTCATATCAACCCCTGCTCCGCCATGCTTTATACTGCAGGACATCTATACGCTAGGGCTCGGTTGCAGTCACTGTGGGGGTCTCATATCACCCCCTGCTCCGCCATGCTTTACACTGCAGGACAAAATGACCTTTTTTCCGTCTGCTCCGACTGTTTACGAAAAGGGCGTGGTTTGGCGGAGTGGTAGACTCAGACACATTACTATGTGTCGGGCAGCCCTGTTTGGGCGGTTTGTAAAATGACGGAAGTAGACAAAGAAAATGTCGAGAGGGGGTTGACAAATTTCTGGTTGCTCGGGAAGGGGGAATTTTTTCCCCGGGAAGAAAATAAGTTCTCGGCGCCCAGCCAGTCTGCCCCAACCCACAGCTCCAAATTTAAATGTGTGTCTTTTACCGAGAGCAGGTCAGTGTTAACAAACCATGCCGACACGACACTGTAAGTAAAGTCCCCATAGTAATGTGTTGAGTTTCCACTCCGCAAAGCCACGGCCCTTTTCGGAGAAAGAGTCGGAACAGACGGAAAAAGGCATTTTTTTGTGGCCCGACAGATAATAAATAGGTCGGAGAGCGAAATGTGGTGAGGGAGCGCCACAAAAACTGGCGGAGGAAAGGAACCCATAGTTACATGTCCCCCAATGTAACATCAAACGTGTGATCAAGGATGAAGACTTTGGAATGCGTCAAAAATGCCATAAAAAAAGTGAAGCAGCACATTTGTGAACGCGCCCTAGGGCCGTGTTCACCTGCAATGCGATTTTGATTTGAAACCCAAAGGGTGAAGAAACACATGGCGTTTGGCCGTTTTTACTAAGTGCGTTTTCAGATCAAAAAACGCATGCGTTAAAAAAGCATGCGTTTTGGAAAATAAAGCATGCGTTTTTATGTCCGTTTTCCGAAATGTGCTAATAAAAAAAGATGCGTTTTTTTACACATGCGTTTTTAGTGATCTGAAAAAGACTTAGTTAAAAGGCCCAAAAACGGTGCCCAAAAACGCCATGTGTGTCTTTCACCCAAAGGCTCCAACCATAATCACTCCTGAACGAAACGTGATGGAAACGTATTGTTTACCTCCTCATGTGAGCACGGGGAAGCTTTGGGATTACGTCTCAAACCGCAAGGTGTGACACGCGACCTCATAACAGGAGGAAACAATTACATGATAATCACACGAGTGCACTACTCACGGTGATGCTCAGGCCCGGATTTGACGTCCAGATAGACGATTTTGCCCTCCTTCTTGTGCGCTGCGATGCTGGGCCGAGTTCTCCATGTCAGAACTCATATTCCACCAGAGCGGCCTGAAACAAGCCACAAGTATTAGGGGGGCTCATCAACCCCGCCCTCCTCCAAAACACAAGCACAAGCAGCGCCGAGAACACAACTTTTCACCTTTTGGGACTGAGAATAACCAAGGGGGAGGGTAGCAGCTGTCACCTGGTGTCCCATGACCCACGGGATTGGAGAAAATCAGACCCAAAAAACATCCAAAAAGTTTCGGGTGTAATGATACACCCCGAGTGTGTGTCGCCCCCCCCCACAAGTGACGCCCCATCACGCTACTGGGAAAGTTCTGTGTCTATAAGGTCCCGTTCACCCGCGGCGTTAAGAAAAAACACAATTCCAGTGGGAGGAGCTTTTGTCCAGTCGCAGACGTGGTACACCTAAAGCCGGGGATCGGGGGATAAGGGTGATGCCAGTGGTGCCACTACAGCGTTGCATTGAAGTGCATATGGTCGGCGGGGCGCCCCATTGCGCTTGAGTTTGATAACAAAACAGAAATCAACACGCTAATGTGCGCCATCTCCCTAAGGGTGATGCACACATGGCGTTTTAGGCGTTTTCAGATGGTAAAAAAATGCAGCTTTAAAAAACGCCTACGGTTTTGAAAATGCATTGCATTTTTGAAGGTTTCAAATTTGCGCATGCGTTTTTACAATCTGAAAACGAACAAAAAAACGGGTCCTAAAAACGCCTATGTGTGACATCACCCTAAGCAGCGGCTGGAAGTTTCTTAAGAACACGAAGCTAGCACAACATGTTTGCTGAGGGTTTGTTACAATGTTTCAGTGTTATTTGTTACTATCATATCCTGTAAAGTTACATGTAACACAAGCAGACACCCATTAACATGATGTATCCCGCGTACAGTATAACACGGGCCCCAACACCACGTCTAACCTGTGCAGTCATCTGTTTTGTTCACTCGTTTCAATGTTGCCTTATCTGTTAATTATCGATTTCTTGACTAATGAGATCGTCTAATGAGGGAACCAGGTCAGGAGAACGAGAGTACGCGAGTACAGGGAGATACGTGAATTATATATCCATCTCACACACAGGTCATCTACAACATACATACATTTGCCTAATACATTACTGTTGACATTGGTTAATGCAATGTTAACGCAAGTGTTCGCCCCGCGTTATTGAACGCAACGCTAGACAGAACTCATTCACACTGTGCTTTTTCCCTCGTATGCTTGCGTTTTGTTTGCGTTTCCAACAATACAGTTTTCCAAACTTTGCAATGGAGATTGGCCTAATTACATTGTTGTCACATTGCGTTTACAAATCGAATGACTATGTGTGTTAACGCGTGTTAACATATGTGTTTGTTGACATTTATTAACACATGCATCATGTTAGCATTTGTAATGCTTAGGAAATCTCGTCAGCGGTTTGAAACGCATGCGTTAAACGCAAAACAAAATGCAACATGTGGAATGCAGCCTGATGTGACCTGAATGTAGTAATTAATGTGAACAGCTCCTACAATAGTCAGCAACAGAGCTGTCACCAGCAATACCACCGGAACAGACAGCGAGACATAATACAAAACACGCCGAGCAGAAATCCTGTCACTGCCAAGAAAAACAAGCGTGGACAGATCCCAGCCGCTCTGCTCCCCACAAGCCCCTGCCTGACCCTCCACAGGGTCCATAATCCCACTGACAGACCACCGGGGCAAATATACCCGAGTCACCGGAGGACCGGACTGACGTATCTCATCTCACATTGGGTGATACTGGACTGCTGTATCTAATCCTCCCCATGTGTGTACTGGCTGTGATCTTAATTCTTTCCCGTGTGATACTGTCGCTGTATCTCCTCCTCCCTGTGTGATACTGGACGCTGTATCTAATCCTCCATGGGTGATATGACGGCTGTATCTAATCCTCCCATGTGTGATATGATTTGCTGTAATCTAATCCTCCCATGTGTGATACTGATTGCTGGATCTAATCCTCCCAGGTCTGATGCTGTGCTGTATCTAATCCTTTCCGTGTGATATGACGCTGATCGAATCGTCCATGTATGTGATTATGACTGGCTGTATAGTTCCTCCATGTTGATATAACTGCTGTATCTAATGCCTCCATGTGTGATACGCCTGCGATATCTAATCCTCCCAGGTGTGCTACTGCCCGCTGTACTAATCTCCCGTGTGATTCTGATTGCTGTATCTAATCCTCCCATGTGTGATCTGACTGCTGTACTAATCCTCCCATGTGTGATACTGTTTCGCTGTATTAATCCTTCCATGGTGATTATACTAACTGCTGTATTCTAATCGTCCCTGTGTTGATACTGACTGCTGTATCTAATAGTCCCATGTGTGATAATGACTGCTGTATCTCATCGTCCCATGTGTGATACTGATGCGTATCAATCCTCCCTGTGGATACTGACGGCTGTATCTAAGCCCCCAATGTGTGATACTGACTGCTGTATCTAACCCCCATGTGTGATACTGAGCGTATCTAATCCTTCCTGTGTGATAATGGTGCTTTATCTATCCCTCCCAGTGTGATTACGATGGTATCTAATCCCTTCACACTCACCCACCTGTGTGATACTGACTGCTGACTCATCCTCCATGTGTGATATGATTGCTGTATCTAATCCTCCCATGTGTGATACTGACTGTATATCTAATCCTTCCTGGTTGATATGATTGCTGTATCTAATCCAACCATGTGTGATATGATGCGATATCTAATCCTCCATGTGTGATTCTGATGCCTGTATCTAATCGTCCCATGTGTGATAGACTGCGATCTAATCCTCCCATGTGTGATAACGGACTGCTGTATCTAATCCTCCCATGTGTGATACTGACTGATGTATTAATTCCTCCCATGTGTGATTTGATCTGCGGTATCTAATCTCCCTGTGTGATACTGACTGACTATATCTAATCCTTTACTGCGTGATTATGATTGCTGTATCTAATCCAACCATGGGTGATTCCTGACTGCTGGATCTAATTCCTCCCATGTGTGATTCTGAGTGCTGTATCTAATCCTCCCCATGTGTGATGTCTACTGCTTTATCCTAATCTTCCTGTGTGATAACTGACCGCTGTATTCTAATCTCCATGGTTGTGATATCTGAATGCGGGATCTATGTACATGGTGATACTGACTGCCTATATCTAATCCTTTCCTGTGTGATAATGATTGATGTATCTAATCGTCCATGGTGATACTGACTGATGTATTAATCCTCCATGTGTGATACTGGACTGCTGGACTCTGATCGTCCCAGTGTGAATACTACTGCTATATCTAATCCTTTCCTGTGTGATACTGATTGCTGGATCTAATCGTCCCCATGTGTGACTGCTGCTTATCTATCTTTCTGTGTGATACTGATGTGTATTCTAATACGTCCCATGTGTGATCTGATGCTGATATCTAATCCCCCATGTGTGATACCTGATGGTGTATCTAATCGTCCCTGTGTGATTCTGATTGCTGTATCTAATCCTCCCATGTGTGATACTGACTGCTGTATCTAATCCTCCCATGTTGATACTGAGCTGTAGCCAATCCTCCCATGTGTGATACTGACTGCTGTATATCTAATCCTCCATGTTGATACTGAATGCTGTATCTAATCGTCATGTGTGATACTACCTGATGTATCGAACGGTCCCATGTGTGATTTGATTGCTGTATTCTAATCCTCCACTGTGTGATACTGATTGCTGTATTAATCCTCCCATGTGCGCTACTGAATGATGTATCTAATCCTCCCATGTGTGATGCTGACTGCTGTATCTAATTCCTTTCCTGTGTGACTTGTCAGATGACTCTGTATCTAATTCCTCCCAGTGTGATACTGATGCTGTATCTAATCCTCCCCATGTTGATACTGAAGGCGGTATTAATCCTCCCATGTGTGATTCTGATTGCGTATCTAATCCTCCCGTGTGTAATGACTGCTAATCTTAATCCTTTCTGTGTGATATGATTGCTGTATCTAATCCAACCATGTGGATACTGACGGCTGTATCTAATCGTCCCATGTGTGATTCTGATTTGCGCTATCTAATCCCCCTGTGTGAGACTGCTGTATCTAATCCTTTCTGTGTGATACTGACTGCTGTATCTAATCCTCCCATGTGTGAATACTGATGTGTATCTAATTGTCCATGTGTGATACGGATGCTATATCTAATCCTTTCCGGTGTGATACTGATGCTGTCTCTAATGCCATGTGATGATACTGACTGGCGTATATAATCCTCCCATGGTGATACGACTGCTGATCTAATGTCCCATGTGTGATTACGACTGCTATATCTAATCCTTTCCTGTGTGTATGATGCTGTATCTAATCGTCCCATGTGTGATCTGACGTATATCTAATCCTTCCTGGTGATATGAATGCGTTATCATCGTACCATGTGTGATTACTGATTGCTGTATCTAATCCTCCCATGTGTGATACTGACTGTTGTTCTTCTCTTTCTCCACATCTTCTCCCTTCTCCCCCGGAACCACCACCCCCCCCACCCCCCACCCATCCCCCCCCCACCCCTTCCCCAATCGTCCATGTGTGATTTCTGATTGCTGTTCTAATCCTCCAATGTGTGATACTGATGCTGTATTAATCCTCCCATGTGTGCTACTGACTGCTGTAGCTAATCCTCCCATGGGTGATACTGGACTTGCCTGTATCTAATCCTCCCATGTGTGATTACTGACTGCTGGATCTAATGTCAATGTGTGATAACTAACGGCTGTATCTAATGTCCCATGGTGATTCTGATTGATGTATTCTATCCTCCAGTGCTGATACTGGATGCTGTATCTCTCCTCCATGGGCGATACTGACTGCTGTATCTAATCCTCCATGTTGATGCGACTGCTGTATCTTAATCCTGTCCTGTGTGATACGGTTTGCGGAGCTGTGTATCTAAGCCTGTCTCTCCTAGGATACCCGTCCCCATCTGCTGTGATACGCTCTCTAGGAATATAACTTCCATGGAACAAAACTAACTCTGCACAATTCTGAGGATAAGATGAGGGATCGGGGATTTCTTGGAGTTGTGCAGACAAGCCGCAATTCCTGTGCTGCAGGGGCACACGATGCAGGGAAGCCGAGGATGACGGGTGCCCGAGGAGGGGGCGCTCTCACCCTGTTTCCTGATGTGTGAACTGCACTCCTGAAATCTATGCGGTGACTAAGTGCCCCCCACATACACCCCGGGGGGCATCACACCATACAGGTGAATAGTAGGCATCTCAGACCCCTGTAACTTCTCACAGCTGGGTTTGTAACAGTTGTATCCAGGTCTCGACATTCCTGAATTCCGATGCACATGGTAACAGAACAGGAGGATGAGGATACGGACTCGCGGACAGCAACAGACCAGACCCCTCCTCATTCACCCGGAGCCCTGAAAATATAATTACAACCCTCAGGCTATACAAACAAGGGTATCTAATCATATTCCTGTGTGATACAGTCTGCTGAGCTGTATATCTATCCAGGCACGCATGTTACTTGTTTACTGAGCTGGGTATCTAATCCTATCATGTGTGATACTCACGATGAGCTGTGTATCTAGCCATGTCATTGATATGTTACCGATTCTTTGTATCCAATCTATGCTGTGTGATACTGTCTGTGAGCGGTGTATCTAATCCTATGCTGTGTAATACGTGTGCTGAGGATGGGTATCTATCTGTGCTGGTGACAATGTCTGCTGGGTGTGTAGCTTAATCCATCCTGTGTGATACAATCTACTGATCTTTGTATTACTCCTATCAGGCGTGTACCATCTGCTGCGCTGTGTAGCGAATCCAGCACGACTGTTCCTTGTGCTGAGATGTGTATCTAATCCTATCATGTGTATACCGTCTATGATCTTGTATCTAATCCATTCCTGTGTGGATTGTCGCTGAGCTGTGTATCTAATCCTAGCCTGTGTGATAATGTTGCTGAGCTGTGTATCTAATCCTAAACGGTGATACGGACTATAATCTTTGTTCTATCATATACTGTGTGATACTGTCTGCGGGCTGTGTATCTAATCTATGCTATGTGCTCTGTCTAATAATCTTTGTATCTAATCCATTACATGGATACTGCCTGCGAGCTGTGTATCCAATCATATTCCTGTGTGATACTGTCTGCTAAGCTGTGGATCTAATCACAGATGTGTGATTCCCTCTAAGATCTGGTATCTCATCATATCTATGTGGTACTGTCGAGGTATCTAATCCTATGATGTGATACTCACTGTGAGCTGTGTCTATAATCATGTGCGTGTGATACAGTCTCTAGTGACATGTTTACTAGTTACTATTAGGCTCTGTTTTTTTCATCTTCGGTTGGGGACCATTTAAGGGGCGTTGTAATGTCGCCACCATCACCTTGACCGGAGTTCCCTCATTATCATCCTGAAAGCCCCTAATTTAGCCTCCATGTGACAGGATCCATGACTGTAACACAGAATGATTTGACTGTCACGTCACGACCCTGCTGGGGTGCGGGACTCTTGAACCATAGACAAAAGGTCAGTGGTAAGCGACCAGGTGCCCCGGAGACCCCGGACACGGGTCAGGAAGATCATCATTTAACATTATGACTTTGGTCACTTATAAATGTAACCCTCTGTCTTGTTTTTACTCCTTTTCCAGGATCCGTGATTCATCCAGCTGCAGTGACTGTTGGGGGTCAGTGGGGGTCTCAATCCCCTGCTCAGCCATGCTTATACTGCAGGGGACATCTATACGCTAGGGATCGGCTGCAGTGACTGTGGGGGTTTCATTTCATCTTGCTCCGCTATGCGTTATACTGCGGACATCTATCCGCTAGGGATCGGTGCAGTGAATGTGGGGTCTCATGTCACTCTGGCTCTGCATGATTATACTGCAGACATCTCTAACGCTTATGGCTCGGCGCAGCTGAATGTGGGGGCTCATGTCACTCCCGTGCTCGCTATGATTTTACTGCAGGCCATCTATAAGCAGGCTGGCTGACAGTGACTGTGGGGGTCTCATGTCACCCCGTGCTTTGCTATGCTTTATACTGCAGGACATCTATACGCTAGGGCTCGGTTGCAGTGACTGTGGGGGTCTCATATCACCCCCTGCTCCGCCATGCTTTACACTGCAGGACATCTATTCGCTAGGGCTTGGCTGCAGTGACTGCGGGGGTCTCATGTCACCACGTGCTCCGCCATGCTTTACACTGCAGGACATCTATACTCTAGAGCTCGGCTGCAGTGACTGTGGGGGCCTCATGTCACTCTGTGCTCCGCTATGCTTTATACTATACTGGCAGACATCTAACGCTAGGGCTCCCGCTGCAGTGACTGTGGGGGTCTCATGTCACCCTGCCCTTGCTATGCTTTATACTGCAGGACATCTATACGCTAGGGCTCGGTTGCAGTGACTGTGTGGGTCTCATATCACCCCCTGCTCCGCCATGCTTTACACTGCAGGACATCTATACACTAGGGCTCGGTTGCAGTGACTGCGGGGGTCTCATATCACCCCCTGCTCCTCCATGCTTTACACTGCAGGACATCTATACTCTAGAGCTGGGCTTCAGTGACTGCGAGGGTCTCACATCATCCCCTGCTCCGCCATGCTTTACACTGCAGGACATCTATACGCCAGGGCTCGGTTTCAGTGACTGCGGGGGTCTCATATCAACCCCTGCTCCGCCATGCTTTATACTGCAGGACATCTATACGCTAGGGCTCGGTTGCAGTCACTGTGGGGGTCTCATATCACCCCCTGCTCCGCCATGCTTTAGACTGCAGGACATCTATACTATAGAGCTCGGCTGCAGTGACTGTGGGGGTCTCATATCACCCCCTGCTCCGCCATGCTTTACACTGCTGGACATCTATACTATAGAGCTCGGCTGCAGTGACTGTGGGGGTCTCAGGGAGTCTGAAGTCTAAACATTACTATGGCTGTGAGTTGCAGAAAGCTTCAGAGCGCTTTCACACAATGCGTTTCGTCACGTTTTTTGATGCATTTTTGACGCATTCAAAAGGCTTCAGCCTTGATCACATGCTGAGGTTACATCGCATTTGCACTGCATTTGCTAAATCGCAATGTAACCACCACATGTGATCAAGGCTGAAGCCTTTTGAATGCGTCAAAAACGTATCAAAAAACGCAACGCATCATGTGAGCGTACCCTCAGACTCTGCAGTGCGAAGCCTTTCTGTTCCTGTGGTCAGAAAGAAGCGCGCAGCAGCCTTCCTCTCTTCCCGTTTTGCGCTCACATGTGGCGTTTATATTGCGTTTTGAAATCCAATACAACAGTTGAGGAGAGGAGATTTTGTGTTTACAAAACACAATGTTAAAGCAAGATGTTAACAAATTGTTAACATTGAGTTTTGTAAACACAAATGTTTTGCTGTTAACATTTGTTTTTTTTACAAAACACAGTGTAATTAGGTGAATCTCCTAATCTATTGTCGTACGCTTCAAAACGCAATGTAAACGCCAGGTGTGAACGCAGCCTCAGTAATCAGATTTTTGGTTACTTGCACCCACACGTCGGCTCCACATGTCCCTGAATATTTGGGGTTGTGATGGATCCGACCACATGACGGGGTGGATGAAATCAGCCACATTTCTCTGTCCAGGGGTTGTTTAGGAAACCATAGAAATCTGGAAAAAGGGAAGACGGATGTAGAGAGGAGATGGACAGCGGGAGCGAGGTATGTGCGTGGGCAGCCATGGACGCCGTCCAGGAACTGCGCAGCCAAACGTATGGAAGAAACCAACACTTCACCCTTAACTGACTCCTGGACTAATCACAGACAAATATTCTATAACTGGGGGTGAGAACAACTGATGACCCCCATCACAGGATACACTGTGGGAAAGCACCCAACTTTCCACACGCACTGTCATATTAATCTACACCATCGCTCCATCTCCTAGAATTGTCTCCATGACCCCATCATCTAGTCTGTGTTATAGGATTGTGAGATAGTCCAGATTAATGACCTCACACTGCTATGCTCTGTTCTCTCTGCAGTCAGTGTTGTGTATTAACCCTGGAAAGATGTGTAATCAGCCCTCACACTGCTATGTGCTGTGCTCTGTGCTCTTTGCAGCCAGTGTTATGTACTGTCCCTGGAGAGATGTGTAATCATACCTCACACTGCTGTGCTATGTGCTCTCTGCAGCCAGTGTTATGTACTGTCCTGGAGAGATGTGTAATCAGACCTCACACTGCTGTGCTCTGTGCTCTCTTGCAGCCGTGTTATGTATTGTCCCTGGAAGATGTGTAATCAGACTCACACTGCTGTCTCTGTGCCTCTGCAGCAGTGTTTGTATTGGTCCCGAGAGATGTGTAATCAGACCTCACACTGCTGTGCTCTGTGCTCTCTGCAGCCAGTGTTATTATTATCCCTGGAAGATGTGTAATCACGACCTCACACTGCTTTGCTGTGCCTTCTCTTCATCCATTGTTATGTATTTTCCCTGTAGTATCCCTGTAACAGACCTCACACTGCTGTGCTCTGTGCTCTCTGCAGTCAGTGTTATGTATTGTCCCTGTAGAGATGTGTAATCAGACCTCACACTGCTGTGCTCTGTGCAGCCAGTGTTATGTGTTGTCCCTGGAGATATGTGTAATCAGACCTCACACTGCTGTGTTCTGTGCTCTCTGCAGCCAGTGTTATGTATTGTCCCTGGAGAGATGTGTAATCAGACCTCACACTGCTGTGCTCTGTGCTCTTTGCAGCCAGTGTTATGTACTGTTCCTAGAGAGATGTGTAATCAGAACTTTGCGCATGTTGATAGTAGCAGCAGGACTGTGATATATGGATTTATGTTCCAGGATTGTAGCTTCTCCAAGAGCACTGAGGGAGTGTCCTCACACAGTTGTGCTCTGTGCAGCCAATGTTATGTATTGTCCCTTGAGAGATGTTGTTGGTAGCAGCAGGACTGTGATATATGGATTACTGGATTGTAGCTTTCCTGGGAGATCTTCTGGTTAAATACTACAGCACATAGTGATGCAGAGGGAGGGGACTGTGTAATGACTCAATGCAGAGCATTCAGAGCACAGCAGGGAGTGGACATGCCCCATCCTAAAATGAAGGAATCTGGTAATTCCCCCTCCTCTGTCTCTGATTACAGATGTCACATTCTGATCCAAACTTTATTCTGTGACAGAGCAGAAGGTTCATACTTACACCACTATCAAAAATAATGGACCCAATCTTTTATAAGCAAATAAGACATTTTCAGAATGGAAGAAAGTGATAAAAACACAAAAATTAAAAAGAAAACAAACATAAACAAAGATAAATATAAATAACAAAAATGTATAAAAAAAACTAATAAATAACAGAATGTAAATAAAGTTAAAGAGAAACAAAATAAATTAAAAGTGAAATAAAAAAATTGTTTAAGGTCGTGAAATGTCCTGGGGGGGGGGATGAAGGGGTTAATTCCTCGGAGCAGCTGCACAAAGCTCCCTTTCGGCTTGTTAATGTCGAGCGGCACAAGACGCCCCATAAAATCATTGCTATTCATGGCCGCTAATAGCCATTAAAATTCAATCAATTCAGCTTAACACAAGTGTCCTCCAGTCCGCGCCGCTGCCTCCGCCGTCCGCGTTGGATGTGACTTATCGCATTGTGTCGCCGCTACTTGTCCTGAGAGCTCTTCAGCCTCCTCTTGTTTACTAAGAAAACAGCTTAACTCGTAACCCAGCGGCCGGTGCGCAGCCAGGAGAGGGTTAAAGGCGACGTAGAAGAAGATAGCGGATATCAGCGCGCGCAGCACAAAGCCGTAAGTGCGAACCATTCATCACGTAGGCAGGTAACAAGAGAGCGGCAAAAACCCTGCACAGGGGAGACACTGTCACCACCAATTACATTATCATAATATATGGCTCCGCTGTTGTATCTGGTGTCAGCCACAACCTCACAGCCACTCAGAATCCCGGGAAAGCTGGGTGATGGAGAGAAGTGGGACATCCGGGATATGTAAGAAGAGCTACAGTGTGTAGTAATATACGGTGGTGGATAGGATGTCAGGATACGACTGCCCCCACAGCCCCCCCTCTACTCCTGGGAATATACAGGGTCGTCCTGGTCGCCCATTCTCTGTAACCGCTGGAACTCCGCATTCAGGACAATGGAGCTGACAGCAGCTTTATTCTTATGTTAATCCTTAGATCCTGACAGTAACACTGCAACAACCCCCAGCAGAAAAAAAGGTTCAAATATTCACCAGCCACGCTGGGGTTAAACACGGCCAATTAAGTCATTATTGGTCCCTGGACCTTGTACGAGAAGCATCTCACATGAAAATCCCAAGGAAAATCCCGGTGAAGTACTTGGACGCAAGACCACAAAGCTCTGACTCCATAAAACCTCAGACCAAAAAGCAAAACTGTGAGCGCCGGCCTGGAGAGCGCGGGGTCTACACCAGAACATGGAGAAGGCGAATGTCAATATTTAGGTCCAACATTCTGTGCTGATCAACTCCTTGTTATACCTTTAGTGGCCACAGCTTTGTTTTCTGACACAGATCTCCAAATCCTGTAGATGGAGATACAGAATACAGTTCTTCCTGCAGCCACCACTAGGGGGAGCTGAGTGGTTCATTGCAGACTGTATCTACATTAAGCTCTATGGTAACAATGCATTCACTGGGCTCATGAGCTCCACCTAGGGGTGGCTGCAGGCAGAATATTTTTCTGTGATACTGTGCAGAGGATTTGGAACTCTGTATCGGTTCTGTTTCAAGGTCCAGTGTTCTGTCATGTGTATCTAAGAATATGCTATCTAACACTGTCTGCTTAACAGCTGTATCTAGCCCTATCCTGTGTGATACTGTGTATCTGAGCCCCTCTCTGCTGACACCCCCGTAGCTCCCTTACATACAGATGCAGACTTGGGGTGACCTCAGGTTTGAGTATAGGGTCAGTATATGGCAGCGGATCCAGGTGATTTCTACAGTCTCTTTCTGTGATTCACGCCCCGCTGCCCCCCTCCCATGGCCGCCCCTCACTCGCTGTATATTTTGGATTACCGGCCCATATTTACTTTATTTTTTGGCACCGACCGTCGCAGGGAGCACAATATTTGTTTAAATTCCCTTTCATGCTGCGCGCTAAAAAAAATAGCTTTTTTTTTCCTTCACTCTGGAATTCTGGCACAATGAAAGAGTCAGTTTATAAGTCGGAGCCCGGATCCCCCCTCTGCAGAGCACAAGCCCCCACACCTTGTATTTCATCCTCCGGCCCGTATATCGCCTCGTATACAGCGACAAGCGAGATGCAGAGATTTCATCTGGAGACAAACATAGAAGGAGAAAACTGATGGAATAAAATGTAACAAACTGTAAATAAGAAACATTAAAAATGTTGCATTATGTAGAAAATGCCCCTCAGTGTTTTCTCCGTATGATACATCACGCATTGGGGCTCATTTACTAAGGGTCCGCGGATTGCATTTTCCGTCAGGCGATCCGACGGATTCGGATGACGCGCACATGCACCGGGATGAAAAAGGTGAACTCCGGCGGACCTCAGCGGGGAAGAGACACATGCAGGATTTCGGGCGCACGATGTTGGTGAATCGCGACAGACTTCATCTTCGTCGGACCGTCAAGATCAGGGGTTGCGACAGGACTGGGTAAATGTGCCCCATTGTCTCATCTGATCTCTATGTAGTGATGTTACACTAGACTCCCTGTATGGCGGCATTATATCTCTGGATGTCTCTGGGGCTCAGGAAGTCTCTGGGGCTCGGGAAGTCTCTGTGGCTCGGGATGTCTCTGTGGCTCGGGATGTCTCTGTGGCTCGGGATGTCTCTGTGGCTCGGGATGTCTCTGTGGCTCGGGATGTCTCTGTGGCTCGGGATGACCTTGTATATATCCGACACATTTGATACATTGTTGCTGTTGTTTATTTGGCTGGAAACAGTCGATAAAGTGGAAGCAGAGACTGTTACACTGCTCCGAGCGCTGCAGCTTTTAGGCTCTGGCAGCCATAGGGGCTCCGTATGGATAACGTCTGGTGGTGATTTGATATCTTGGGAACCTTTTAATGGCCTGACTTGAACGTGCCTCAGAGGTGATGTCATGAAGACCTTGCAAGTCTATTCAAGTTTTTAGAAGACCTCAGGGACAGTCATAAGCCTCCAAACATATGCAGAGAAAATAATAGCCCCCTCCCGAAACCTGGCAGCACTGGCGCAGAAATGTAATAACTTCTATGTGGAAAATTCAACTTTTTACAATGTGGGGGTAGGGGAGGTCCCAGATTCCTGAATATTACACGAGGCGAGGCCACAGGCATCATGATAACCCTATTCCATGGTGCTTAGGATGTGGCCTGATTGGATATTGCTGTGGTCATGTGACTGCCTGTAGATAGTGTATATACAGTATATATATAATATGAATGTCATGTGATCTTTTATCATGGCCGCCATATGACAATTTTAAGGTAAAAGAAATTAAACGCCAATTCCTCTTACAACTTACTCGTGTGCAGGATCCCTGCAGGCAGATGAGTGACCTCTAGTTCCAGGTCTATAATTCCAATGACTTCCTAGTACAAAGCTGTTACCATGTTGTCAGGAATGTGGACGGACAATAATCGGCAATAATGCGGCCCCATAATGAATGATATGTAAAAATGGGAAAACCTTGTAAATCCGGGGCCACATTCTGCAGGGGCTCGTAATAGGCCCCAGCGTCCGGCTCCCTGCTGCTCCAGACTCATCACAGATCAGGTTGCAGCAGAGCAAATTTTTAGAATTCCAAAGGAAAATGACTACTAAGAAGATGACCCCCAGCCCCAAAATACCCTGTAACCTGGGATGTTATCAGCAGGGGAAGTGATCCCCAGTGCTCTACATGGTACAGGCTGGACATACGACAAGACAATCAGATCCTTCCCCCAGGACCACAAAAAGTTGAACAACTGAATCAACATAAAAAAAAATATTCAAATCTTTAGAAAAATATCCATCGGAATGTAAAGTGTTACAGAAATGTCTGTAGAGTTAAATGTAAAATAATGCAAGAGATCCAGGAGCAGAGGAGGGGCCCAGGAGAGGTCGGGGGGCACAACTGGGGTCCCCTTGTAACACAACAGCTGAGCAGAAAGGTGAAGACATGAATCAAATCATCTTCCAGCGAGAGGAGATTCACATCACACCGGCCGCCGACGCTGGAATCAGAGCCACAAGTTTGTGTATTTAGGACCAAAACTGTAACCACGAAAGTGCTGACTATACTAACAATATATTCATCAAAAGTTTATCGACAAAACTGGAGGTACAATAGTAATTGTGGACATGACTGCGACGCAGATTGAGAGTTAGAATCAGCACACACTAACTTCATCTTGGACTGATCCTGAGTTACATCCTGTATTATACTCCAGAGCTGCACTCACTATTCTGCTGCTGGTGCAGTCACTGTGCACATACATGACATTACTTATCCTGTACTGATCCTGAGTTACATACTGTATTATACTCCAGAGCTGCACTCACTATTCTGCTGGAGGAGTCACTGTGTACATACATGACATTACTTATCCTGTACTGATCCTGAGTTACATACTGTATTATACTCCAAAGACTGTCACTCACTCACTGCCACCAGAGACCCCCTCCTCACTGCCACCAGACACCCCCTCCCCACTGCCACTAGACACCCCCTCCTCACTGCCACCAGACACCCCCCTCCCCACTGCCACCAGACACCCCCTCCTCACTGCCACCCGAGACCCTCTCCTCACTGCCACCCGAGACCCCCTCCTCACTGCCACCAGACACCCCCTCCCCACTGCCACCAGACACCCCCTCCTCACTGCCACCCGAGACCCCCTCCTCACTGCCACCCGAGACCCCCGGTGTATAACCTGTATGTAGTGAGCTCCCCCTAGTGGTGGTGTATAACCTGTATGTAGTGAGCTCCCCCTAGTGGTGGTGTATGATCTGTATGTATTGATCTGATCCTTGTGGTGGTGTATAATCTGTATGTAGTGAGCTCCCCCTAGTGGTAGAGTATAATCTGTATGTAGTGAGCTCCTCCTAGTGGTGGTGTATAATATGTATGTAGTGAGCTCCCCTACTGGTAGTGCATAATCTGTATGTAGCGATCTCCCCCTAGTGGTGGTGTATAATCTGTATGTAGCGATCTCCCCCTAGTGGTGGTGTATATTCTGTATGTAGTGAGCTCCTCCTAGTGGTTGTGTATAATCAGTATGTAGTGAGCTCCCCCTAGTGGTGGTGTATAATCTGTATGTATTGATCTCTCCCTAGTGGTCATGTATAATATGTATGTAGTGCTCTCCCCCTAGTGGTAGAGTATAATCTGTATGTAGTGAGCTCCCCCTAGTGGTGGTGTATAATCTGTATGTAGTGATCTCTTCCTAGTGGTAGTGTATGATCTGTATGTAGTGAGCTCCCCCTAGTGGTAGAGTATAATCTGTATGTAGTGATCTCCCCCTAGTGGTAGAGTATAATCTGTATGTAGTGAGCTCCTCCTAGTGGTGGTGTATAATATGTATGTAGTGAGCTCCCCTAGTGGTGGTGTATAATCTGTATGTAGTGAGCTTCCCCTAGTGGTGGTGTATAATCTGTATGTAGTGAGCTCCCCCTAGTGGTGGTGTATAATCTGTAGTGTGAGCTCCCCCTAAGTGGGTGGTGTAATATCTGTATGTAACAGCGATCCTCCCCCCTAGTGGTGGTGTATAAATCTGTTGTTTAGCGATCTCCCCCCTAGTGTGTGTATAATCTGTATGTAGTGCAGCTCCCCTCCTAGTGGTGGTGTAATAATCGTATGATTAAGTGAATCTCCCCCCTAGTGGTGGTGGTATAATCTGTAATGTAGTGAGCTCCCCCTATGGGTGGTGTCTATCTGTTAATGTAGTGACTTCCCCCCTAGTGGTGGTGTAATAATCTGTATGTAGTGAATTCTCCCCGCCTAGTAGTTGGTGATGTATAATCCTGTTTACGTGACTCTATCCCTAGTGCCTGGGGTGTTATAATCTGTAATGTAGTGACCTCCCCCTTAGTGGTGTTGTATAATCTATGTATGTAGTGAGCTCCCCCTAGTGGTTTTGTGTATGAATCTGTTATGTAGTGGAGCTTCCCCCTTAGTGGGGGTGTTATAATCTGTATGTTAGTGAGCTCCCTAGTTGGTGGTGTATAATCGGTTATGTATTGACTCTCCCCCCTAGTGGTGAATGTATAATTCTGTATGTATTGATCTCCTCCCCCTAGTGCTGTTGGTAAGAAATCTGTAATGTAGTGGAGCTCCCCCCTAGTTGGCGGGAAACACTGTGCTGGGAGAAGAGAGGGGAGCCTTTGGCATCACCAATACACTTCTATGGGAGAAAGTGTGGGTTTGGGAACGCTCTGGTGACCCCTGGTTGCAGAGGGGTCTTGTAATTTTCTTTCTTTAACACAGGACCATCCACTCCCTGGGAGAGTGTGGTGGGCAGCTCCTAAGAACCTCCTGCTGGGAGAGAGAGGGGACTGTGGCATCCACCGTGTAGCTCATTATGGGAGATTGTGGGGGGCATTGCCTCTGTTGACCTGCTGCTGGCAAGAGATAGAGTGCTGTGTCCTCACATATTTAGATTTTTTGTGGTAGTTAGGGTGGGCCCATGCTCTGTGAACCTGTGCTGGGAAAGGTGGAGCTTTGGGCATCACCTCTAGACTTCTATATTCCGGAGAGTTTGGTGGGCAATGGCTCTTTGTGATCTGTGCTGGGAGATGGGGGAGTCTGTGGCATCACCTATAGACCTTGAGATGAAGATGATCTGGAACTGTGGTGGGTGACTCTCACAGAGCCATTAGGAGGTCAGACCTTTGTGGGGATCAGATGGTTTATGTACCTTGTCACTTTAATTAAAGTATACATTTGCTGATGACCCGTCACTTCTCACTGGGGCGGGGCAGTTTCTGGGGGACGAGTCCCCTTCTGTTTCTTCTGCAGACATTGGACCGCACTTATAATAATGACCCGACACATGAGAGAGAGAGGAGACCCTTTCAAAGTTCTGTGGTCCCGCAAGGGGCCATGGCTTCGGGTTGTATTTGCGAATTTGGCCCTCTCGCTCTTTTCTGGGGGTGCGTTTTTACAAATTTCGCCCGTTCACCAAGCTATCAGCCACCACAGCGCACATAAATTTTGAGGACGCAGTTATGTAGTGGTTAGGATGTTTTAAGTTCAGAGGGCCGGGCCCTCCGGGAGTCCACAATTTATGCCCTGGCCCGCTTCGTCTCGCGGGTGACCGCGATATTTTTCTTGCAGTGGTGTGTTACGCAATCGTAACCACGCGTGGGGTCTCCCCGTAGCAGCACGGCCTGCTCCGCGGCCTCCTGGTCATTATCCTCTTCATGTCTTGCGGTAAAAAAAGAAATCCCATTTTGTAAAGTTTAATCTTGTGGTGGGGGAGGGGAGGGCGTTGGAGTTCCTGTGGGTCAGCCCCGGTGCGGCGCCCCGATTTCTCTGCAACTCCATTCATGTTTCCCAGAAATGTATTGTACTCAGCCGCATAATTTCTTCTTTGCGCCGTTCTGCTGCCCCTCTGAACGCTGCTCTGGCTCTCTCGCGTGTGTGTGATAATTTATGCGTTGCCCAGCCAGTGTGAATGGTATTAGGACGAAACAGCCGCGCGCGCGCCCTGCCAACACTTCCTGTACAAGACCTGGACTCCTGCAATCGTCCACATGAGCTCCATTGTTTTCCTTCCCTCCAGCATATAAACGCGAACCCGGTTTATACACCTCACGTCCCAATAGTCCAGAAAACGGAGACTTTTTTAACAATCCATTTTTTCACTTAGTTTGGTGTTTTTTTTTTCATACCAGTTATTTATGTTACATGTTCATTTGATTGACACAACACCAAATATTTGTATTTTTTTCCCTTTTTTTTTTTTTTTAATTTATTTTATTTGTCCAATCTTTTACGACAATTCTTTTTAATATTTTTTTTGACTAGTCACTTTTTCTTATGTTGTTTTTTTTATTGCTCATTTTTTATTCCATATTATTTGATTTTCCGTTTTATTTTTCGTGGAAGACCAATTTTTGAAATTAATTTCATTCATGTTTAAGCTATTCTATAAATTTAATTCGTTATTTATTGGAGAATCTTTCTATCATACAGTTTTTTTTGTGTTGTCTTTAAAACTTTTTCTTTACTTTTTCGTTTTTCGTTTTTTCTGCCAGCTCTCTTCATAAATCCCTGGTCGTGTTTTTTCCATCAGCATGTGTGGGTAGCTTTCATAGGTGAGGGCATCCGCCCAGAGGTGCCCCTAACAAAACACGTCACTAAAATCTCCTATCCTGCTAGTCTTGCTAGCAAATTGGGCTCATTTATACTAAAGGTTCCTAACATAGGCCCAAGCATTGGCGCGCTTTATTTCTTTTATCCAGCAGAAATGGGGGGGGGTGTGGGGGGCGATGGCTGATCCGACATACCAACGAATTCGGAACAACTGTGGAATTTCTAAAAAACGGAAATTGGTCGTCGAAATAATCAATCACTCACATGCACCAGGAAGTGAGGAAGGGTGAACTTCATGTCTGGGGACGGACCTTGTGGCACAGCACAGGAATCCCTGAGCTATCCCATCAGGCGCAAGGCCTCGATCTTATGATGAATCCCCGCAGAATCCGAATCCCAAAAACGGGACAATGCACCGCGGGATCGGGCATCTGGACCGGGTAAGGTAAATGAGCCCTCCAATGTAAAGCGGTGTTTTTGCAGGGGATCAACACTGATACAAAACTGTAGACCAACCTCAGCTTTGTGGGTAGAATGTATGGGTCCCGTTCGACGCGCCATATGTCTGTCAACATACTGTTCGCCAATTCACTGGCAACAAGCAGAGATGTTTTAAAACGCAATGATGAGAAATTGGAATGTTAAACTGAAAAGTGTTTCTTTATGTACGACAAATAATCTCAGAAGCGTCCGGACATCCTGAACATTCTGCGTTCACGACATTTGCCTTAACTCCCGTTATAAATATGCACTAAAAAACCCATACAGAAGAAAAGCGCACCTGAGTCATGTGGGCTGGAGCCTACTGGCTTTTTTGACCTAAAGTGTACCAAGGTCTAATTGAACCCCCATTTCACTTGCCCTGCACAGGATCGGTCCTGATCTTAGAAGGCTGGGCCTTGCTGATACGATTGTCTCGTCACCTGCGCCTCTGCCTGTCATGTCAAATCTTATCTTAATGTTATGACAGTGATCATCCTAGTGTTTTGGGGACTTGACCTCTGACCTCAGACCCCCTGCCACCGCCCCCTTCTTTCTTCCTGCGTCCTTGTTTTGCCGTCCTTTTGTTTTCTTTTGAGTCTGTATTACTATTTACACTATTTAGCCTTAAAATTCTGCCCCTGGTTTCCGGCTTCTCTCCAGGCGGACCATGGTTTAATGTTTTATGTAGAAATATCTCTGGGACTGAAGTCATCTCCTTCACAACAATTTTGGGCAATCGCAAAAAGCGGAACAACAGAATAACCAATCCCGGAACTGCCGAGGTGGACACCGGGGCCCCTCTGGTATGTGTTTGCCTGGGTGTACAATGGTCTCCTCGTCCGTTACTTTTTTGTGCCCTGTTGGGGCTGATAGCATTTCACAGTATAGTAGGCGCCATATTTTACCGTTTGCACGCTTGGGCTGCCCGGACAATCGCGTATTTCCTGCAACGGAGGGGGTTAACCTAGGGCTGCCTTGTACTACCACGAGTGGATCGGGGTGGTTAGGGCCTCATTGAAGTCCTGGTTGTTGTGGGGGGGGGGGTGTGAATTAGGTTCTATAACACTGAATTTTTACAATAAAAATGTGAACCTGGTGAGATTGTTTGAGCTGATGCAAAACTGAGTGCCCTGTGTTAAAAGGTGCCATGGTCGGAGTTACGAGGGTCCAACAATGGCTAAAAAAACAGGCCGAACTTCCAGACCTGTCAGAAAAATCCAATAGGGAAGTTGAAGGTCCCATGGTGATCCGGACCTGGTGGGTGCACACTAAGTCAGCTTGTGGTAGGTATTGTGTGTAGTCAAAGAAGTCAGGGCGCCCATCCTGGTGCACAAGTGACTGGGCCAGGTAAGAGAGGGGTATGTTTCTCAGACGTCATCCCTGCCTTTCTGCATTTCGTTCTGACTGGCAGGGGGCCCTAATATCCATTTATTCAGGGTTCTAGGAAGCTGGATTGTCATATTGTTTTGTCCACCCAAGCTCTTTCCAGAAGCTTTGATAATCAACCACACTTTATTGCGTCCAGTCATCAGCCCACCGAAAAACGAGACTATTATTTGTTGGATTGTATGCTGTTTTCTCCTGGCAAGAAAATGCTTATTAGTCAACTGGTGTGGGATGTGTCGGTACACCGCATCAGGGGATTCTGCAACACCAAGACCCCCTAACCATAATGTGCATGTAGATCCCTCTCCTTCCCCTAACATGTGCCCCCCCTCCGCTCTCGCGGTTTGAGCCCTCACTTACGTCTCGCCACCCCCCATTCTTCTTTTTCCTGGCCGACGGTTTTATACCACGTGACAGGTTTGGTCTGGACGACCCCTCCCTGGCAGGTTTTGCCCTGTGTATGTGCTCCCCTCTCTATCTGGCAGGTTTGCCCTGTGTTAGGGTGCTGCCCCCTCTTTCCCTTGGCAGGTTGCTGCCTGTGTTATGGTGCGCCCCCTCCCTCTACCTGCCTTCCATGGCAGGATTGGTGTTCCCCACTCAGTTGCCGTGTTACCTTATGGTGCCCCCCCCCCTCCTCCTGGCAGGTTTGCCCTGTGTTATGGTGCTCCCTCTCCTCCTGGCAGGTTTGCCCCGTGTTATGGTGCTCCCCCTCCTCTTGGCAGGTTTGCCCTGTATTCTGGTGCTCCCCCTCCTCCTGGCAGGTTTGCCCTGTATTCTGGTGCTCCCCCTCCTCCTGGCAGGTTTGATTTCTTATCTGGTTGCAGTAAATATTTACTTTTATCGAGATTCCAGAACACATTAAATATATCGCAATTATTTCTTGCACTTCCATAATCCCGCTGCAACTTTTCCTCCAGAGCTGAACTCATAGGAAGCTTTATTGTAAAATATCTGGGAGATAATACCCCATGTTTCCCCTCTCGCTGTGCCCGTCACATCCATCCTGTTTTCACTTCCAGATTGTGCAGATTAAGTCTAAAACAAACTTTCTTCACAAACTCCCAATCCCTGAACAAAATGTTCTTAACAGCGACAGCTTCAGTGCAAACAACAGCCATGTGCCGGCGCCCCAGGATCCCGCACTCCTCGCCCTATGCTCAGGCCTCCTCACCCTGGATGACTCTCAGCTCCAGACATGACCCTCAGAGCTTCCTCCAACCTCCTGACCATCATTGCTGCCCTGAGGAGCAATCAAGGGTTGACACCATTCGTGTCCAGACTATTGTGTGGCTGATAACACAGAGAACTAGCACTGCTAAAGACACCAAGTCTTATATACATGTCTGCGTTTTCCACAGTGAGTTCACACACAGCACATTTCTAGGATTGTCTACTGTGGACCAAGATTTATCAGGAAATAAGAGCAGCGAGGGGTACGATGCCATCAGTAGCCAGGGGGACAACCTATGTTCAGGGAGAGAGTGGCCATAGGGTCCTGGATGTGCTGCCATGCAGGAGAGTGTCTAGGTATGAGGACAGGATCTACTTACATACTCAAAGCTCAGGCAGCCTCATTGTAGGTGGATGGGGGGGGGGGATAGTCCCTGGGGTCCGGGCTCCTCAATACTCTGTAGCCTCAGTTCTTGCATCTCACAGATTCTAAACTTTGCCCCCTCCCAGCTGTAATAATGGGGCGCAGAGATGACTCCATTCACACAGGGAAGCGGCTTTACTCTCTGGCTTTGTACAACAAATAAAAGAAGGATTGTGCCCATTGTCTGTGGCTCCTGTCACTGGGCTGTGACCCCAGCACATAGGGGGCGCTTCAGCGGGTTGATGGGGCTCATACAATCACATGGAGGAAGAGGGGTGACTGTAGCAACTACAGGACCCCCATATAGAGGGAACATCGGCCCCACAACATCCTACCAAGGCAGAAGAGAACCCCCACATCATCAACACAAGGGGAACAGGACCCGCAGACCATTATACCCCCAAACCATCATAGGGGAGTGCACAGGTCAGGACCACCACACCATTATACAAAGTTCACATAGGACAGCCACGCTCACACCATAATACAGAGGGCGCACAGGTCAGGACCACCAAACCATCAACACATGGGGAACATGTGACCCCCAAACCATCAACACATGGGGAACATAGGACCCACAAACCATCTTACAGAGAGGACACACAGCAGGACCCCCAAACCATCAACACATGGGGAACATGTGACCCCAAACCATCAACACATGGGGAACATAGGACCCGCAAACCATCTTACAGAGAGGACACACAGCAGGACCCACAAACCACCAACACATGGGGAACATGTGACCCCCAAACCATCAACACATGAGGAACATGTTACCCCCAAACCATCAACACATGAGGAACATGCCCCCTACACCATCATACAGAGCGGGAACATAGGACCCCCGCACCATCGTGCTGAGAGAGCGCAGAACCTTCAGCACACAGAGCATCTCCCTGCAGACTGCCGGCCACTTACCTCCAGGATCAGTGGGATGAGGACATGGACCCTCAGAGCTTCCGACCTCCTAGATCCATTGGGGTTCAGTCGCGGCGCAGAGAGCGGGGTCTGGGGTACAGGGGTCTGGGGTCTCGTTCCCTCGCAGGGCCCCGGGAGCTGCAGCCTGGACTCCGGGGAAGTTGAATGCAGAATAAAGTTTGGAGCCTCCTCCTCCTCCTGTGTCACTCCCCCCCACCCGGAGTCAGATGATCTGAGCCCATTACTTCAGCCCCGACTGATCTGTTTTCAATCTTCCTCCTCCTCCTGCCCCCCTCATCCCCTTCCCCCTCCTCTTCATCCATTTGCTGATCCGGATGGGAATGGGGCTCATTAAAGTCACAGCTCAGGCGCTAAGGGGTTAAATGCTGAGGGTGATGGCATCTGCAGGGGTTCTCCACACAGTCCCCCCCACTGCCACCCGAGACCCCCTCCTCACTGCCACCCGAGACCCCCTCCTCACTGCCACCAGACACCCCCCTCCCCACTGCCACCAGAGACCCCCTCCTCACTGCCACCAGACACCCCCTCCCCCTGCCACGACCCCCGTCCTCACTGCCACCAGACACCTACCCCCCTCCCACTGGCCACCCGACACCCCCTCCTCACTGCCGACCCGCAAGAACCCTCTCCTCACTGCCACCCGAGACCCGCCCGGCATCCTCCTGCCAACAACACCCGCCCTCCCCACTGCCACCATGAGCACACCCCATCCTCACTGCACCCGAGAACCCCACCTCCCTCCCTGCCACACCCGAGACCCCACCCTCCTCACGGCCACCAACAACCCCCCTCCCCACTGCCCACCAGAACAACCCCCCCTCCGCCCTCCATAACCTGCCCCCTACCCATGCAACCCGGACCCCCCTCCTCACTTGCCACCCAGACCCCCCCTCTCTGCGCCCAGAACCTTCCACCACCGACCACCGAGCCCTCCTCACTCAAAACTATACTGCCCCACTCCCTAGACCGACCCCCTCCTCACTTCCACCACCATCCACCCCCTCCCGCACCGCCAACCATATACTCACCCTCCTCACTGCACCCTATACCCCCTCCCTCACTCTGCCAACCCGAACGACCCCCTCCCTCTCTGGCCACCAGAACGTCCCCCTCCCCCACTGGCCACCCAGACGCACGCCCCCTCCTCCTGCCACCCGAGACAGCACCTATCACCAACACAACCGGGCCCGTGCACTTCCACCATACCCCCCCTCCTCACTGCCACCCAGCTAAGCCCCCTCCCACTGCCAACCACGCGAGACTCCCCTCCTCCTGCCACCATATACAACCCCCTCCCCACTGCCACCAGAGTACCCCCTCCCCACTGTCCCCACGAGACACTCCCTCCCTCACGTTGCAAACAACAACCCCCTCCCGCCACTGCACCCAGACACAGAACACCCGCTCCCCCACTGCCCCGAACACAGCCCCTCCTTCACTGCCACCGAGCCCCCTCCCACTGCGCCCCAGAACACCCCTCCTCCCCTGCCACGAGACACCCCCCTTCCCCACTGTGCCACCCGAGAACACCCCCCCTCCCCACCCCGACCCGCTCCCTGGCCACCAGAACACCCCGCGTCCTCTGCCCACACCAACCTCCACTCCATGCACCCAACCGCTCTCCAGCCTGCCACTCACAAGAACACCCCCCTATCCACTACACGACGAGACCCCCTCCCCACGACACAAAAACACCCTCAACTGCCCTCCTACAACACTCATCATGGCAACACCCCTCAACACCGCCGATGACACCCCAACCTCCCCTCCCAGTGCCACCTAACGCCCCCAGTCCACCAAGATACCCCCTTCCCCACTCCGGCCACCGAAGAACCCCTTGCCCCTGTGCCACTACCAACGAGTGCCACCCGGCCCCTCCTATCAGTGCCCCCCCCACGTAACCAGATATCCCTCCCCCAGTTCCACTAGCCCCCTTCTATCATTGTTGCAACCTCCAATTCCTCTCATCTACATTGTAATATCTTATCTCATCTGTTCCAACTAACTTGTGTAGGGAGATATTGGCCACTCAACATATAGCGCAGCGCTGTACACAGAAGGTCAATCATATTTACATTGTTTGGTGGAAACCATCCAACATTCCAGAGACTACCACCAAACTCAAGGGAGAACACAGAACTCCAGGCAGAGTGGAACCCCACCAAACCTTCACTGCAAGCTTACATGACCCAATTTAAACTGTGACACGAAGGGGTGCCATAGAGGATCGACAGGTAGTCTAAGTCTATGTAGGGTTTTTGGGAGGCTCCATTTCCACCTTGAGATTCGCGGGTTGTGCGAGAGCACATTTCCTCGTGTCCTGAGCCTCTGGTTTCGTATAGAGCGTTGGCAATCCAAACTGTAACTCATCTCACAGACGTAACACTGCGTAATATTGTGACTCACAAATCCAAAAGAAGAAGTCCAACAGAGACACAAATTAAGATTCATCTTACTAGGAGGTCCACGTCATTTACACCAACAGGGTCCCAGCGACCAGCCACTCATATACCTGCACAGCTCCACAGTCCCCCCCACTCCGTTCCTAAAATCCCAAATGGGAGAATATATTCACATAACAATTCAGATAAATCTAAGTCTCATCTGTATATAGCGAAGCTCCCTCCCCTAGTGGTGTGTGACAATCCGTTATTGGATTGGATAGGTAGTACACATCTTTATATAGTGGGAGCTTTCCCCCAAGTGTGTGTATAAATCTGTATGTAGTTGAGCTCCTCCTGTAGTGGATTATAAATCTGATGTATACTCGCCCCCCTAGTGGTGGTGTATATCTGTATGTAGTACTCCCCTCAGTGGTGGTGTTAAATCTGTATTAAGTTGAGCTGCCCCCAGTGGTGGTGTAATAATTCTGTTAGTAGTGAGCTCATCCTAGTAGTGTTGTGTATCAATCTGGTATGTAGTGGCGGCTCCCCCTAGTGTGTGTGTACTACATTTGTATGTAGTATCTCCCCCCCAGTGTGGGTATAATCCTGTTTTAGTGATCTCCACTAGTGGTGGTGTAATATCTGTATGTAGTACTTCCCACTAGTTGTGGTGAATACTCTGTATGTATGATCTCCCCCTAGTGGTGGTTAGTAATCTGCATGTAGTGAGCTCCCCCTTTGGTGGTGTGATAATCTGTATATAGTGAGCTCGTCCCCTAATGTGGTGTTAATCTGTAATGGTAGTGATCTCCCCCTGTGTGGTGGTGTTATAATCTGGTATGTAGGATATTCCCCCTAAGTGTTGTGGTGTATAATCTGTTGGTTAGGAGCTCCCCCTATTGGTGTGTCTTTCGTATGCATGGTCCTCCCCCTAGTGGTGGTGTATAATCTGATGTTTGGTAGTGGGATTCCACCCCCTAGTGGTGGTTGTATATCTGTATGTAGTGGACTCCCCCTAGTGTGGTGTAAAAATCATAATAATATGATCTCATCCTAGTGGTGGTGTATAATCTGTAGGTAGTGTTCCCCCTAGTGGTGGTGTATAAATCTGGGGGATGTAGTGATCTCCCCCTAGTGGTGGGTGTATAATCATCATACTTTAGTGATCGCCTCCTAGTGGTGGTGTAATAATCTGTTGACAGTGAATCTTCCCCCTAAAGAAGGTGGGTATATCTTTATTTAGTGATTCCCCCCTAGTGGTGGGTATAATCTGTGTAGGGCTACCCCTGTTAGGTATATCTATGTAGGAACTTCCTCCCTAGTGGTGGTGAATACATACTATGTATGCAAGTGATCTTCTCCCCTAGTGTGGTGTATACTATCAGTGTCTCCCTTTTGGTATAGTAGTAGGATGTCCTCCCCCCCTAGTGTGGTGTTACATGTGTATGTCGTGAGCTCCCCCTAGTTTGGTGGTGTATAATCTATAATGTAGTATTTCTCCTCCCTAGTGTGGGTTGGTATTCTGAATGGTAAGTGTAATCCCTCCTAGAGTGGGTATAATTTGTTAAGAATAGAAGCTCCCCCCTAGTGTGGGAGTAATAAAATCTGATGTAGTGAGCTCCCCTATTGGTGGTTAAAATTCTGTAATATCAGTGAGCTCCCCTAGGTGTGGTGTTCAATCTGCTGTTAGTGACGCTCCCCCTAGTGTGGGGTGTATAATCTGTATGTGATGAGCTCCCCTAGTGGTGGTGTTAATCTGTATGTATGATCCTCCCCCTATGTGGTGGTATAAATTCTGTATTAATGGTCCCCCTTAGTGGTGGGTGTTACAACATCTGTATGTCCGATCTCCTCCGCAGTGGTGGTGTATAATCTGTTATGTAGTGAAGCTCCCTCTATGGTGTTGGGTAATCGTATGTAATCTACCTTGGTGTATAGATTTAGTGATCTCCCCCTGTGGTGGTGTCAATCTGTATGAGTATCTTGGGATATAACGGTATGAGCTCCTCCTAGATGGGTGGTGGTAATCATGTACATGTAGTGATTGATCTCCCCCCTAGTGGTGGTGTATATCCTGTATCTATTGATGATCTCTCCATAGTGGTGGTGTCATAATCTGTATTGTAGTTGATACTCCCCCTATGGTGGTGTTACTATTGTGTAGTGATCTCCTCTTAGTGGTGTTATAATCTGTAGATAGTTGGATTCTCCCCTAGTGGTGGTGATAAATCCTGTATGTTAGTGATCTTCCCCTAGTTGGGTGTTGTATAATCTGTAATAGTAGTGAGCCCCCCTAGTGGTGGGTGTATAATCTGTATGTAGTGACCTCCTCCCTCCTGAGTGTGTGTTAATCTGCTGTATGTCTCCTCCTATTGGTGGTGTAAATCTGCCATGTATGACTCCCTCCTAGTGGTGGTGTAAATCTGTAAATGTAGTGAATCTTCCCCCTAGTGGTGGTGTATATCTTTATGTAGTCGCTCCTCTTGTGGTAAGTACAATCTTAGTAAGTGGATCTCTCCCTAGTGGTGTGTATAACACCGTTATGTAGTGAGCTCCCCCTATGGGTGGGTCATCAATCTTTATTTGTTGACTCCCCCTATTGGTTTGTATAAAATCTGGTATGTGTGGATCTCCCCCTGTGGTGGTGTAAAATCTGTTTTAGTGAGCTCCCCCTCAGTGGTGGGTGATAATCCGTATTGTATTAGTGATTCCTCCTCCCCCTAGTGGTGGTGTTAATCTGTATGTAGTGAGCTCCCCCTAGTGTTGTGTAATCATCTATATTTAGTGTCTCCTCTATGTGGTGTTAAATAATCTGTTGCATGATTCTCCCCCCCTATGGTGTTGTAATAATCTGTATGTATGGAATTCCTCCTAGTGGTGTGTTAAAATAATTTGTATTAGTGAGCCGTTCCCCCCTATTGTTGGTTGTATAATCTGAATGTAGTGATCTCCCCCTAGTGGGTGGTATAATCTCAAATGTTATATCTCCCTCCCCAGTGGGTGGTGTAGAATCTGTTAATGTATGTGAGTCTCCCCCTAGTTGGTGGTGTATAATCTGTATGTAGTGATCTCCTCCTATGGTTGGGTGGTAATCTGTAATGTAGTTATCTCCCCCTAGTGGTGGTGTATATTCCGTATGTAGTGTTCTCCCCCTAGTTGGTGGTTATAATCGGTAGTAATGATCTCCCCTAGTGGTGGTGTATAATCTGTATGTTGGATTCCCCCTAGTGTGGTGTTATAATCTTTATGTAGTGAATCTCCCCCCTAGTTGGTGGTGGTATATGCTGTAAGTAATGATCTCCCCCCCTTGTGGTGGTGTATAAATCCATGTATGAAATATAGTTGACAACTCCTCCAGTGGATGGTGTATACCTCTATATGTAGTGATCTCCCTCCCCCTAGTGTTGGTGGTATACTGTATGTTACGTTCAATTCACTCCTGCCCCAATAGTGGTGGTGTATACTCCTGTATGTCACTGATCCCCCCAGGGTGGGTGTATAATCTGTAATGTAGTGATCTCCCCCTAGTGGTTGGTGTATAATGTGTAATATATGATTCTCCTCCTGTGGGTGGTTTCTAATCCTGTGATGTAATGAGGAGGCTCCCCCTATGGGTGAGTATAAATATATTATGTCTGAATCAGACTCCCCCTAATGGGTGATGTGAATATTTACATGTGGTGGCTCCTCCTCCTAGTGGTGTGTGATAATCTGAAGGTAGCGATCTCCCCTAGTGGTGGTGTATAATCTGTAGTAGTGAGTTCCCCCCCCCTAGGTGGTGGTGGTATAATATGTATGTTAGAACTCCCCCTAGTGGTTTGTAAAACGCTGTATGCGAGTGATCCTCCCCCTAGTTGGGTGGATGTAGAATAGTCTGTATGTATGATCACCCTAGTGTGGTGTATAACCTGTATGTGTGTTCTCCCCTAGTGGTGGAAAATGTATACTGTGTATGGTAGTGTGAGCTCCCCTAGGGGTGGTGTATATCTTATGTTAGTGATCTCCACCGTAAGTGGTGGTGTACATAATCTGTAATGTATGATTCCTCCCCCCTAGTGGTGAGTGTATAATCTTGGTAATTGTAGTGAGTTTCCCCCCTATGATGGTGGTTGACTTTGAGGTGAGCGCCCCCCTATTGGTGGTGTATAATCTGATGTAGTGAGCACCCCCCTTGTGGTGGTGTAATCTTATGTAGTGAGCTCCCCCCTAGTGTTGGTGTATTTCAGCTCTGTATGGTAGTGTCTCCCCCTAGTGGTGGTGTTAAATCTGTATGGATGTGGAGTCTCCTCCCTAGTGGTGGTGTATAACTCTGTTTAGTTAGTGATCTCCTCCTCTTATAGTGTGGTGTATAATCTGTATGTACGTGATCGTTACCTCCTACGTGTGGTGTTATAAATCTTATGTAGTGCTCCGCTGCCTGTGGGTGGTTTGTAAATAATCTGTATGTAGTGACTCCCCCCTCGTGTGTGTGTATATCTTGTTATGTAGTGAATCTCCTCACTCCCTCTAGTGGTTGGTGTATAATCCTGTAGGTAGTTGAGCTTCCGTTCCTATGGTGGTGTAATAATCTGCATGTAATAGTCTCCTCGCTAGTGGGTGGTGATCATATCTGCAATGTAATGATCTCCTCTCTAGTTGGTGTGTTTATAATCTTCCATGTAATGAGCTCCTCCTAGTGGGGTGTTAATCTGTATGTTATGTATCTCGCCCCTAGTGGTGGTTGTATAATTCTGGTTATGTAGTGAGCTCCTTCGTGGGTGGTAGAAGTAGATTAATCTATATAGGTATGAATCTCTCCCGCTAGTGGTGTGGTGTAAAATAACCTGTATTAGTGAGGCTCCCCCGTAGTTGTTGGTGCATACTCTGTGTGTTTGTGAGCTCCCCCAGTGTTTGTAAATCTGGTAATGTATGTAGATCCATACCCAATCCCGCTAAGTGGTGGTGTAGGTAATCTGTATGTTAGTGATCTGCCCGCCTAGTGTTGGTGGTTGCTGTATGTATATATCCCCGTGTGGTGGTATATCGTATTAGGCCCGCCTATTGGTGTTTAGTAATCTTGTATTGACGCCTCCGCTAGTGGTGGTGTATAAATAATTGTAAGTGAATCTCCCCCTAGTGTGGTGGTGTATAAGTCTTTAGCTAGTGTAAACTTCCCCTAGTGGTGGTGTAATAATCGTATGTAGTATGCTCCCTCCCTATGTTGTGTCTGTGATTATTACCCTATCGGTGTATATGTAAAGTAGTGACTTCCCCCTATGTGTGGGGTATACATCTGTAATGTAGTGATCTCCCCCTAGTGGTGGTGTATAATCTAGTATGTAAGTGATCTCCCTCCTAGTGTGTGGTGTTAATCTGTATGTAGTGTGATCACCCCCTAGTTTAGGGTGATATTGTGTAATAATCTCCTTTGGTGTGAATATCGTATGTGGGATCTCCCCTACGTGGTGGTGTATAATCTGTATGTAGTGATCATCCTCCCTATGTGGTGGTGTATACTCGTATGTTGTGATCTCCCCCTAGTGGTGGGATTCTGTATTGTAAGTGACTTCCCCCCTAGTTGGGTTGGTGTATAATCTGTATGTAGTGATCCTCCTATGCACACACCTTGTGTGGTGATAATCTGTATGTGTGACCTGCCTCCTAGTGGTGGGTGTTAATCTGTATGTAGTGATCTCCCCCTAGTGGTGGGTGTATATCTTTATGTATTATCTCCCCCTTGTGTGGGTGGATATCGTAATGATCTGATCGTCGACCTGTGTTGTAAACTTTGTGACCTCCTCCGAGTGGTTGGTGTATCATCTTATGTCGTGGATCTCCCCCTAGTGGTGGTGGTAATAATCTGTATGTAGGTCTTTTCCCCCTGTGGTGGTGTCATAATCTGTACTGTTATGCATCCTTCCCTAGTGTTGGTTGTATAATCGTATGTATAGTGATCCCCCTCTAGTGGTGGTGTATATCTGTATGATAGTGAATCTCCTTCCTAGTGGTGGGTATAATCTGTATGTACGATTGACTCCCCCTAGTGGTGGATGTTAATAGCTGTGAGGTGTGAAGCGCCTCCCCCTATGTGGTTGTATATCTGTATGTGTGAGCTCGCCCCTAGTGTGTGTGTATAATGTGTATAGAAGTGATCTCCCTAGTTGGTGTTGGTTAATACCTGTAGTAGTTGAGAGCTCCCCCTAGTGGTGGGGATAATAGACTGTATCTCCTGTGTGGTAAATGTTGCAGTGAGCTCCCCCTAGTGGTTATAGCTTATGACTGGTATGGTTTAATGTATTAGTTATCTCCCTAGTGGTGATTGTATACTGATGTATGCCTTCGCTATTGTTTAGTGAAGTTCTCCCCTATTGTGTGTATCATCTGTATGTATGATCTCCCCTAGTGGTGGTGATAATATATTAACTCCCTGTGTGTATAATTGTATGCTGCATCTCCCCTAGTGGTGGTGTATATCGTCTTGCCTCTAATGTTGTTCACTGTTATGTATTTGGCTCCCCTATTGGTGGTGTAATAATTCTGTATGTTGTGTGCCTCCTCCTGTGTGATGTATAATCTGTATGTAGTATGGAGCTCCCGCCCTAGTGGGTGGGTATAATCTTATGTAGTGGATCTCCCCCGTGGTGGTTGTATAATCTGTTATGTAGTGACTTCCCCCTAGTGGTGTGTATAATCTGTATGTATGATCTCCCCCCTATGGTGGGGTTAATCTGTATGTAGTTGACCTCCTCACTAGTGGTGTGTATATCTTATGTAGTGACTCTCCCCCTATGGTGGTGTATATATGTATTTAGTGACTCATCCCTCTATTGGTGAGTATAATCTGTTGTCAGATATGTAGTGAAGCCCCCAACATAGTGATGTATGTGATTAATCTGTTATGTTGATCGTCCCCCTAGTGGTGGGTGTAATAATCTTGTAATGTAGTGAACTCCGCCCTCAGGGTGTGTATAATCCTGTATATAGTGTCTCCCCCCTATGTAATTGTATAAATCTGTTAAATGTAGTGATCTCCCCCTAGTGGTTGGTGTATAAATCTGTATGTAGTGGATCTCCCCCTGTGGTGCATATGTGGTGTGTATTCAGTGAAATACGTATGTAGTGAGCTCCCCCTAGTGGAATGGTGTACTATCTGTATGTAGTGATCTCCCCCTAGTCGGTGGTGTATATATGTTTGATGTAGTGGATCGCCACCCCTAGTGGTGTGTTAATCGTATATAGT
>WNYA01000024.1:796826-862591 GCA_019512145.1 Engystomops pustulosus
CGCATGGTGCTCCCCCCCCTCTCCTGCCAGGTTGCCCCGTGTTATTCGGTGTCCCCCTCCCTGGCAGCTTATGGCCCTGTGTTTGGGGCTCCCCCTCCTCCTGGCCAGGTTTCCCTCCCCCGTGTTCTGTGTGGCTCCGTCCTCCCTCCTGTCAGTTTGCCCTGTGTTATGGGCTCGCCCCCTCCTCCCCCCTAGCAGATTTGCGCCCGTGGTTTGCCCTGTGTTATGGTGCTCCCCCTCCTCCTGGCAGGTTTGCCCCGTGTTATGGTGCTCCCCCTCCTCCTGGCAGCTTTGCCCTGTGTTATGGTGCTCCCCCTCCTCCTGGCAGGTTTGCCCTGTGTTATGGTGCTCCCCCTCCTCCTGGCAGCTTTGCCCTGTGTTATGGTGCTCCCCCTCCTCCTGGCAGGTTTGCCCTGTGTTCTGGTGCTCCCCCTCCTCCAGCAGCTGCAGGTGGGATTGTGCCTGTGTGAATGGTGTGTCTGTGTCCAGGACTATTGAGTGAGGTCACGAGTTTCGCAGGTGCTCCCTGCCCCTACACATCCCCCCCACCTTGGGAACAGCCGCCGCCAGTAAAAATGTTTTTGGATTTGACTCAAACACAACAATCCTGGTCCATAAAACTAGGCGCTCCGTTATATAGAGGGTGAAATGTTCACAGCCCCCAACCCTCTGCACGGCCCCCAGGACCTGATATAAGGCTGGGGTACTATGTAATGATGTGTACTATATGTGTAAAATCTATACACCAATACATTGGGGGGGGGGGATCTACTAAATCTGTCGCATCTGAGATCCGACAATGGAAAGCACAGCCCGATATAGTAAGTAATTAATGTGCAAACGTAACTGATCAGTCGTGCGCCATAAAAATCCTGACACATGAGATGTGCGCCAAAATCTTACATGGACTGCGCCTTTTTTTTAATTTCAGACCATTTTTTTCCCGGTCTGTTTTGTGCCAAAATTTGCGCCTAAAAATGCCGACAAACTCCACATAAAAGAGACAGATGATGTGGAAAATATAGGCCACGCCTACTTGCGCCAAAAAAAGATGGGATAGTCAGAAACAACTATTCTTTCTGGCACCAATTCATTATAAATGATCCGCAACAATTATGCGCCAAAAAAAGTGAGTTCCTAACACTTTTAAGCGCAGATACGATAATACACCTGCCCCATTGTTACAATGTATCACTCTAGGTCCGGGCAGAGCATTGGATGATTTCTGTGTATGTTCTGGTATATACTTTGTGATGTGACTTTTCTGGAGCAGGTAATTCATGGAGCTCTGTGCTGTTCCTCTGCAACTCTTCCTGGATTGATTGACATCTGTACTGCACTATTGCACATGTCGCTACAGTGGGGGACATGTATTATCGGAAATGCTTTCATTTTTTTGGGCGCAGAATTGTTGCGGATCATTTATAATGAGTTTGCACCAGAAAGAACCGTTTTCGATTATCCCGACTCCTCAGTCTTTTTTTGGCGCAAGTGGGCGTGGCCTATATTTTCCACATCATCCGCCACATTTATGTGTATTTTGTCTGCATTTTTAGGCGCAAATTTTGGCGCACAATAGACCAGGAAAACAATGGTCAGAGAGCAAGATTAATGCGCAGTCCATGTAAGATTTTTTTTTTTTTTTAACATCTCTTTATCATTCTTGCTTTATTGAAGTAGAGTAAAACAGATAACATCCAATTTGCAGTTTGTATGACACAGTTCACAATTACAGGTTATACATTGTTTGTATTTCGAATATTGTGAGAAGATGGTGATGAGATAGTGAGAACTTTCTCTTGGATGTTGTAACATATATATCAAAATACTATTAACCTTGATAACATTTGGTAAGGGTTATGAAAGATGTTAGAATAAGTGAGAGGTAACAGGGGAGTTGGGAGATTGGGAGAGATGGGAAGGAAAGTTGGGTAAGGGTGGGGGTAGAGTGGGGGACCTGGTCCGAGCTATTTGGTCATCTTGATAGTTATGTTATAGAGTGGTTTTTAATTCTTGACTATTCTGCTATAGAAAGGTTTGTTGGAGACGATTTGAAAGTTAATTTGAAAGTTATCCACGGCTCCCATGACTGTAGATATTTGTGCTTTTTTGTTCTCTGCAGTGAGTTCTTCCATTTTTTGTAAATGGAGGACTTCATTAAACCAGTCGGTAATAGAGGGGACTTCGGTGGTCTTCCATAGCCTAGGGATTAGCGTGCGAGCCGCTGTTAGCATGAAAATTAATGGGTATTTTCTTCTTTCTATTTGTGTGGGAAATATGGATAGTAGCAATGTTGACGGATCATTACTGATCACACATCTTGTGATTTTTGTCATTATTTTACAGACATTTTTCCAAAAAGGTTGAATAATGGGGCACTCCCACCATATGTGTCTCATTGTCCCTAATGAACCTTTACATCGCCAGCATTCAATTGGGGATGTGGGGAAAATTTTGTGTCGTTTTGCGGGGACCCAATACCATCTAGATAGTATTTTGTCATTTGTTTCTTGGGACTTTGATGAGGTTGATATCTTATGAGTGCATTCATATGCTCTCAGCCACTCTTCTCATTGATGTCGGCATTTTTATATGGCGCCCGACTGATTAGTTCCGTCTACCCATTATTTAATAAAGGTTCAATGTCTTATCCTGTGTGAGGTTTGTGATGTGCCCCGTGCCTGTATCTGGGTGACATGTGAAAGAGCAGTGATATACCGCCACCTGGTGCCAGACCTGCAGAATGCATCCACCAAATACAGAACCAATCCTATTACTGTCAGTGCAGATGCTAACTCCTATAGACCCTGGACTTCCCTAACACACAAAAAAAAAATATTCCTGCTTAAACCTACAAAAATGTTGTCTCCCCGTGAACCAACCCAAAGAATAAATGAGAGCACCGGGAAAGCCGGAAAAACTGCTTACACCAGAAATGACGCAAATGTGTTTTTTTCCATAATTTCATCACATTTTTCTCCAGCTTCCCAATGCAAGGCTTGGAGTATTACAGACCATCACAAGGACCATCCAAGCAGAAAACAAGCCTCATACATCTCTGTAACATAATAATAATAATAAAAAAAGTTATCACATTTTTAAAGATGAGAAGTGAAAAATTAAGATACAAAATTTGAAAAATGACCTTGTCCTTAAGAGGTTAATGGTCGCATATTCCCCATCACATTTATCTTTGTATTGTTTGTATATTTTTTGGTGTTCCCTTGTCCCCACAGGGTTTTCCAGGATTCCTTTTGGTTTTCTGTTTTAATAGATTTAAAAAAATTAAAACCTTTTGTCTAAAAAAAAAAAAAAAAGTTTTTCATTTTTCCCTATTCTCATGCTAATAACTTTCTCATTCTCACATGGTTACATTTTTTGAGGGATGAGCTGACATTTTCACTGCTACCAGTTGTAAAATGGTGAAAAAGTGGCGACTCAGACATTTGGTCGCTATTTTCCGTTACGGGGTACACCGCTGGGAATATCTGTTTTTCTATCTTGATAGATGGGGATGTTTGGGACGCTGTGATACCTGACGACATGTTCATGATTTGATGTCTTTATTTTATATGCTTTCTAGGGAAAAGGTGTGATTTGAATTTGTACAGTTTTTTTTTTTTTAAGTTTTTTTTAATTTACTACTTTTTTTTAGGATTCCTTGGGTGTCTGAACACTAAGGGGTCGGTCTGATTCTTTATGCAATTTACTGCAATATAATGTGAATATACAGATCTCTTGTTGGAGCCTCCAGTAGCCTGGGATAGGAACCTCCAAACTGGCATAATAACCCCTGCTGATGTTGTGGGGGACGCTGATAGGCAGTAATATGGCTGCGCCTGTATGAAGCTTCTATGAAATGATCAGCTTTGACCACAGCAACTAAAAGGTTAACTACCACAACTGAGGCCAGCACCGAGCGCAGCAGTTATCTGCAGGTGTCTGCTGTATAATGGAGATATATATGATGTGTATTTATGTTGGGCAGTATTATAGATGTAAATATCGAATAAGGAATATCATACACATATAACAGGTGATGTATATTCATAGTCATCCACACTGTAACATTCTCCATGGGTATCTGTACCTGGGGAAATGCTCTCCTGGCATCCTGGAATGCAGCACAGAGCTGCAACACAATGGGGCTCATTTACTAAGGGTCCGAACGCTGCACTTAAGTTGGGTTTCACGAATATTTCCGTTTTGCGCCGAATTTGTTCCGAGATTTTGGCGCATGCGATCGGATTGTGAGCCGGCTTTCACGCAACAGAAATCGGGGAGCGTGCCTGTCAGAAAACCCGACGGATTCGTAAGAAACGCAGAGAGTCGCAAAAATAGCACTCACATACACCGGAACGAAGGAGGTGAATTCCAGCGAACTCCGGCGGACTTCAGCACAGCAGCGACACCTAGGGGACATCGGGCGCACGACCTTAGTGAATCCCGGCAGAACCTGAATCGGCGTTGGAGAACGCGCCGCTGGATCGCGAATGGACCGGGTAAGTAAATCTGCCCCACTGTCACGTGTCTCACATCACCGGGGAGAAAAATCATCCATGGTGCGATGACCCGGCAGACACCAGGACACTAATGACATACAGCAGCAGGTAAGTGTTTAACCTTTCCACTTATAACATGGCGGCGTGAATATCTTTATGTATTCTCATCACTGCGGCGCTAGTGGAACGTGTGACCGCACCCTCAACCTTGTATGGACTGTGTTGCAGGCCCGGAGGCGTATAGCCGTTGGGCTAATGACTGCACAAAGTGGTCTTAGTTAGCGGGGTTTTAAGTACAGGAATGGGCCCTCTTTAACTGAGGTGGTTTTTCCCTTTCCTTTCTGTCTCCCTGCGCATACCAGGGAGGTGGGGGCTATGTGACTAGGGGCGGGGCTTGTGTCGTGGGTGGTACAGGAAGTGGGCATAGCTTAAATAGGGGCTGCAGACGTCACTCACCCTCTTTCCGGATTGCGTTTCCCACCCGCCCTCCCTTTGTTTCAGATACTTTCGGCGTTGCTTTTGTCACAGCTGGCGGTTAGTTGGGGTATTTGGCCTACATGCCCATTGGCTGGCAGGCATACAGGTGGGAGGGGTTTGGTTGCTCTTGGTTTGTTATTTAAATTTGTTACCTGTTCAATTTATGTTTTAAATAATACACAAAAAATAATATAAAAAAATACAAGATGTTTATTATAATGATATATAAAGCTGTGGCCGACCCTCATGTCAACCCACATATGTTCAACGTTAATACAAGTCTCTGTGTGTTTATTTATCGGCGAAAATTGGTTTAGGGTTAAAGGGGCCTGTGCTCCCGGTGGTTTATGGTTTAATTTTATTTGGGCAGTCCTTAGACTAAGGTACAGACTAGGTGACAATTTTGATCCCAAAGTTGTTTAAAGATTTGAAACCTGTTAAAAAAGGTAATGGGATTGGAACACTACGGGGCACATTTACTTACCCGGTCCGTTCGCGATCCAGCGGCGCGTTCTCTGCACTGGATTCGGGTCCGGCCGGGATTCATCAAAGCAGTTCCTCCGACGTCCACCAGGTGGCGCTGCTGCGCTGAAGTCCGCTGGAATGCCTCGAAATACACCGGCCTATCCAAGATGAAGGTGAGTGAAATTTTCGTGTGGTCTCTGGGCCGGCAGATGTTCTGTGTGGTCTCTGGGCCGGCAGATGTTCTGTGGACTTGCAGCTGGTGGAGAATTTGGCTATTGTCTCTGCCGGAGACTATAGTAAATACAAAGGGCCACCGGCCGCCTACTGCCAAAGTGGAGGGGCCCAAAAGCCGGGCTTCAGGAAGGCTTTATAATTTCCTGCTTTGTATTTTAGGAAGGTTCCTCTCACTGACATCAAGCAGAGATACTGAAAATGGTGATATTACCTGGATTGAGAGAGGGACCTTAGTTTCCGTGCTCTTTTAGTGACAGGGTCAGTAGTGCACCTGGCAGGGTGAGTACTGGTGAGTACTGGGACTGTCCTTGTTAAGACAGGAGCTCTTGGGGTGATAGGGTGTACGGGGCCTTCTGATCATGCGTCCTTGTGCTCTTATTCCGAGAGGATCCCTGCTACCTGTTCATTCCGTGTAAACACCGGAGCTGGTAAGATTTAACCATTTATTTACTAACTGCAAGCTCTTTTTCTACAGCCAGCATTATTTTATTGTTGGTGGCATTCTATATTTGGCCATTTTTAGCGGTCTTATATCACTTATCTATTAAAAGTTGTTATTTCCACACCAAATGTTGCAATGTGTACAGGATTTTTGGTTTTGGTGGTCGCAGCCTTTGAGTCCTAGATCAGTATCTTTTGGACTGAACATTGGGACATGTTTATATAAATTGTCTACAATCTAGACAAAAACTAAGGGAGAGAGAAAAGTGAGATGTATCTGCTCCTCTTAAAGTCTCTCCTATGTCTGATATGCGGGGAGCAATAATCTATAACCCCCCAATAAGCCTCACCCCTAAGGGTGTCCTAACTTCACCTCCTAGTGCACCTGCACAGTAAAATACCCACAGTGATCTTCGATCCCAGCAGCAGCCAATGCCTGTGCGGCTCTGAGCCCAGCAGGAGTGATGACATCAACACATTGCGCCTCCCAGGGCATACCTCCACCCCCAATATATTGGATTGTTCCAATGAATTTGGGAAGATTAAGAGGTCCCTTATAAAAGTTTCCACGACAAATCACTAGAACAAAACACTGAACAAGAAAGGGGTGCAAGGAGAGTATGGCTATGATTGCATAGGATGATTTCATCTCGACAATATGAAAGATGTAGAATAAAGTGATCTTTGGTGCTGGTGGTCCGATGCAGGTTGGGGGTCCTGATGCCTCCATGTAACACGGATATTCCTGGGGGATTACATGTCGGGAATGTGTGATGTTATAGCGTCAGTAGGACGAGGTAACCTGGTCTGGACATATAAGATGTTTGCTTCCTCCTGCAGAACGTGTCCTCAGCTGAACTTTTGGGGTATCAGCTTTACAGCCTCCCCTCCCCCGCTCCTTATTGTTCCATTCACTGCGCGGCTTCTCCTCCGTACATACAAGGACCTCGCTTTACAATCAGCTGTCCCTGTATTGATGGCACAACCCCCCCCCCCTCCCCGGATCCAGCACCACAACACCACGTTCCCTCATCAAGTATTCATGGCGATCCTGGTCTTATTTCCTTAGGAATGAGGAGTTATCTGAGGAGACGTCTCACGTGCGGCCCAGGGGATGCGGACGGCTCTGACAACAAGGAGGTTTTTTTGCTTATGCAAATTTAGAGGCGAAATAGGGACAGAGCTGCGTCTACCCTCGTCCTCATCACTGATGTGCAGTATGAGGATCGTCACCTGGAGAAGAGGAGGCAGAGGCGTCACCTGTACAATCCCCTCTCTCCTCGGAGATAAGAGACCATTGCAGCAGTTACCTGTCCTCACACTGCTGTGCTCTTAGCTTTATGCTGCCCCATAGCCACTCCCCTCTGCTCTCTGTGGAAAAGCTGCAGCAGGCTCCTGGTTGAATACTACAGAAGTTACTCAGAGCACAGGTGAGAAGTGAGAGGTCTAAGGGCACAGCAGTGAGAGGAAATGATGCATCATGTCATGTCTGATACAAAGAAGCAATAAGGAAACACTCCGCATCCCCCTCCTGATAAGCAGCAGCACCGAATCATCTCTTCTCGTACCGAGTCACAGAAATGAGAAGACGCGGCTGCTCCTGGAACCTCCGCTGCTTTCCCATGTCACATGGATGTAGCAGAGCCGAGGCTTGTCACAGTATGACCTGGGCTGTACGGCAGGTGGAAGGTTACTGCACTATTGGGGTGCGGTCACACGGTGCGTTCTTGGTGCGTTCTTGCATGTTACCATGTGTGTGGCTGGTTTGATTCAGTTTTTCTTCATTGCTGGAAGTTTAAGCCACTGTGAAAATATTTATACAGGATTTATACACATGATAACCATAGGAGAACGCACCGTGTGACCGCACCCTCATAGACATCAGAGCAGAGTATTAGCCATACTGAAAGCTACATGGTGCAGGTCCGATGTGCACTCATAGCAAATCACCATGGCTGTATATAAGGACTCTAGAGTTGAACTCACTATTCTGCTGCTGGTGCAGTCACTGTGCACATACATGACATTACTTATCCTGTACTGATCCTGAGTTACATCCTGTATTATACTCCAGAGCTGCACTCACTATTCTGCTGCTGGTGCAGTCACTGTGTACATACATGACATTACTTATCCTGAGTCTGTAGTACACATGTGTATGATGTTCCCTCTTTGGGTCTGTATACACCGTTGTATATGTACCCCCTTTGGTCGTATACACCCTGTGTATGTGCTCCCCTTTGGTCTGTTTTAAACCTGTGTATGTGTCCCCCCCTGGCGGTCTGTATACACCTGTTGTATGTGACTTGACCCTTGGTCTGTATACACCTGTGCATGGTCCCCACTTGGTCTTATACACCTGTGTATTGTCTCCCAACCGTGGTATGTATACACTGTGTTGTGTCCCCAGGTTATGTATACACTGTGTATGTGTCCCCCCTTGTGGTCTGTATACACCTGTGTATTCTCCACCCTTGGTCTGTATACCCTGTGTATGTGTCCCCCCTGGCCTGTATACACTGTGTGTCTCCGCCCTTTGTCTGTATACACCTGTGTACGTGTCCCCCCGTTGGTATGTATCACAACATCTGTATGTGTCGGTTTCTCTGGTCGGTATACACCTGTTATGTGTCCGCTCTTTGGATCTGTATACACCTGTGTTATGTGGTCCCCCCTGGGTCTGTATACACATTTGTATGTGTCCACCGATCTGTATATACCGTGTAGTGTCCCCACTTGGGCCTGTATACACACTGTGTATGTCTCGCCATTTGTGCTATAACCTGTGTACGTGTCCCCCCTTGTCTGTAATACACCTCTGTATGGTCCGGTATTGTCTGTATACACCTGTGGAGTGTCAGCTCTTGGTCTGTATAACATGTGTAATGTGTCCCCCATTGGTCTGTATAACCACTTTGTATAGTGTCCGGCCCTTGATCGGTATAGACTGTGTATGGTCCACACTTGGTCTGTAACACTGTGATTGTCTCAGACCTTTGTCTGTATAAACCTGTGTACGTGTCCACCTTGGTCTGTATACACCTCTGTCAGTGTCGGTCTTGGTCTGTATACACCTGTGGAGGTGTCGCTCTTGGTCTGTATACCACTGAGTATGTGTCGCTCTTGGTCTGTATACCCTGTGTATGTGTCGCTCTTGGTCTGTATACACCTGTATGCTCCGACTCTTGGTCTGTATACAACGGTGTATGTGTCCGCTTTGGTCTGTATACACCTGTGTATGTGTCCGCTCTGGTTGTATTACACCTGTATGTGTCCGATCTTGGTATGTATACACTGTGGATGTGTCGCTCTTGGTCTGTATACACCTGTGTGGTGTCGCTCTTGGTTGTATACACCGGTAGTTTCCGCTCTTGGTAGGAGTTACACCTGTGTATGTGTCCGACTCTTGGTCTGTAACACCTGTGTATGTGTCCGTTTGGTATGTATTAACCTGGTATGTGTCGCCTTGGTCTGTATACACCGTGTAATGTGTCCGATTCTTGGTCTGTATACAACCTGTGTATGTGTAAGCCCCCCTTGTTGGTCTGATACAACCTGTGGTATGTGCCTGCCATTAGGTCTGTATACCCTAGTGTATGTGTCGGTCTTGAGTCTGGATACACCTGTGTTATGTGTCCGCTCTTGGTCTGTCTACACCTGTGTAGGTTGTAAGCTATTGGTCTGTATTACCCTCTTGTTAGGTGTCCTCTCGTGGTCGCATACACCTGTGTATGTGTCACGCTTTGGTCGTATACACCGGTAGGTGTCCGCTATTGGTATGTATATAACCTGTGTATGTGTCAGTCTTGGGAGTATACACCTCTGGATGTGTCCTTCCTTGGTCTGTATAAAGTTCGTGTCCGCTATGGTCTGATACCATGTGTATGTGTTGCTCTTGGTCTGGATACACATGTGTAGTGTTCAGCCCTTGGTCTGTATACAACTGGTATTCGGTGTTGTTCTTTCTCAGTTTTTCTTCATTTTGAGTTTTTTCGTTTTTTGTGGTGTCCTGTATGTATCCAAACATTGAGGGGGAGTATTATAAATGTATCGGGTTTAACAATTAGAAATGGAGCTACAAGTCCCAGCATGCCCAGGCAAGGTATCATGGGATATCGAACCAAAATTGTTAAAAAGAGAGAGAACTAACAACTCCTTCAGGTCATTAGATCTCAATGGGTCTAATCATCTGAGCCCACTGGTGATCTGAGTATATCATCCGCAGGTCACGGGCGTCACTTGTTCCCCTTGTGGAGTCTGATGATCTGTCAGTCTGTATTTCTTCTTATGGAGTCGTAGATCCCACATATGATTCTATGTCCTGCATAGATGCATGAAGCAGCTGACATCACCCTGACTGATGAGGGAGGAGACCCCCTGACCCTGATATTTACAGCATTTCTAGACCTCCAGAGGTCAGGACTCATTCAGGAAGAAAAGCTTCACCAACTTAACTGTGTGGTACCAATGAAACTACAATTTCACTCAGATCCCCCTCAAGGTACGGAATAGAATCGAATACATGACATACTTACCCTGTACTGAGCCTGAGTTACATTCTGTAAATCTTTTATTTATAATAAAAGTAAAAAAGCATAACATAACATAATACCAACCACAATAATATTTATATATATGTAAACGCATCCCTGCAATGCGCATGGCCAGGGAGAGTGGTGTGTGAATAAGGGCCCGTGTCCATTCAGTACTTCAGTACACAAGAGGTAATATGCAGCAGTAGATACTGCCGGGATAGGCAGGGTTAAAACCTGGTTACTGAGGTCATCCAATGATGTGTCACCTTGTAACGGAGTGTGATTGGAAGAGTGAGACCACATGACCAGGAGCTGAGGAGAAGTGACAGTGTGGGCGTGCAACAGTCGGTTAGAGGAGTGGAGTGTGAACAGCGGAGTTAGTGCTGAGCTCTAACATCAGAGCAGCTCTTAGGCCCCAGCTCCTGACAGAGGGGCATAGCAGGCTGGGTGAACCAACTCCTGAGGTCCTTATCCTAGATCACTCCCAGTAACCCGACCATTCTGTAAGGAATATTTGGCCCCTGTGCTGCTGTTGGTTCGAGTAAAGAACTGATAAGTTATTTTTGGCACGATGGGTTGCCTCAGTCTGACCCTAGCTACGGCGTACACCATCAAGGGCACCCCATCTATCATCCAGGGGAATCCTTACTACAGGACCACTAAGGGTTGCCCGGGGAGACCCAGTACCACAGCCTCTCCATCATCTAATTTCTGCAAACACCACATGCTGGAGGACCTGCCAGGCTGTAGGACAGCCTCCAGTCCCCATAACAAGCACTGTGACAATAGCTTGAGTAAGGATGGCAACCGCAGCCACCTGGTATCTGGGCCCCCGGCGTGCCTCGAGGCACAAGAAAAGGTAGGCCTGGTGGACAGACCCCCTTTCCCAGAGCTACATTCAGGATTGTCCTCACACCACAGCTTCAATGGAAAAAAAAAGGCAGCGCCAGAGTCAAGTTCCCCAAAACTCAAGGGGATCCTTGTGGAAGTCAACAAACTCAAACCCACCCAAGATCCGACTTGGGCAATTCCCTGAGGGCCAGGGCTTCTGGAAATGGGTCAAACAGAACCCTCTTTCGGGGATTTCCTCAACATAGTCCGGATATCCACATTACCAAGACCCCACTGGCGAAACACCTCCAGAAAACCGGGGTAGGTAACCCGGAAGATGACCCATGCGGTGTACGAAGACTTAACTTGCCCTACTGCTCCCATTCCTGGAAGAAAGGGCCGAAACCTCCCCTGAAGGAGTATACCCATGGAGGACCCTCTCTTTCCAGAGGTTTGCAACCCCCATTGATCTTAATGAAGGTATCACTAGAATACCACAGGGTTGACCATACACAAACCCTCCTTGTCTCCTCGTGTGTAATTAACCTCCCTCTTGATTAGGTCAGCTATTCCCCCTAACAGCTGGAAGAACATGACTGTAGACCCGAGTCAGAGGGGGTTCCGGCAACATGCACACATGCCCAAGATATAAATCGCAACGGAGCGGTAGTTTTAATCAGGTTCACCCGTCCGAGCGTCCAAAGAACCACCTCTGGCGGCGATCTTAAGCCTGCCGTTCCAGTTTTGCATGGGGATAATCCCCCTGGCCAAACGTCCGATTTCGAGAAATGCCAGAAGCCCCTGGGGCTCAAAGAGAGTCCGGGAGATCCAACGCATGGATCCCCCTCTCCTAGAGGAGATTCACACTTATCTGGTTGAACTGGACCCATGAGCTTAGTAGCGGTCGAACCCTCTGACACATCACCCCTTGCGCCTCCCCTTCGGGACACGTAAACGTGACATCATCGGCAACACTACCACCCTTTAGAGTGGCTTCCGGTGTGCCCGAATCCATCCCGACTCCACCAAGGCCCACGATCAACCCGCCTAAGGAATGGCGTCAATCGCAAACAGTACAGTAGTGGGCTAAGAGGACAACCCTGGCGAACACCAGACCCGACCTCAAAAGATGCGGCCAATCAATAAACCTTCACAAGGAGGAAATCTCTGCCCCTGCATACAAAACTTTCAGCCAATCAACAAGCCAGACCTCGAGGGACAGACCACCCGGCAATAGTGGTTAACAGGAATCAAACGCTTTTGCGTGATTCCAAGGACAAGCAGTAGTACCCCTTCAGTTACCAGCATTGCCGATCCCACTGCCCCAGGACACAAAGAACAGCACTAGATGTACGGCGGCCTGGAACAGAGGAAGTGTTGGTCCGAAGGAACTGCACCAGACAGATTCACAGCACCTTGCCAAAACATTTCTGTCCGCATGAGAAGCGTCATGGGCCGCCAGTTCTCAAGTATGAGAACTCGGTTCCTTACACGGGACAGAATGATAGGGCTGACCTCAGTGATTCGGCCAAAGCGACCGAGGAAAGACATCATTGAATTACCTAAATCCAGAGGGGAACCAAGGCGTTCCTTAAGGTCTTATTAAAACTATGAAGCCATCGGAATGGCGATTTCTCGAGGGCGAGCCTTCAATCGCCAGGCTGCTTCCTCCCTAATCTTCTTGTCAAAACATCAAGAGAGGGGGCTCACCCGGTTCTTCCTGTTTTTGGGTCGCGATTCATACCTTGGCGTTTTTTTTACCCTTAGCCCTTTACGTTCACGCTATCATAGTGTCCCCTTTGGTGCCGGTCAGGGGACGGGGGACCAGGGACCGCGACGACGGAAGGACAGTTTTACCAGGAAAGCGACATCACAGAGGTTTGAGTAGAAGGATCCTGACGACCTCCAGAATCCCTGATCTGGACCTTTCAGGGATCCCGTAATGTCAACCAGTACCTGGGACAAATTTACCATTCACTGACATTTGCAGTTTCTGTAAGGGGCGGGCGGAGCACGATAATTCCCGTAATCCATCTCAAAAACAAAAAGATGCGTTTGTCTATCGTACTGCACCTCTTCAGCAAGGATTTCACTCTGGAGATGTCCTCACAACTACTCCCGTCGAGACGATGATGCTCGAATTTCCTCCACGGGCCTGAACAGGCGGTACCTGTCAGGATCTGAGGCTCGAGAAGCGGGCGGAAGAGGAAGAATCTCGCCATCACTTTTCTTGAGCATCTCCCACCCACTATGACTTTTGACTACAAAGGCCCGCATGGTACCTGGCTATGAAGAAAGTCCTCAAAGGATGTCTGATCTCCGTTCTATCCGGCTCTTGATGCTTCCGGGGCAGATCCAGGATTGCAACTCCTCATCCTTGTTTTTTCTGTTTTCAAGACCTGGCGTTAATCTCCACTCATGAGGACCCTGACTCCACACGGAGAGACTCTGCTCCCCTTGCAGGTCGCCCTTGGCCCCTGTAACTCAGCCACTCCACGGCAGGAGAGGCTTCTTTTTTTATCCCTTTCATTTTGGTACCACCCCTAAGCTGTTAATCTAGCACACGCCCTATATTCCTGATCCATGGAGGAGTCTGAGGAAGTATCCCCCTCCTCTCTCTCATCATCATGACCCTCCTCATCCAGTACATTAGTACCCTGTAGGGCATACTTAACAAACTGGTGCGGTCTCCAAGTACTGTGACAGAGGTTGTTCCCAGCAGCCGAGACTCCCCGCTCTCTCTCCCGATTGAATGCTTCTTCAGACGCCTCAGATGGGCAGGCGTCTTTTTACCTGTCTTTTATTCCCTGGCCCCTCCTTTACCCGCCTTGTAGTCCTCCTAGCAGAGTGAGTCTATGGCCTTCATCGCTGAGGTTGAGCCTGAATTAGCGAAGGAAAGAGGACAAGGACTGTATGGGTGACGAGACACCACACAGTTTACAAGTAATTGCTCAGTAAAGGATGGCAGCGAGATGGCCCACACCAGCGCTAAATGTTGGGGTCCGCACCGTGACACAGTTAGGCTGCCCCGGTAGAAGATCAGGATCCGACCCTCCCCCCCCCCCCCAAACCCCCCCATCCCTGGAAGGCTGATGAAGGGATGTGGGCACTGAGTACGAACACTCAACTGCACCATGAAGGTCCAGCGCCCTGACCAGATACCATTAAAGTTCCTGATTTTTTCTCGGGTACTCCCAATACATCCCAATAACAATTAATCCGGTCCGAGTCAACGCAAGATAGTGATTTCGTTAGGGTAAGAACGGTCATCTTCTTGAGTTCGTCTGGTGGGACACTGATTGACACAGCAAAGTCCAGCAACTCGGGTCGTTGATCTCGGTTATAGTGGGACCAGAAGAGCTCAAGCCCCTCCGGCCGAACAAAGCTGACATCAAAATTCAGATGATGCCATAGGGCAGGCACGTGAGGAGTGATGTCTTCTATAACTTGAAAAGTCATTTCAGCAGCAGCTCAACTACCATGCCGGAGGGGGAAACACCTCACTGCCACCGCAAGAAGAACCGACCATGGTGTCTCCCGGCCTCTTTGCTCTTTAAAGCAGAAAGGACCGGTGCCTCTAATCCAAAACGACAAAAATCAACCCTCTGCCCCGCTACATTGATCGTCCTTTTCTCCCTTCTGCAAGGCCTGCAGGAGGCACTGTTGCAACAAGACATCCCCAGAGATAGGATGATGGAACCCTAGTTCCCACAAGAAGCGACATCGCATAGATACTTAACGGGGGCCGCCACTGGGGGAGCAAAGCTGGAAAAGGTTCTGCACCACTCACTCCACTTGCATTAGCCACCACATTACTAACTTTACTCACACTGGCTGTATCTTCTCACCCCCAAGGCTTCCACAATGCTGGCCGCTAGCTGGCTAACTGGCCTCCACAGGCCGTAAGGACCAGGAAGCAGTGAGCCTGGGGAATTGCTGCCTGGCTCATGCTGGAAACCCACTCCCTCCCGGGAGAGGAGCAAGGCAGGCCCAAGTGGAGATGAACCTGCTTGGACGCTAAGGCAGCAGCAGCACAACAGCCTCACACAGCAACAGACAGAGCTAACAAGGTAAAAGTATCCAGCTTGTACTCACTATTCTGCGGTGGTGCAGTAGCTGTGTAAATCACATGACATTACTTATCCTGTAATGATCCTGAGTTACATCTCTGTATATACTCCAAAGCTGGTACTCACTATTCTGTGTTGGTGCAGATGTGGTACTATATCATGACATTAATTATCCTATACTGATCGGACGTAACCTTCCTGTATTATATCAGAGCGGCAACTCACATTCTGATGCTGGTGCAGTAACTGTGTACATACATGACATTGCTATCCTGTACGGATTCTGAGTTACATCCTGTATTATACCCAGAGTGCATCAATATCTGCTGTGCAGCAATGTGTACAGACATGACATACTTATTCTGTTACTGATCCTGAGTTACATTCTGTATTATACTCAGAGCTGCATTCACTTATTCTGCTTGGGGGGCTTGGGGGCCCAAAAAGGGGTTTTTTTTTTCCACCCAAAACTGTGTACATAATGACTTACTTATCCTGTACTGATCCTGAGTTACATCCTGTATTATACTCCAGAGCTGCACTCACTATCCTGCTGGTTACCGGATCTCTGTCTTGGTCAGTGTTTGTCTGGTGCTTTCTCTGCTGATTCTGAGAAGTATTTTTTTTCCAGGTTCTGAATATTTTTATATTTGATGATACAAGATGATGAAGTTTTGGAAATATCGTCACTCACCATCTTTCATGGTATAAACAAGCCTCACATTGATGTGTATTACTTACGTCTGGGTGCTTGATAGGTTATATTGGTCGAGTCCTCTGGGGTGACCCTCTCACCTCATATTCCCTTTAACCTCTGTCTGCAGGTGGCAGCAGTTCATCACTGATCCTTCATTAGGACCAGGGCATAAATCAGGCAGGGAGCAGTAGCCCCCGGGTAATGGAGAATTAATGGGATATTGATGAATATGGCTCCGGCTCTGGACCCTTGGTTTCTTCTGCACCTCTGTCCCTGTCCTAGGCGGTGGCCTGGGTGGTAGAGGGCAGGAGGTCACCGGGCGAGTGCAGCTCACATTACCTATTGTCAGGGCAGATACAAAAGTCACAGCCCATGATTGAATTACCGGAGTTGCTCTTTACTTGGACGTGGACTTGAATTCAGAACAAAGGGAAGAATGTGACATATTGTATCAGAGATTGGGGGGGGGCTGCTATGTGACCTTCACTATGGAGCCGCGCAGGTGCCGCTACACGTATCCCACCACCGATATGGAGACAATATCTGAAAACAACAAGGACTTTGCCTTTGTGTCGGCCGTGCAGGAGTGACAGATCAGCCTCGCCACATGCAAGGTCAGCCGGGGGACTCAGGCAGCCATTGTGTGAGGCCAGAAGCACGGATACTCACCTCGGGGTGAGGGCATGAAGGAGCATGAATACTTGCCTCGGGGGTGAGGGCAGGAGTACGGATACTCACCTTGGGGGTGAGGACAGGAGCATGGACACTTACCTCGGTTAAGAGGGCAGGAGCACGGATACTCGCCTTGGGTGTGAGAGGGCAGGAGCACGGATACTCGCCTCTGGGGTGAGGGCAGGAGCACGGATACTCGCCTCTGGGGTGAGGGCAGGAGCACGGATACTCGCCTCGGGGGTGAGGGCAGAAACACAGATACTCGCTTCGGGGGTGAGGGCAGGAGCACAGATACTCGCCTCGAGGGTGAGGGCAGGAGCACCGATACTCACTTCAGGGTGGGCAGGAGCACAGATACTCGCCTCGGGGGTGAGGGCAAGAGCATGGATACTATCCTCGAGTGAGAGGGCAGGAGCACGGATACTCACCTTGGGGTTAAGGACAGAAGCATGGATACTTGCCTTGGGTAAGAGGACAGGAGCATGGAGTCTCGCCTCGGGGGTGAGGGCAGGAGCACGGATACTCGCCTTGGGTGTGAGTGGGCAGGAGCACGGATACTCACCTTGGGGGTGAGAGGGCAGGAGCACAGATACTCGCCTTGGGTGTGAGAGGGCAGAAGCACAGATACTCGCCTTGGGTGTGAGAGTGCAGGAGCACAGATACTCGCCTTGGGTGTGAGAGTGCAGGAGCACAGATACTCGCCTCAGGGGTGAGGGCAGGAGCACGGATACTCGCCTCAGGGGTGAGGGCAGGAGCACGGATACTCGCCTCAGGGGTGAGGGCAGGAACACGGATACTCGCCTCTGGGGTGAGGGCCAGGAGCACGGGATACTAGCCTCGGGTGGTGAGGCAGGAACACGGATACTCGCTCGGAGTGAAGGCAGAAGAAACCACAGTACTCGCCTTGGGGGTTTGTACTGGGGTTGTGAGAGTGCAGGAGCAAGATAACTCGGGCTCAGGGGTGAGGGCAGGAGCACAGATACTCGCCTCAGGGGTGAGGGCAGGAGCACGGATACTCGCCTCGGGGGTGAGGGCAGGAGAACGGATACTCAGTTTTACATAGATTATCTGCTGCTTTCTTAGAGACGTTGAGTTTCAATTCTTCCTCACTGCTAGATAAAATGAAATAATATAACTCGGGGCCCAGGGGGCGGGGCTGTGACTACTGCAGGCGATCAGGGGCACATGAAAGATCTAGAAACATCTCCGGCATCTCAGCCCCCTGTAAGACGCTACTTCCTCACCACCTGCACAGACCCCGGTGCCACCAGGAGCCGCTTTGATATTTTCCATTGTGATATTAGAAGGAGCTATTTTTAGCCTCTTCAGAAAGTAATGTAGCGTGTCTTGTGAACTTCAAATATCAGCCGCTTACATTTTAGATTTCTGCGCCCCAATTATATCAGAAACACGCCAAGAATCAAAGGCTCGGAGCACAGGTACCCCCCCTCATCCACAACGCACTTGTTTATTCTTCAGGAAATCTTCAAAGGCGATCACCGCAGCAGATATTTGTCTATAGATTATATATACCGCCTTCATGTCACATCTAAGGTTAACCCCCTCACAGCTGTGGAGGATGTCATGGCCTGGACAGAACAGGTGATCGCAAGATGACTGAGCCATAAATACTGTGTAAGACCTCAAATACACCAGCAGAATAAGTATTGTCATGTATGTACACAGATAACTCACCAGCAGCAGAATAGTTGAGTGAGATCTGGAGGAATTGTCTCGTTTACTTCTCCTTCTTTGGTCTTGCTTTACGTTTCTTTCTCCTTATTTGTTCTTGCTGTCGTAGTCTTCCTGTTCTCCGTTTTTTTGTTTCTCTTTTCTTTTTTATGCTCTGTTGTGTTCTGTGTCACCTCGCTTTCTCTTGTAGTCAGGATCAATGTACAGCTAAGTAATACTACCTAATAGGTCAGTATTTACACAGTGGGGCTATTTTATAAGGGTCGGCAAGGCACCATTTCCTGGTGTTTTCCAAACGTTTTTTCAGGAGACGCGCCACTGGGACAGAGATTTAGAAGAGGAGTGTGTCACTCGCGATTGGATGTTGATGCATCGGCACCAGCTTTCATGCAACAGAAATCTGAGGGGTGGTGCAGAGTTGGTTCAATCAGAATGATTCGGACAGCAGACAGAAGCAGAGAGATTTAATTTAACTTTAAACATAGTGTCGATTCTGACGGCACTTACATGCACGGGAAGAACGTGGTGACTCCGACGGGAGATGAGCGTGGAAGGGACACATGCAGGATAATACAGGATGTAACTCAGGATCAGTACAGGGATAAGTATTGTCAGATTGGTACGCAGTGAACGGACCCAGCAGCAAGCAGATAGAGAGTTGCAAAGCTCTGGGGTATAAGACAGGATGTAACGCAGGAGTCAGTTACAGGATAAGTAATGTCATGTATTTACACAGTGACTGCACCACGAAGCAGAAATAGGAGTGCAGCTCTGGGGGATAATACAGAGTAACTAGTCGATCAGTAAAGGATAAGGTAATGTATGTATGTACACAGTGGACTGACACTCTTCCCCCGCCGCAGAATAGTGAGTGCAGCTTGAGGTGTATACCGTATGTAACTCAGGATCACGTACAGGATAGTGGGAATGTCATGTAGTACACAGTGACTGCACCGCAGCAGAACTGTGAGGAGCTTGGGGTATAATACAGGATGTAACTAAGGATCAGTACAGGATAAGTCATGTCATGTATGTACACAGTGACTGCACCAGCAGCAGAATAGTGAGTGCAGCTCTGGGGTATAAGACAAGGATGTAACTCAGGATCAGTACAGTGATAAGTAATGTAATGTATGTACACATGACTGCACCAGCAGCAGAAGTCATTGTGAGTGCAGCTCTAGCGTATAATACAGGAAGTAGTAACTCAGGGTCAGTACAGGATAAGTACTGGTCAGGTATGTTACCACAGTGAGGCACATTTAATTACCCGGCCCCATTCGGATCAGCGGCGCGTATCTGCACAGGATTCGAGATCCGGCTGTTATTTAAGATTGGTTAGTTCCCCGCCGTCCACCAGGTGGCGTTTTTGCAGCGCCGACAATAATCTTAACGCCCAGGAATGCACCATCCCATAGAAGGTGAAGGTGAGCGCTCCCCAAGCGGACACATTTTCGCGTTTTTAAATGCGGCGGTTTTTTCCCCGGAATAGCGGGTTTTCGTTCGGCCACCCCCCCCAATATATGTCGCGAGCACATTGCCGGCCCCGATGCGCCACACATCCGATCGGTGCGCCAAAAACCGGGGCCATCAGTACAAGGCGGACGCCAATCGGAAAAATATAGGGAAACACGTCGGGAGAAAGCGAATGGGCCCTTAGATAAATGACCCCCATGACTGACCAGCAAAGCAGAATAGTGGAGTGCAGCTCTGGGTATAATCGGATCTGTACACTCAGGATCAGTACAGGATAAGTAAATAGTCATGTTATGTTACGACAGTGACTACAACAGCAGTCTAGGAGAATAGTGAGTGCAGCTCTGGGGTATAATACGGATGTAACTCAGGATCTCGTACAGGGATAGTCACGTCATGTATGGTAACGTATTGGCAAAGCAGCAGATATGAGTGCAGCTCTGTGGTTTATAATACAGGATTGTAACTCAGGATTCAGTACAGGATAAGTAATGCATGTATGTACACATTGCTTGCACAGCAGCAGCAATAGTGAGTGCAGCTCTGGGGTATAACACAGGACTGAAAACTCAGGATCAGTACAGATAAGTAAAAGTAATGTCAGGTATTGTACACAGTGACTGCCCCGCAGAGAATAGTGAGTGCAGCTCTGGGGGTTATACACAGGATGAAACTAGGAGCCAGTCCAGGATAAGTCATGTCATGTATGTACACAGTGACTGCACCAGCACAAATAAGTGCGTGCATTCTCATTCTGCTGTGAAGATCTGACGGGTGTGGTCGTGTGCGGCTGAGTCCTGCACCCCCTGGAGCAAAACCACAAATCAAACCAGGCCTGCTCTCTCCTCCAACAGGGAGGGGAGTGGGTTAGCTGGGAGAATCAAGCTGACACAAGTCCCAGGCTCCAGGTCTCCACGGACCCAGGCGGGCGGGGGGCAGGAGAAGGAGAAGCAGTTACACGGGCCAAAAGGAGGGTTGTAAGAAGATCTGCCCGGAGCAAGGACCGCAGCAGTTGTGACCAGGTGCACAACGCCAAAGACCAGGGAAGCCGCAAGGACTCCGGGACACAGAAGATCAGGCAAGTGACTATCAGCTGAGTGCTCCTCCGGAAAGCTGGATATTTGCAGGAAAGTGGGTGGTTAATCGTGGAAAGCTGGGTGCTCACGGAGGTGGTGCAAAAAGACATGGGGTGATCTAGGTCCGGGGGAGTCTGCTTCCTCTATGTCCCGGATTGTCTGAGCACCTCCGTGAGTACAGGAAGCTGGAAAAAGCGCTGAGGGAGGTCTCCATGTGGATGATAGGAACCTGGCCCAGGGGTGGTGGGCATACTAAGAAAAGAAGTACTGATCTTCTTAACCACATGACAGATAAAACCCGAGGTCACACGCTCTTGCCAGAAAGCGACATATCTAATCCGCCGAGACATCGGTCCGTTCCGTGAAAAGTTGGAGAATGATGCGAGGTTTGATGACATGCGCCGGAGCAGTTAAGAAAGCTGAAGGGGCTCCAGTAATCCTAGGCGGATATAAGGCGATGAATGAGGAGGATGAGGTAAGACCTGCCACGTGTCCGTCTGTTGGATCTGACGCGCAACACCGATGCAGGCCTCGCACGACAGCTGCCTGCAGAGCAACGACTATGCACATCGGCTGCGGACTTCTGCAAACCTGAGGAGGAGAAAGTGATGACGCGCCAGGGGGGGGCGTAATGGCTCAGATAAGTCAGCTGGAGTCGTCCAGTTCACTTCCAGAACTTTTCTTGGTGATGATATCACAAGTGAAACTGACCAAATAGAAGTGAAGAAGAAACCCAAGGAAGACCAAGGCGTCTCAGGAGGTTGAATTCTAGTGTTTGCGTCACTCCCCTGTTTCCTGGGCAGACAGCAGTGACCAGCCTGTCTTGTAAGGCCCCGTTCCACCCAGCCCAGCACGAATCCTGCAGTGGACCGGGCCAGGTGCGGGGGAGAGTGGCAAGCACACGTTCCATCATGGCGGCAGAGCCCAGCTTGTTTGCAAGCAGTAGCAAGGGAATGGTGCAGGGAAGGCCAGTCGGCCAAATACGCCGGACCAGTGTGACAGGGCGGATCCAGTCAGGGTCCTGTACGTGCGCCTGTCCCGCCAGTGGCGGGGGGTTGCCCGGTGCCATGGGCGGTGGCTCCTGTGGCCCTAGCGTGTGGTGCATCTAGCTCGGTGAGCAGACTGCAGTGTCAGATGTGGGCGCTGGGGCCTTGTAGGTGCGGGCGCCTACCCAGAGGCATCCTGTGCAGCCTAGCGGACCAAGGCGCGCATGAAAAACGTGTTTTTTGCATGGTACTCAGACCCTGGAGGAGGGCACAAAAAGACTGCCGGGTACTGCTAAGGGGCAAGCGGCCTCTTGCAATCCCAGCGAGCAGAGAGCAAAAATTTAAAAAACTACTGGACAATCCAGGGTTAATACGCCAATGGGCAAGAGCACAAGTAAGTCGGGGTTTTGGACGCTCTCTTCTCAGGCTGAATCAGCTATGGAGGGTGGCTCCTACCCCCAGTGGCCCAGTGCCGCCGAGGCAAACCCCAGGTACCTCCTGGCCCACGGGTTGGGAGTGGATGCAGGACGAGGAGTAATGCACATAGTGTGGATGGAATGTGGGAGTGTGGGGAATGTGCTGAGGGGGGTGATCCTGTGTGCGGTTGCTGGACCTTCGCACCCCCAGTGGGGCCGCTCCTTAAGGACTATGCGAGTGTCACCGCTGGGGCAAGTGGGGTTAACCCTTGTCCTCCTGGCTCTGGGAAAGCGTTTTGAAGGCAAGGGTCTTCTGTAGTCTCTCAGGAGAGGGGAAAAATCACTCAATGTAGAGGGGAGAGAGGTTGATCTGTTCCTTCTGGGACAGACAGGCATGGCCGGCAGCTTCCAGAGCAAAAGGGGGAGGATGTATGGTCTTTACCTCAAAGCCGGCCCGGAGACTGCCCGAGGACGTTGGTTAGTCCCTTCGCGGAGGGGCATTGACGCAATCCACCCAGGTAAGGGTGCGTGGAGCTTTCCTCCTGAAGATGAATTCAGGGCAAGTGACATCTTTTGCCCTGCATCAACACTCCTTATGGTAACATCCGAACGTTCGATTGTCATCTTTTTTCGGCCGGAGGGCTTAGAACTCTTCTGTCGAAATTTTGATTAGGAGAGCCATGGCAAAGAACGAGCCCACATGGCGAGACTTTGCAGTGCAGAGCCAAGTTGTCTGCCCACAAAACGCAGTCACGAAGGGACCCCGTTTTGACCCCGTTAATGAGTCACTTCTTGACATGACTATCATGACTTGGCTAAGGTCGTTTAATGGCGGGGGAAAGTACGTTCAGAGTAGTATCTCAACTGAAAACGTCCGCATGAATTGCATTTGCGTCTTGGGCCTCGGAACTTCATGATGAGTTGAGTGTTCAGGCAGCACAGTCCTACACATTCCTCTTCCCTTTCTTGGGTGCGAAGAATCGCCTGATTTCCTACCAGGGGCACCAAGGTCTGTCACAGGTGGCAGTTGACCCCCAACACACTTAAGATCTCGCAGCCAATTGCGAAGTGCGTCTTTGTGTGGTGGGCTAGGTCATCTCGACTGACATCCGTAGAAAGGACCTTAGGTTGGAACCTGTGTGGTGAGTCTCGGTCCACCCTTTAAGCCGTTGTCCTCGTTCCTTTGCAAGTGCGGGTTGTGGAGGAAGCCATGAGGTTGCTTCTGGGAAGGTACCACACGATTGGAGGAGCTGAGGGGTCCTGTGAAGAAACAAGAATAAGTCCCTTCTCGTTGAGCGGCTCCGAAGCCCAGAAACAAGCGGAGGAGAACTGGGGAAGCTCAGGTTCTGGGGTAACCCTTGGTTCCTTCCTCAGAGCTGGATGCTACTGAGTGCCCTGAGGATGATGAGTTGATGAGGAGGTCAGGAGGATGGAGCGGCGAGAAAGGTGCCCATGTCCTCCCGTCCTCCCATTATGAGACGTATGGATGAGGATAACAGATTTGCTACGAAAATAACGCAAGCAGAAAAAAAAAGCGCGGGCGTATCTAAGTTACTTAGAGTGAAGGGAAACTTCCTCCCCTCTGGTTGAGGCTTTCACAAACGGTTTCCTCCCCTCGTGATGAGATCTGCTCTCATGTGCGTGGAAGGGTCAGGAGCGGAGGTAGGGGGATAATGCGCCAGAACGCAGACGGCTGGAGTGGCGGCGCAGCAGCCTCCAGGGGCACGCCGGTGGAGTCTCTATCCTCTGGAATGCTGGGTCCTCAGAGTGGGGTGAGACTGACTCAGCAGTCAGGAGACAAGGACGAAGGACGAGGGTGGTCGTGGGTCGGGGTGGGTCCTTGGGGGCAAAATACTTAGGGACACCCCTCATTTCATTAAAGAGACAGTTTGCCTAAATCTAATGAGAAAAAGAAGGGATCAGGGGGACAGTAGGGGGAGGAATAAGCGTAGGGGGAGTAAGAAAAAAGTGCACAACACTATGGGCGTAGACTCGAAATATGCATCGGTGGACGCGGCTCACTAGGGTATTCCGACTACCTATGGAGGTGGGAATAGAGGCGGTAGCAAGCACAGTGGTCAATTAGGGGAACGATAGGTCTAGGGTTCTAGCACCATACACCCTAAGTCGACATTGCAGCTATTGGCCTTGATTTCAACGCGTGAAGCCACATTATTTCAAGAGACCAGGCGCCAATGGGCCGTTTGTCTAAAGTAAGAGGAATGAACGGGCCAGTCTCTTCAAGTCGTATACGTAGGCTACGTCCTTTACCGCCACCGACAAAGCGACAAACCGTTATTGAATCTAGAGCAACAAACAAGGAGTGCTAGATGTGTCCTCATGCAGAACAAAATTCGACCTATAAAACCTCATGGTCTCCTAATAACACACAATAGCGGCCGTGAGAAGTCTACCGGCCAGTGACCTACTGATGGACAACAAAATTCGCAACATCTCCATCCTGCAAGTGCCTTTATGAGGTCAGCTCCTTACAGGGGTGTCTTTGGACTCGTGCTGTCACTGAGGCCAGGATAGGGGAGGTTCCAGGACAGACAAGCGTGACTATATAAGTACTCGCCTGTACAGCATAGCTAGTGAGGCTCGCCTGGTGGATGTCCACATCCGCACACCCCAGGCAGCGGGGTCGGGGTTCACTATTAACAGGGGTAGCTGCCAGGCTAGAATCAGACAGGTTTTATTTAAACGGAGGAAAGCAATTCTACAGCAATGTCCGTTGTGAGGTGGAGTTCTCCACCACGTTATTTTGTTTTGCTTGAATGGTTACAGAGTACCCACCGGGATGGGAAGGCAGGCTACTGGAAGCTCAATTCGTCGCTCTGGAAGAAGAGGAGAGATCAGGACACATCCTTTGAGGATGCTTGCTCGAGCCGCCGGTACTTTTGCTGGGCCTTTGTAGCAAGTAAGTCAGAGTGGTTGGAGATGCTCAAGAAAGGGTGGCGAATTCTTCAACCAGCTCTCGAGCCTCAGGGAGCGAGAGGACCTACGCCTTTCGGCCTGAGTGAGGAAAACTCGAGCATCTCTCTACGACTGGACGTAGTCGTGAGGACATAGCTCCAGAGTGAAATTCTGGAAGAGGTGTCCAGTACGATAGACGACATCTTTGGTTTGAGATTACGGGAAATACCACATCGGCCCGACCCTTATTAGAGAAAATGCAAGATGTCAGTAATGAGGAAAGTTTCACAGACTGGTTGACAGAATGGGATCCCTGAAAAGGTTTTGGCAAGGTCGCTGTTTAATTATGGGCTGTGCATGATTTGCACCCGGCTCTTGGCGGACCCAGCACTGCTATGTTCCAGGCCGCAAGTACATTTGTGCTGTGCTTTGTGTGGGAGGCAGTGGAGCAGGGCAGGGCTGGTAACGTGGAAGGGGTACTTGCTGTCCTTGGGATCAGGACCATAAGCGTCGGTTTACCACGAGTACCTATGGTCCTGTCCTTACTGACGGTATGGCCTGCACGGGCGGTGTTTGTCAATTGGCACTGAAAGTTTTGTATGCAGTGGGCACGAGTTTTCCCCGGACTTGTGAAAAACGGCGGTTTTGGATTGCCGCTCTTTTGAGGTCGGGTCTTGTGTGTTGGCCGGTTATCCCCTGAGCTCCACTTTTTATACGTGTTCGCGCATCGATGCTCATTCTTGGGGTCTGTCCTTACTATTTCCGTTGGGTGGTCCTTTGTCTGTTCTTCAATTCCCGGCGAAGACATCCGGAATGCCAACCTTCACTCATGGTGGGCGATGCTCGTCATGGTCTAGTCTATCTTTGTCGCTCACGTAGGTGGTTTAGTTGCGCTGGGTCGTGGCAGCATTTCGGGGCCTATTTTTATCCCTTTCCCGACCGAGGTCTCCTGGGATTTTCCCTCAGATGAACACAGGGATAAGTGGATAGAGTAACCTGGTGGGTAAATGGGGGGGAGAGAGCTGGTGAAAATTCGGAAGAGCACTAGGTGTCAGGAGCCCATAGCGACGTCTGCAACAAATAATAAAAGTGATGCTGAAGTCAGGAGGTCGTGGAGGTGGCCGGAAGCGCCTTTTCTGCCTCTCTGGCCTGGCTGTGAGTCGGTTGCCTCGACACTTCTCCACACCCCATCTCGCAACGAAACGTGCCTGGGACCCTAAACTGTATGCAGGCTAAGAATCGCCCGCCCAGAAGGGTGACCAAGTGGAAGGGTTGGGTACTGTTGACCTCCGTGAAGGCAGTGTGAACCTGATTAAAACTTACCTGTCTTCCCATTGCTGATATATCTGGGCAGTGTGTGCATGTTTGCCAGAACCACCTCGTGAATCGTGTACAGTCTGTTTCTTACAGCTGTATAGTGTCGGAGAATAGATCTAAACCGCTAATCAAAGGCGAGGTTACTTACCCGCCACGAGGAACAAGGAGGGTTGTATGGTACAACCCTGTGTGTGTTCATAGTGAATACCTTTCTTAAGATTCAATGTAGCAACCTCTGGAAGCAGATGGGCTCCTCTTGGTACTCCTTGTAGGGGGTGGTTTTCGGGCCTTTCTTCCAGGAATGGGAGACAGTTCCCCTTGAGGGCACAAGTGAAGGATCTTGACCAACCGCTGGCAGCTCGGTTCCGAAGGGATTTCGCTCGGGTGGGTCTGGGTAATGTGGGAGATCAGGTACCACTCGAGGAAACTCCTTGACAAGAGGGTTCTGTTGCCCGTTTCCAGACCTCTGGCCCTCAGGGTTGCCAAGTCGGGTATCTGGGGTGGGTTTGGTTGTTGAATTCACTCAAGGATCCCCTTGAGTTTTGGACTTGGCTTGGCGCGCTTCCATGAAAGCTGTGGTCTGAGGGACATCTGAAGTTGTAGGAGCTCTGAGGGAAAGGGGCTGTCCCCGGGAGAGTGCGGTGACCTGCCTTGAGAGCATGGGACCCTTCCTGCTCCAGTTGCCCCTTTCAACACAGAGGGTGGTACAACGGGGGGTGCGTCGATTCCACATTGGCCCGGTTGGCCGGTTGGTAAACACCCACCACTAACACACCCATCGGAGTGGGCCTAGGGACAACATCAGATCGGCCGGGTGGCCGGGAACCGCCGCCGTGTATCATAGTCAGTCAGTGTATGTACCACACGTGGAACTCGGGTGTTTAGTTGGCGACGCATGAAAATCCTCCCAGTTATAGTGTGGTAGGTAAACATTCCAGGTGGACCTGAGGGGGGTGGGGGTGGGGGGGGGGGGGGGGGCGGCGTGAGGTCTGGCTCTCTGGAGTATGAAGGCTGGGCAGAGGGGAGGCCTCTCTCTGATTGAGCGGGGTTCTCCTTTAGTGTCCCTAGTCTGTCATCTCCGCTCTCGGTTTTTGGCTTGAATGCTGACACTGATAGATTTTTGTTTGTGTTCCAGGTTATAGTGATGTAGCCGGCTTGCGAGCCCCGAACTGGGCTTTAGTGGTTTGGATTGTTATTGATTGTTATGTGTTTGTATTTTGTGTAACATTGTAGTATTTATGTAGTTATAGTTCCTTGTGTACTGGTGTATAGTTTATTCGTCCTAAGTCTTCTGGTTTATATAGGTTGGGCTGGTTTGGTGGGGTGTTGGTGTTAGGGTTTAGGCTTCTGGGAGGGGTGGAGGGACTTTGACTGTTACGACCTGGCAACTGGTCGTGGACTATAAACTCGACACTTTGGACGTTGAGACAGTGTCTTGGGGGGGAGGGTGATGGGCGTGGGATTTAGTTGTTTATTCTGTTACTTTATAATGTTATTACTAAGGTTGTTTCAGTTATATATTCATTGTTATTTACTGTGTTCTATTTCTTGTGCGTTATGTGTATTTTGTGTGTGTATTTCAAAAAAAAAAAAATAGGTTGGTGTGGACTGGGTGAGGTTTTGTTTTGTTATTCATTTCTGAGTGGGTTGGTGTGAGTGTGTGGCTTGGGCCAGGAGGTTTTGATTAAGTTTATTTTCATCATATTTGTCTTTTGTATTTATATTTTTGCCAGATTATGGCTTCATTTTGTTTATTATTTTATGTTTTTCACTTTATATATAAATAAAGATTACAGGAAGTAAACTCAGAATCATACAGGATAAGTACATGGTCATGTATGTACACATGACTTGCTACCACAGCAGAATAGGTGAGTAGCAAGGTGGGTGGATAATACAGAGATGTAACTCTGATCAAGTACAGGATAAGTAAGTGTCATGTTGTACAGTGCGGCACCGTCCGCAGAATAGTGAGGCAGCCTCGGGGTATATACAGGATGTAACTCAGGATCAGTACAGGATAAGATATGTCATGTTATGTACACAGTGACTTGCACCAGCCAGTTAGTGAGGCAGCTCTGGGTTATATATACGGATAAGTAATGTCATGTTGTACACTAGTGACTGCACCAAGCAGAAATAGTTGAGTGCAGCCTCTGGTGTATAATTACAGCATCGTAATCATCTGGATCAGTACAGGATAAGTAATGTCATTATATGTACACAGTGGGGCAAGATTACTTACCCCGGCCCATTCTGCGATCCAAGCGCGCGTTCTTGCAAGGATTCGGCCTCGCAGGTGGGATTTATGAAGGTATTCATCGCGTTCCCAGGTGGCGCTGCTGCGCTGAAATCACTCTAATCGCGCCGAATGACCACCAGTGGACAGGTGAGTAACGCTTCCCACAGCAACACTTTTTTCGGTTTTTAAATGCGCGGTTTTTTACTCCGAATACCGGCCTTTCGTTCGTCACGCCCCCGCATTTCCGTACGTCGCTCTCGGCGCTCCGCAGCCTACCATTCCGATCGTCGGTTGCGCCAAAATGCCTTTAATTCAGGTACAATCGGCGCAAATCGAAAAATTCGTGGTACAGTCGGGGAAAAACGCGAATCCGGCTTAGTACAATGACCCTCAGTGACTGCACCAGAGAATATGTGAGGTGCGCTTGGTATAATACAGGATGTAACTCAGGATCGTTACAGGATAAGTAATGTCAGCTATTACACAGTGACCCTTGCACCACAGATAATAGTGAGTGCCGCCTCTGGGTTAATACAGGATGTAACTCAGGATCAGTAAGTGATCAGTTAATGTCATGCTGCTCACACATGACTGCACAGACAGAATAGTGAGTGCGCTTCTGGAGTATAATAGTATGTGTAACCCAGATCAGTTACAGAATAAGTAATGTCCCATGTATGTAAACATGACTGCACAGCGCAGAATGAGGCCTCGGCTGGCTCATTCACTTGAAGCTGCGAGGGTGTGTGTTGTGTGCTGCGAGCTCCTCGCACCCTGGAGGAAAGATCAATACAAACCCAGGCCTGCTCTCTTCCCTCTCAGGGACTGGGAGCTGGCGTTCTGTGGGATGAATCCACAGGCCAGGAAAATCCCAGGGCTTTCGCCTCCCGGACCAGGCGGGGCGGGGCAGATGAAACCATTACCTGCCAAAGCGGAGGGGGTAAGAAGACTCTGGCCCGGAGCCAAGGACGCAGCGATTGTGACCCGGCTGCCGGCCACCCCCAGAGACCAGGGAAGCCGCAAGTCTCCGGAACCACAACAGAATCAAGGCAAGTACATCAGCCTAAGTGCTCTTCCTGGACGCTGGGTGTATTGCGGGAAAAGCTGGTGTGGTCAGTGGAGAAGGTGGGTGCTCACGGAGGTGGAAAAGGGCATGGGAGATATTAAACCGGGAGTTCTGCTTCCATCTATGGCTCCCCCGGATTGCTAGCACCTCCGTGAGTACAGGAAGCCGGAAAGCGCTGAGTAGCTTCCAGGAGGAGATAAGGGAGCCAATGCGTCCTATCCGGCGTGGCCAATAAGAAAAGAAAGCCTGATCATTCTATCTCACCATCAACAGCTTAAGCGAGTTCACCCGCTCTGGAGAGAGAAGCGTCACGGCTTATCGTTCGACAACGAGGGTCCGTTCCGGGAAAGTCTGGAGAACGACATGAGGTTTGCAGAAATGCCCAGGATAACGCAGAAAGACTGAGCGGGCTTAGATCCAGGCGGATATGCGATTATAGGAGGAGAGGAAGACCTGCCGTGTCCGGCTGGTGGCCCTGCACCAACACCAGCAGGCCCTCCGCACACAGGCTGCCTGCAGAGCAAGCGCCATTACTCAGGATGCCTCTGCTCTGCCACCCTGGAGAGGAAGTGATGTACAGCGGGCCAGGGGGGGCGCTAATGGCTCAGAACAGTCAGCTCCGCGTCCCCAGTTCACCTCCAGAACTTTGTGCATCGGCGAAGATATCCAGATGCGACCTAAAGGAAGAAGCAGAGCCAGGAAGATCAAGGCTGTCTCAAGGGGTGAATCGGTGTTTCGTCCCTCTCCCTGTTTTCCCCGGCAGGCAGCGTGTCAGCCTGTCGTGTAGGCCCCTTGCCAGCCACACGAATCCTGCAGGGACTCGGTTGCAGGGGTGCGGGCGGAGAGTGCAAAAGCACGTTCCATCATGGGCAGAGCACCGCCTTGTTTTGTAGTAGACAGGGATTGGTGCAAGGGAAGCATCTGGGGACCGAAAGGACGACAGTGAGGGCGATTCCACAGGTCCGGTAACTTGTGCGCTGCCCCCCAGTGGAGGTGGGGTGGTGGCCCGGTGCCAGGGACCGGTGGCTCCTGTGGCCCCTAGCGCTGTGAGCTGGACTCTAGCTCCGGTGAGCAGGCGGGTCAGTGTGATTGGGGCTGCGTGGGGCTGTGGTCAGCGCCTCCCTAATCGCTCTGTCAGGCCTGTGGGAAGGGCACAGGAAAAGTTGTGTATTTGTATTTGTGGCATCTGGACCCTGGATGTACCATAAAGCACGTCGCGGAGTTAATAAGACAATAGGCCCTCTTGCAATCCAGCCGAGCAGCGAAATAAACTTCATGGACAAACACAGGTGGTTAATGGCCAATCAGGCAGAGGGCACAAGTTAAGATCGGGTGTGGAGCTGCCTCTTCTCAGGCGCTGTATCAGCTATGAGGTGAGCCTCTACCCCATTTTCCAGTTGACGCTGAGCGCAACCCCCGGTTCCCTCCGGCCGCCAGCTGGTGTGCAGTGATGCAAGGAAGCGACGGCAGTATAATGGCAAGGAGAGAGGAGTCAGTATGTACATATGTGCGTTGAAGTGCTCACTGGGGGTGGTGAATGTGATGGGTGGCATCCGTGGTAGGGTGCTGATCCATCGCACCCCATGGTGGCCCGAACCCCATAAGGAGCAGCAGGTCACCGCTGGGGCAAGTGGGGGTTAACTTCTCTGTCTCTCTGCTCTGGGAACAGACGGTTTGCAAAGTGAGTCTTCTGGGGCTTCAGAGTAGGGGAAAACGTCACGATCAACTGTAGAGGGGAAGAGAGGTTTGATCCTGTCCTTCTGGAGACCGAGATGCATGGCCTGGCAGCCTTCCAAGAGTAAAAGGGGGGATGAGACTGTAGGTATCTTTACCACAATGGGCCCGGAGCTTCCGTATCGGACATGTTGGTTACGTCTTCGCTGGATGGGTCAAAAAGTGACGCATGCCCACCCAGGTCAAGTGGTGGTGGAGACTCCCTGTAAGATGAACTCAGGGCTAGTGACATCATCTTGCCTCATAATCTTATGGTACTCTCCGGAGTTCGATGTCAGCTTTGTTCGTTGTCGGCAGTGGCTTAGAGCTCTTCGGGTCGAATTTATGATGCTGCAAGAACGAGCCGCAATGGGCGAGAACTGCTTGTTGTGCAAGCAGTTGGTCTCGCCAAAACGCAGTCCAAGAAGGTGACGGTTTTGCACCCGTAACGCGTCCGTTCTTGCCATGGACCATCATAACTTGGCTAAGTCGTTATGGTGATGGTTTGTTCAGGTACCTCAGAAACACCGCGATGAATTGGCATTTGGGGTCTGAGCCTGGACCTTCATGATAAGTTGAAGTGTTCAGTGCGGCACAGTCGCCAAAGTCCTGTCTCAGCCTTTCTGGACGGGACAGAATCCTGATTTTCTACCAGGGGCAAAAAGCCGAAGGCTCTGTCACAGGTGCCGGCTGACCCCACACACTGTAGCTCCAGTGCCAAGTGCAGAAGTGCGCTTTGTTGGTGGGCTAGGTATCTCGCTGAATCTGTAGTACATTAGGTGTAACCTGGTGGTGAGCGGTCACACTTCAGCGTGTCTCGCTGCCTTGCCAATGGCGTTGTGACCCCAGTGGAGGGTGAGCCATGGAGGTTGCTTCTGCTGGGGAAGGTACCAGCAGAAGAGGTGGAGGAGGAGGAGGGCCTGTGAGAAAGCAAGGAATACGTCCACCTTCTCAGTTGTATGGCGTGCTTGAAGCCAGACAAAAGGGAGAGAACTGGGAAGCCTCGGTGCTGGGGTGACCCCTCTGGTCGTTCCCTCATAGGCTTGTCATGCTTGAGGACCTGAGGGATGAGTGATTTGGATTGATGGAGGTGTCAGGAGGCATGGAGAGCGAGAAAGGTGCCATGGCCTCATCCATGTCCCTCCATTATGAGAGGAATTGGATGTAGGATAACAGGATTTGGCTAGACCAAATAACGCAAGCAAAAAAGGGAAAAAGCGTGGCGTATCTAAGGACCTAAGGAGGAGGGGAAATTACTCCCTCGGTTGGACTTTTTCCACCACCGGTCCTCCACCCTCGATGAGATATCGCTCCTCGGTAAGGAGGGCTGAGGTGTGGGGTTTCTAATGACGGTGCGCGAGCAGCTGCAGCGGGTCGCCGAGGTCTCATCCTCGGGATGCTGGGCTCCTAGAGTGGGAAGACTGAATCAGAGTCAGCTGAGACAAGGACGAAGAGAGGTGGCGTGGTGGGTCTTGGGGGCCGTAATAACATGTGACACCTCAATTTTCGTTTTAAAAAGAAGTTGCCCTCAATTCTGAGGGAAAGGGCCAAAGGGACATCCTCAGAGGAACCATAGAGGAAGGGAACGGTAGTAAGCAAACACAAAAAAAGCCGTCTAACAATGCACTCATGATGCGCTGGCACCCACTCGTTACGGATGGCGTCCATTAACCTGTCGCCCAGCATTAAGTCTGATGCGGCTAGATTTGCGGCCCTTTTTGATTTTCTCGGCGCGTGAAGCCACATTTTATTTTTTGCAGAGAGGACAGGCTGCAGATTTGGATCGGACCGTGTTTTTAAAGCTAAGCAGGGAATGGAGACACCTGGCCTCCTATTGGGTCTCTTGCGGCCAGAGCTCGTAAGCGGAGTGGCGCGGTCCTTGTACCAGCACCGGTAGAATGCCGACAGTTATTGAAGTTACGAAAGGGGGAGGTTCTGATTCCCTGGATGTCCTCAGAGGGTGACAAGAACTCTTGTTCTTATATTACATTCTATGGTCCCGACGCCAGTTGCCAAGGGGACAGCAAGTGTCTCTTTATGAGGATCAAGACCCTACCTTTTTTTACAAGCGGCAGGTGGTCTTGGTAGGGGACTCAATGCTTGACGATGGTCACAGGATGGGGAGGTTCACGAGACAAGCTGATCTTTATGATATCGTCGCTGTCTTACTAATCTAGCCCAGTGAGGATGCTCGGCCTGATGACATGTCCACATCCGGCACCCCCCAGGCCCGACGGGGTGGTTCACCCTATTATAGGGGTAGCTGCAGGTTCTATGAATAGACAGGTTATTTAAAAGGAGGAAGCCATCTCTCATGCAGTGTCCCGTTGTTGAGATTGGAGATATCCCGGCTGACCACTGTTATTTTTGTTTTCTCTCGACTGTTTACTAGAGACACCCCGGTAGGGAAGAGGCTAACGTGAGTCAATTCGTCTCTCCTGGAAGACAGCAGGAGTCAGACAATCCTTCTGAGGAGCTTTTATTTCAGGCCAGGACTATTGCTTGGGCTTGTGTAGCCAGTCAGTCAGAGTGCGTGGGGAGACTTCAAGAAAAGGGTTGGCGAGGATTCTGTCCGCCAGCTACTCGAGCCTCAGGAGCTGGACAGTACCGCTTGTCTATTCGATGGGCCTGAGAATGAAACTCGAGACATCTCGTCTCGACTGGAGTAGCTATCGTGAGGATCCATCTCCCAAGTGGGGAATCCTTCTGAAGAGGGATCGCTTACGATCTAACACAACGCACTCTTGGTTTTTGGACGAGGGATTACGGGAATAACCGCCGCGCCGACCTCTTAACAGAAACGCAAGATGTCTAGTGATGGTAAAGTTGTCAACTGGTACTGGTTGGAAGTACGGGATCCCTGAACAAGTGTCAGATCAGGGAATTCTGGGAGGTCGTTCAGATCCTTCTACTCACACCTCCTTGGGCAGGAAGGTATCTAGATTCGGGATTGATGTCGGTCTCTGGCTTAAACTGTACCTGAGCCAGGAGGTAGACCCCCTTTCTTCTGATGTTTGACATGAGAATGATCATTGGAGAAAAGGAAGTCGCTGGCAGATTGAAGGGCTCGCCCTCCAAGGGAAATCGCCATGTCCGGATGGCTACCCCATCTATTTTATAAGAACCTTAAGGTACGCAGTTGGTTCCCCATCTTGTATCGGTGTAATTCAATGATTGTCTTTCCTCGGGCGCTCGTGCGAAAGTCACAATGAGGAGTCTTGCCCTGGATCATGTCTGCTCAAAGGGGTACACCGATCTCCGTTTGAGAAAACTGGCGTACCCATACGCTTACTCAAACGGACAGAAAGGTTTTGGGCAAGGTGTGTTAAATCTTCTGAGTGCAAGTTTGCGCCCCGGCTCCGTTTCGGGACCAGCAACTGCTCTGTTCCAGGCCGCAGTAAATTTAAGTGGCTGTGCTTGTGTTCGGGAGGCAGTGGAGCAGGGCAGGGGGTAACTGGAAGGTGGCGTATTATATTTTTTTCTATTATTTTTTTACTATTTTTTTTTTTATTTTTTTTTTTTTATTTTTGTGGTTGTTTTTTGTGTTTCTGTTTAGCTGCGTACTTACTTGCTGTCCTATGGATAAGGCAAAAGCGTTGATAGGGTTAACAAGAGACTGGTATGTCCTTCTAGGTATGACGACGGTGAGTTTGACCCAAGTTGACTAGTTGTGGAAAGCAGCGTCGCGACGGCCCAAGGAGAGTGAGCATTTCAGCATTAGTGAATGAAGAACGGTTACTGTCTTTTTTGGAATTATGTGGATTCTTGGTAAGATCTTTTTGAGCGTTGCCGAATGTTCTCTGCTGGTGCTGCTGGGTAGGTTGGGGTTTCGGCGGTCTAGTTTAACAATTATGGATAGTTTGTATGTTGTATCGCACTAAAGGGTTTGTTGTCCTCATGAGCCCATTTACTACGTGATTCAGCCGATTTGGAACCCATTTCTTACGGAGGGGGTTGTGATTCCGGTGCTCTTCTACTGCGCGGCTCGGTTTGGGTTGGTGGGGGCTGTGGGAGCTGATGTGGGCGGTGGTTGTGTGTAGGTGCCCTGTTCTTGGGTCAGGGTATATGTCGGCGTGGGGTAGCCTCTCGTTGTGGTCTTTTAGGGGAGCACAAGGACGTTCTGGGTGGGAAACGGCCGACAGATTGAGGGTAGATTATAAGGAGGCGAACTCGCGGACGTATAAAGTTGGTGGGGGCCACTCCCCCCGTCGATTTTTGTCATTTTTTTCGGTGATTGACCGGTGACCTGTGCGTGATTCATATACCGCGCAGCCGAGCTGGGCACTAGCTGTGGTGTTTCGTTTGTCCTCTGTCTCAGCGTTAATTGCCGACGTTGCGGGGCTAATCCGAGCGGGTGGTTGTTCGGTGTCATAGACTCAGCCTCGTTTTGTGACCGGCATATGTGGGGCTATGGATGGGACAGGAGCATCACTGTTCCAGGACTGTCTTGCAATGCCCCGAAGTCGTCGGTATCGATGGTAGCCAACTCGTCCAAGTGGTGGCGTGCATTTATTGCTGTCCCCCGTAATCCTGAGGGTTCTGAGGGCACCATGTACGTCACGAGGCGAGCAGGGGAAAGACGGCGAAGAGTGAGGTTATAGTCTGATTCGAGGCGGGGATAGTCATATGTAGCAACGTGTGTAAGAGATGTCAATGTAAGAAGGGTTGTATTTGACAAAGATACTAAAATAAAGAGGAAATTATCGGAGTTAGACACAGTCTGACTAATAAACCGGGGATGGGCTTTCTCATGTTTTTGTTTTCCTCAGAATTTGCCGCTGGGGGGACAGATATTTGTGAGAAGTAGAGCCGTCGCTTGTAGCCGTAGATGACGCAGGTCCGTGACCGCCGAGCAGATTCATTTTGTGATATAAGACCTGGTCGCCCTCAGATGGTGGGTTTGAGAGATTCTCGGGACAGTGGCTGCATGAGGGAGGATTATTGAGTACGTAGACACTGTGGGCAACGGAGGTGCTGGAGAGCGGGGGGAGGGCGGAGATGGTGTGGCCGGTTTCGGGTGTGACCACGAAAGAGCCAGACGAAGGGGGGACGGATCCAAGGGCTATTGATCTCGGTCTGCCAGGACCCATACACCAGTTGGCCCCAAGACTTATGCCAACACACTAGTGCTCGGGCAGTCCAGAGGGGGAAAGGTAGGCCAAACCAGGGAAAGCGGGCGAGGGAGGGGTGAGGCATGGCGCGGAAGCTCACATCCAATGCACAAAAGCATGGGGTAAGAGGATTGCAGAGGGCGGCTTTTTAAGAGTCGCTGCCAGCGAAGGTGTGCTGGTAACCAGTGGGAAGGGTTGTTGGTTCTCTGACCCTATAGGGAGGCAAACTATAGGGTGGTTGTGTGTTTTGTGTGTGTCGTGTGAACCTTGACTTGTGGTGTAGTACATTATTAAAAAGTACCTCCGGAATCCCATGTGGAGTAGATCTGGGCAGGCAGGGGCAGTGTGTGAATGTTTTGCCAGAGAACCCCTCTGCTGGACACTACGATGCGTGTACAGTATGTTCTCTCCAGTGGGCTCTGACTCTCTAAACCAATGGCTCTGACGAGGGGTTATCCTTATGGGCGGGAATAGGGCGAGGGAGGGGGTCGGGAAGGAGGGAAAGGAGAAGGAAGGTGGTGGGGGGGGGGAATAGGACTGTGATGGTGTGTGAACCCTAATCCACGGGGACTGGTTACCTTATGCGGCGTACGAGGAGGAGACGACACGGAGGGATTGTGTAATGGTCAACACACCTTCGCCCGGTCGCGTGGGGGGGGGCTCGTTCTCTGGGTTTTCCTTGTTCTTACTGTCCTAGGGTATTACGTGTGACATACCTTTATTAAGATAATGTAGCAAAACCTCTGAAAAGCAAGAGGAGGGCGTCCTCCAGTGGGGTTACGTCTGCAAGGGGCGTGCTTGGCTTCTGAATTCAGGAATGGTACGAACCAGATGGAGGGTCGTAGTGATTGTGAAGAAATATTCAGTAAACCGATCCACATGCGGACTCTTCCGGCTGTATGCTACGCCGGTTCTGAGGTATCGTGCGAATCTGCTGGTGGGGGTGTGGGTGGGAATGTAGGGAGAGTTCAAGGACCATGGTCAAGGAACAGTCCTTGGACACAAAAAGGGTTCTGTTGACACAATTTCAGAACCCATGTGCCTTCCTAACTGCAAGCGGGATCTGGTAGGATGGGGAGCAGAGTGCTGGGTTTTGGGGTGGGGTTTAGGTCTTTGAAATTCCCATCAGGAATCCCACAGTTTGGACCTTCTTGATGGGAATTGCACTTGGTCGCGTTTCTGCTCCTGGAAACGCGAAAGCTGTGTGTGAGGGACATCATGAAGTGTAGTGAGCCATGAGGAAATGGAAGGAAGGTGTGTCCGGGAGGATGGAGTGCGGTGGACTGATGGAGAGCAAATGGACACTTCCTGCTTCTATCTGTCACTTTAAAAAAAGAGTGGTGTACAAACCGATGGGTGGGGAGCTTCATCCTTTGGACGTGGTTGGCGGGTCTCTCCTATGCGGACGTCGGGGGCCTATGGAGCATCAGAGGCATGGGTGGAACCGGGACGTGCAAGTACGTTATTTTAGTCAGTCTAGTGGTCAGGTCACCACACGTGGAGCAATGCGCACGGTTTGCTATGAGTATCGACGCAGCGTTAAAATCACTCCCGGTGGAGAGGTGGTTAGGAACATTCTGGGTGACTGGTGTGAAGAGTCGCTCTCTGAGAGTCTGAGATGCTGGGAAGGGGAGGGTCTCTCTTCTTTGGAGGGAGGTTCTCCTTTAGGTCCTGTAGTGCTCATCTCCACTCCTGGTGTTGGGGGCTGATGTGCAAGTGATTTTGCACTAGTAGAGTTGTAGTTGTTGTATTCGTCGGTAGTTATTTTTAGTTTGGTGTGATGACGTGGGGTTGGCAGAGCGCCGAACCTGGGCTTTATGGGTTGGTTTGTTTTTTTGTGATTTGTTTAATTGTATTGTAATCTTGTGTACCAGTGTGTGATTAATTTATAGTCTATTTTAGTAATAGTTCTTGTGGTAGATAGGTGTGTTGTTGTTCGGGGGTGTTGGGTGTTAGGGGTGTTAGTGGAGAGGGGGGGGTGGGTGGACGGGATTTGGAATATACTATCCGTGGCACGTGTTGACTATATAGCGCAAACTTGGACGTGTAGCCACCAGTGTCTGGGGGGAGGAGTGATGGGCGTGGATTATTGTTTAGTGAGGCGTGATTATTTTATGGGTTAGTATATATTAATATGCTTTGTTTATTCCGTTGTTTTATGTCTTTTTTGTGCGTGTATTCTTTGAGTTATTTAGGAAAAAAAAATATAATAGTTATATAGATAATAAAAAAATAAAAATAAAAAAAAAAATAAGTAAATTATAAAAAAAAAAAAAAATTCAGGTGGTGGGGATGTGTGAGGTGTCTTTGGTTGTTCTCATGCTGAAGTATGTGGTGAGTGTGTGTGGCTGGGGGGCCAGGAGGTTGTTTGTAAGTTTATTTGCGATTAGATTTTGTGTAATAATTTGCCAAAGTTATGGCGATCCTTTATTGTTTATGTTGTTATGTTTTCATTTTATATAAATAAAAGATACAGATTTGATAAAGGATTCTAGTCAGGCAGTAAGTTGAAATGTCAGTATGACACAGTGACTGCACCAGCAGAATCGTGAGCGTGCAGCTTGGAGTATAATACAGGGATGTATGTGAACTCAGTTGTTCAGTACAGGATTCAAAGTAAGTCATGTATGTAACAGTGACTGCACAGAGCAGTAATAGGAGTGCAGCTCTGGGGGATAATACATAGTAAACTCAGGATCAGTACACGGATCAGTAATGTCAGTATGACCATGACTGCACCAGCAGAGATAGTGAGTGCAGCCTCTGGAGATATACAGATGTAAACTCAGGATCACGTACAGGATTAGTAATGTCATGTATGTACACAGGATGCACGCACGCAGGCAGATAGTGAGGTGAAGCTCTGGGATATAATACAGCGATGAATCAGGATCAGTAAAGGAGCAGCAGCAGCACACAGCCTCTCACAGCAACAGACAGAGATAACGAGGTAACGAGGCACACCAGAGATGCACTCACTATCTGCTGCTGGTGCAGTCACTGTGTACATACATGACATTACTTATCCTGTACTGATCCTGAGTTACATCCTGTATTATACTCCAGAGCTGCACTCACTATTCTGCTGCTGGTGCAGTCACTGTGTACATACATGACATTACTTATCCTGTATTATACTCCAGAGCTGCACTTACTATTCTGCTGCTGGTGCAGTCACTGTGTACATACATGACATTACTTATCCTGTACTGATCCTGAGTTACATCCTGTATTATACCCCAGAGCTGACTCATATTCTGCTGGTGCAGGTCACGGTGTACATACGTGAAATTACTTATCCTGTACTAATCGGTTACATCCTGTAAATCTTTCTTTTATATAAAAATGAGAAAAACATAACACAACAATACATTAAGGAAGCATAAACTTTCATGGCAAAATAAATTACAACAAATATCAATCGAAAATAAACTACAAAACCTCTGGCCCAGCCCCACAACTCAACCACATATCAGCTCATGAACAGACCAACCAAAACCTCCCACACAGTCCCACCACCTAATTTTTTTTTTTTTTTATAATTTTTTTTTTTTTTTTATATGAGTTATATATATATATATATTTTTCCCATAAATAATAAAGAATACACAGCAAAAAAAGACATAAAACAGGAAAATAAAAACATTAAATAACATAAAATATAACTAACTAAATCCCACGCCCATCACCCTCCCACCCAGACACTGGTCTAACGTCCAAAGTTCGCGTTATATAGTCCAGACCAGTGCCCAGGATCGTAAAGTCCAAGTCCCGTCCACCCCCCTCCCAACCTAACACCCTAACACCAACACCCCAAAACCAACCAGCCTATATACACAAGAACTATAACTACATATAACTATATACACACTGTACACAAGAACTATAACTACATATAACTATATACACACTGTACACAAGAACTATAACTACATATAACTATAAATAAATACACACTGTACACAAGAACTATAACTACATAAATACACACTGTACACAAAATACAAACACATTAAACAAATCAACATAACAAATCCAAACCACATAAAGCCCAGGTTCGGCGCCTGCAAGCCCAACATCACTATAACCTCAGGACACAAAACAAAAATTTACTGTGCAGCATCAGCCCAACACCAGGAGCGGAGATGACAGACTAAGGGACACTAAAGGAGAACCCCCTCCAAAGGAGAGAGGCCCTCCCCGTGCCCAGCCTCTCATACTCCAGAGAGCGCACCTTCACCAGGTCACCCAGAATGTTCCTAACCACCTCATCCACCGGGAGGATTTTACGCTGCGTCGACACTAAACACGGTGAGTTCCACGTGTGGTACCTGACCACTAGACTAACTAGGAATAACGTGCATCGGTCCCGGCCACCCAGGCCTCTGAATGCTCCATAGGCCCACTCCGCATAGGAGAGACCGGCCAACCCGGGCCAATGGATGGAAGCGCCCACCTGGTTGTACACCTCTGTGTTAAAGGGGCACTGAAGCAGGAAGTGGTCCATGCTCTCCAGCAGACCACCGCACTCCTCCCGGGGACAACCCCTTTCCTCAGAGCTCCTACACTTCAGATTGTCCCTCACACACAGCTTTCCATGGAAGCAGCGCCAAGCCAAGTCCCAAAACTTCAAGGGGATCCTGATAGAATTCAAAATACCTAAACCCACCCCAAGATCCCGACTTGGGCAATCCCTGAGGGCCAGAGGCTTCTGGAAACGGGTCAACAGAACCCTCTTGTCAAGGAGTTTCCTCGACATGGTCCTAATCTCCCACATTCCCAGACCCCACCGGCGAATCACCTTCAGAACCGGGGTAGCGTAAGCCGGAAGATGCCCATGCGGTGTACGAAGATCCTTCACTTGCCCTCCTGTCTCCCATTCCTGGAAGAAAGGCCGAAACCATCCCCTGCAGGAGTATACCCACGGAGGAGCCCTCTCTTTCCAGAGGTTTGCTACATTGATCTTAAGAAAGGTATTCACTAGGAACACCACAGGGTTGACCATACACAACCCTCCTTGTCTCCTCGTGCGGTAAGTAACCTCCCTCTTGATAAGGTTCAGCCTATTCCCCCATAACAGCTGGAAGAACAGACTGTAGACCCGAGTCCAGAGGGGTTCTGGCAACATGCACACACTGCCCAGATATATCAGCAACGGGAGCAGGTAAGTTTTAATCAAGTTCACCCTTTCTCTGAGGGTCAAAGACCAACCCTTCCACTGGTCCACCTTCTGAGCGGCGATCTTAAGCCTGCCGTCCCAGTTTTGCATGGGATAATCCCCCTGGCCAAATTCGATGCCGAGAACTTTGGCAGAGTCTTGGGGCCCTGGAAGAGTGTCCGGGAGATCAAAGCCTGGATCCCCCTCTCCCAGCCAGAGACTCTCACACTTATCCCGGTTGATCTTGGACCCAGAAGCCTCTGAGTAGCGGTCAACCTCTGACATCACCCATTGCGCCTCCCCTCCCGAGGACACGAAAACGGTGACATCATCGGCATACGCTACCACCCTTAGAGTGGCTTCCGGTGCTGCCCGATCCATCCCGACTCCCACCAACGGCCCACGATCAACCCTCCTAAGGAATGGGTCGATCGCGAACACGTATAAAAGTGGGCTCAGAGGACAACCCTGGCGAAACCAGACCCAACCTCAAAAGAGCGGCCAATCCAACCGTTCACAAGCGGGAAACTCTCTGCCCCTGCGTACAAAACCTTTAGCCAATTGACAAACTCCCCCGGCAGGCCATACCTCAGAAGGACAGACCAGAGGTACTCGTGGTTAACCCAATCAAACGCATTTGCCTGATCCAAGGACAGCAAGTACCCCTTCCAGTTACCAGCCCTGCCCTGCTCCACTGCCTCCCGGACACAAAGCACAGCACTAAATGTACTGCGGCCTGGAACAGAGCAATGCTGGGTTCCCGAAAGGAGCCGGGGTGCAAACTGCACCAGCCGATTAAACAGCACCTTTGCCAAAACCTTTCTGTCCATATTGAGAAGCGCTATGGGACGCCAGTTCTCAATACGAGATCGGTCCTTACCCTTTGACAGGATGATCAGGGCAGACCTCCTCATTGACTTCGGTAGAGCGCCCGAGGAAAGACACTCATTGAATACCTCAGTCAAGAGGGGAACCAAGGCGTCCTTAAAGGTCTTATAGAACTCAGATGTTAAGCCATCCGGACCTGGCGATTTCTTGAGGGCGAGCCCTTCAATCGCCCGGCTGACTTCCTCTTCACTGATCATCTCTGTCAAAACATCAAGAGAGGGGTCTACTCCTGGCTCATGGACAGTTTCAGCCAGGAAAGCCGACATCACATCCCGATCTAGATCCTTCCTGCCCAAGAGGTGTGAGTAGAAGGATCTGACGACCTCCAGGATCCCCGATCTGGACCTTTTCAGGGATCCCGTACTGTCAACCAGTCCTGTGACAACTTTACCATTCACTGACATCTTGCAGTTTCTGTAAGGGTCGGGCGAGCGGTATTTCCCGTAATCCCTCTCAAAAACCAAAGATGCGTGTCTATCGTACTGACACCTCTTCAGCAAGGATTTCACTCTGGAGATGTCCTCACGACTACCTCCAGTCGAGACGAGATGCTCGAGTTTCCTCCTCAGGCCCTGATACAGGCGGTACCTGTCCAGGCTCCTGAGGCTCGAGAGCTGGCGGAAGAATCTCCCCACCCTTTTCTTGAGCATCTCCCACCACTCTGACTTACTGCTACAAAGGCCCAGCAATGGTACCTGGCTCTGAAGAAAGTCCTCAAAGGATTGTCTGATCTCTGCTTCCTCCAGGAGAGACGAATTGAGCTTCCAGTAGCCTCTTCCCATCCGGGGGGTCTCTGTAACATTCAGAGAAAACAAAATTAAACAGTGGTCGGAGAACTCCACCTCAACAACGGACACTGCTGAAGAAATGGCTTCCTCCTTTAAATAAAACCTGTCTATTCTAGACCTGCAGCTACCCCTATAATAGGTGAACCCCGCGTGGCCTGGGGTGTGCCGGATGTGGACATCCACCAGGCGAGCCTCACTGGCTATGCTATTAAGAGCGACGCTATCATAAGTCAGCTTGTCTCTGGAACCTCCCCTATCCTGGGACCTCGTGACAGCATTGAAGTCCCCTCCAAAGACCACCTGCCGACTAGTAAAAAGGTAGGGCTTGATCCTCATAAAGAGACACTTCCTGTCCCACTTGGACTGGGGACCATAGATGTTAATAAGACGAAGTTCTTGTCCCTTCATGAGGACATCCAGGATCAGGCACCTCCCCATTTCTAACTCAATAACTCGTCGGCATCCTACCGGTGCGGTAAAAAGGACCGCCACTCCGCTATACGGCTCGGCCGCAAGAGACCAATAGGAAGGCCCGTGTCTCCATTCCCTCTTAGCTTTAAACACGGCCGCCAAATCTGGCAGCCTGGTCTCCTGCAAAAATAAAATGTCGGCTTCAACGCGGCCGAGAAAATCAAAGGCCGCAAATCTAGCCGCATCAGACTTAATGCTGGCGACATTAATGGATGCCAGCGTCAACGGAGTGGGTGCCGCCATGATGAGTGATTGAGTTAGACGGCTTTTTTCTTAATACTTCCCTTCCCACGACTCTCCTCTGAAGATGATCCCCTTTCTTTTTTACCATCAGAATTGGGGCAACTTCTCTTCAATGAAATTGAGGTGTCCATGTTATTACTGGCCCCCAAGGACCCACCCGGACCACCCTCTCCTTCGTCCTTGTCTCCTGACTCTGAGTCAGTCTCCCACTCTGAGGACCCAGCATCCCCAGAGGATAGAGACTCGGCGCCCCCTGCAGGCTGCTCCGCCGCCACCTCCAGAACCCCACCCTCAGCCTCTCTTCCCGAGGAGGCGATCTCATCGAGGGTGAGGAACCGGTTGGAAAGCTCAACCAGAGGGGAGGAAGTTTTCCCTTCCTTAGATAGGCCGCTAGGGGGCAGCGCACAGTACCAGGACCTGCCGGATCGCCCTCACTGTCCGGTCTTTCGGGCCGATGCCTTCCCTGCACCATCCTTGCTACTACAAACAAGGCTGGTGCTCTGCGCCATGATGGAACGTGGCTTTGCAATCTCCCCGCACCCTGGCACCGAGTCCACTGCAAGATTCGTGCTGGGCTGGGTAACGGGGCCTACACGACAGGCTGGCACTGCTGCCCGCCCGGAGGAAACAGGGAGGGGACGAAACACCAGATTCACCTCCTGAGACGCCTTGATCTTCCTGGCTCTCTTCTTTCTCTTTAGGTCGTCATCTGGCATATCATCGCCGAAGGAGAATTTCTGGAGGTGAACTGGGGACTCGAGCTGTCGTATTTGAGCCATTAGCGCCCCTCCCTGGCCGCTGCCATCACTTTCCTCCTCCAGGTTGGCAGAGCCGCAGTCTGATGGTAATGGCGCTTGCTCTGCAGGCAGCCTGTCGTGCGAGGCCTGCTGGTGTTGGCGCAGGCCACCAGACGGACACGGCAGGTCTTCCTCATCCTCCTCATCATCGCCATCACCTTCATCCACCTGGATCTCAAGCCCCTTTTGCTTTCTCAGCTGCTCTTGTTGCATGTTTTCAAATCTGGCGTCATTCTCCAGCTTTTCCCGGAACGGACCGCTGTTTTCACGGATAAGCCGACGCTTCTCCTCCAGAGCGGGGACCTCGGCTTTAAGCCTGTTGATGGTGGTCAGAAGTTCAGGCTTCTTCTTCTTAGTGGCCACCCCCGCTAGGGCCAAGGTCTCGCGCATCTCCTTCTGGAGCCTCCTCAGCGCCTTGCCAGCTTCCTCGTACTCACGGAGGTGCTCAGCAATCCAGGAGCCATAGATGGAAGCAGACTCCCGGGCCTCAAGATCACCCCATGCTTTTTGCACACCTCCGTGAGCACCCAGCTTTTCAGCTGAACCACCCAGCTTTCCCACACAGACACCCAGCTTTCCAGGAGGAGCACTCAGGCTGATGTCACTTGCCTTGATCTTCTGTGTTCCGGAGACCTTGCCATCATCGGCATACGCTACCACCCTTAGAGTGGCTTCCGGTGCTGCCTGGTCCATCCCGACTCCCACCAACGGCCCACGATTAACCCTCCTAAGGAATGGGTCGATCGCGAACACGTATAAAAGTGGGCTCAGGGGATAACCCTGGCGAACACCAGACCCGACCTCAAAAGAGCGGCCAATCCAACCGTTCACAAGCGGGAAACTCTCTGCCCCTGCATACAAAACTTTCAGCCAATTGACAAACCCGCCCGGCAGGCCATACCTCAGAAGGACAGACCAGAGGTACTCGTGGTTAACCCGATCAAACGCTTTTGCCTGATCCAAGGACAGCAAGTACCCCTTCCAGTTACCAGCCCTGCCCTGCTCCACTGCCTCCCGGACACAAAGCACAGCACTAAATGTACTGCGGCCTGGAACAGAGCAGTGCTGGGTCCCCGAAAGAAGCCGGGTGCAAACTGCACCAGCCGATTAAACAGCACCTTTGCCAAAACCTTTTCAGGGATCCCAATCTGTCAACCAGTCCTGTGACAACTTTACCATTCACTGACATCTTGCAGTTTCTGTAAGGGTCGGGCGAGTGGTATTTCCCGTAATCTCAAAAACCAAAGATGCGTGTCTATCGTACTGACACCTCTTCAGCGATACAGGCGGTACCTGTCCAGGCTCCTGAGGCTCGAGAGCTGGCGATAGAATCTCGCCACCCTTTTCTTGAGCATCTCACACCACTCTGACTTACTGCTACAAAGGCCCAGCAATGGTACCTGGCTCTGAAGAAAGTCCTCAAAACGATTGTCTGATCTCTGCTTCTTCCAGGAGAGACGAATTGAGCTTCCAGTAGCCTCTTCCCATCCGGGGGGGTCTCTGCAACATTCAGAGAAAACAAAATTAGACAGTGATCGGAGAACTCCACCTCAACAACAGAAACTGGTGAAGAAATGGCTTCCTACTTTAAATAAAACCTGTCTATTCTAGACCTGCAGCTACCCCTATAATAGGTAACCTCGCGTGGCCTGGGGTGTGCCGGATGTGGACATCCACCAGGCGAGCTTCACTAGCTATGCTATTAAGAGCGACGCTATCATAAGTCAGCTTGTCTCTGGAACCTCCCCTATCCTGGTACCTCGTGACAGCATTGAAGTCTCCTCCAAAGACCACCTGCCGACTTGTGAAAAGGTAGGCCTTGATCCTCATAAACATAGACATTTCCTGTCCCACTTGGACTGGGGACCATAGATGTTAATAAGACGAAGTTCTTGTCCCTTCATGAGGACATCCAGGATCAGGCACCTCCCCATTTCTAACTCGATAACCCGTCGGCATTCTACCGGTGCGGTAAAAAGTACTGCCACTCCGCTATACGGCTCGGCCGCAAGAGACCAATAGGAAGGCCCGTGTCTCCATTCCCTCTTAGCTTTATACACGGCCGCCAAATCTGGCAGCCTGGTCTCCTGCAAAAATAAAATGTTGGCTTCAACGCGGCCGAGAAAATCAAAGGCCGCAAATCTAGCCGCATCAGACTTATGACATTACTTATCCTGTACTGATCCTGAGTTACATCCTGTATTATACTGCAGAGCTGCATTCACTATTCTGCTGCTGGTGCACTCACTGTGTACATACATGATATTACTTATCCTGTACTGATCCTTAGTTACATCCTGTATTATACCCCAGAGCTGCACTCACTATTCTGCTGCTGGTGCAGTCACTGTGTACATACATGACATTACTTATCCTGTACTGATCCTGAGTTACATCCTGTATTATACTCCAGAGCTGCACTCACTATTCTGCTGCTGGTGCAGTCACTGTGTACATACATGACATTACTTATCCTGTACTGATCCTGAGTTACATCCTGTATTATACCCCAGAGGGGTCCCCCTTGGCTTTGGTGCTTGTTGCCCTCCGTGTACTTTCGGTCTTTTGTTCTGTTTTTCATTGATCCTTATCTGTTCTTCCAAGGTAATTGTGATCCTAATAACAGATGATAATAATGACGGATAATGATGGGTCTTCCAAGGACATTCCAGAACCAAGGACCTGGCAGAGTCTTATCAATAGGGAACATAATGACCCTCCCTGACCTGACACAGATGTAACAGCCAAGAGAGGGGGAGGGGAAGCCGCACCCCATACATTGTGTAAGTCCGGACTAAAAGATATAGTCAGTTAATGCTACAGAGAGATGTCCTCACACTGCTGTGCTCTGTGCTCTCTGCAGCCAGTGCTATGTATTGTCCCTGGAGAGATGTGTAATCAGACCTCACACTGCCCCCTGGTGGTGGGTGTGATGATTGCACCTGTGCGGGGCGGCCTCCCCCTGCTGTTCCTGTGCTCTGGGATGTATCTCCAGGACTCTGTTTTCCAGTAAAGGGGAGTCCTCGGTGTTCCGGGCGCACACGGGGAGCTCGGGGTATAATACAGGAATTAACTCAGGATCAGTCAGGATACGTAAGTCATGTATGTACACATTACTGCACCAGAGCAGCATAATATTGTGCTGCTCTGTGTATAAGCAGGATGTAACTCGGATCATTGACAGGATAAGTATGTCATGTATGTACACATTGACTGCACCAGCAGCAGAATAGGAGTGCCGCTCTGTGTAATAATTCAGTAGGTAACTCAGTATCAGTACAGGATAAGTAATGTCAGGTATGACAACCGTGACTACACCAGCAGGCAGAATAGGAAGTGCAGCTCTGTGGTATAATACGGATGTAACGCAGGATCAGTAACAGGATAAGTAATGTCATGTAAATTGCACAGTGACTGCACCAGCAGCAGAATAGTGAGTCAGCTCTGGGTATACTACCGGTTGGTAACCAGATCAGTACAGATATAATGTCATGTATGTACACAGTGACTGCACCAGCAGCAAATAGTGAGTGGTCAGCTCTGGAGTATAATACCGGATGTACTCAGGATCAGTACAGGATAAGTAGTCATTAAATGTACACCTGACTGCACCACAGCATAATAGTGAGTGCAGCTCTGGGGTATATACAGGATGTAACTCAGGCTCAGTAACGGAGTAAGTAATGTCATGTATATGTACACAGTGACTGCAACCACCCAAGCAATGTGAGGTGCAGCTCTGAGTATAACCAGGATGTAACTCAGGATCAGTACAGGGATAAGTAGGGCATGTATGTACACAACAGTGCACTGCACCAGCAGCAAATAGTGTAGTGCAGCTCTGGAGTATAATAGGATTAACTCAGGATCATACAGGATAAGTATGTCATTCTGTACACAGTGAACTCACTCAGCAGGCAGAATAGTGAGTGCGCCTGGGTATAATAACAGGATTTAACTCAGGAATAGTACAGGATAATATGTCTGTATGTACCCAGTGACTTGCACGCAGCAGATAGTGATTTCAGCTCTGGGGTTATACAGGATGTAAACTCAGGTCTACAGATAAGTATGTCATTTAGGTACCAGTGACTCTGCACCAGCATAATCGTTAGTGCAGCTCTTTGGGTATCATACGATTTACTCGGACAGTACAGGATAAGTAATGTCATTTAATTACACCAGTGACTGCACCAGTCAGCAGAATAGTGAGTGCAGCTCTGGGGTCATATACATGAGGTCACTCAGGGTCAGTACAGATAAGTAAGGCATCATGTATGTACACATTGACTGCACCAGCAAATAGTGAGTGCAGCTCTGGGTATCATACAGATGGACTCAGGATCAGTAGGATAAGTATGTCATTATGTACACACCTTACTGCACCAGCAGAATAGTGAGTGCAGCTGTGTAGTATAATACAGGATGTTACTCAGATCATACAGGAGAAGTAATGTCATGTATGTCCACAGTGACTGCCACCACGCAGAATATTGAGTGCAGCTCGGAGTATAATACAGGATGGTAATCAGGATCAGTACGGAATACGTAATGTCCTGTATGTACAACGTGACTGCACCACAGAATAGTGAGTGCAGCTGTGTCGTAGAATACAGGATGTAACTCAGATCAGTACAGGATAAGTATTTCATGTATTACACAGTGACTGCACCAGCATCAGACTAGGGTGAGTGCCTCTGGGTATAATACCCAAGGGATGTAACTGTACACTCAGGATCAGTACAGATAATTAATGTCCGTAATGTACACAGTGACTGCACCAGCAGCAGAATAGTGCGTGCAGCTCTGGGGTAATATCCAGGATGTACTCAGGATCCGTACAGAATAAGTATGTCATGTATGTACACATGACTGCAACCAGCTCAAAATTGAGTGCAGCTCTGGGGTATATACAGGATGTACTCAGGATCATACAGGAATAAGTAATGTCATTATTACGTGACTGCACCAGCACAGAATAGTGAGTGCACTCTGGGTATAATACAGGATGTAACTCAGGATCAGTAACAGATAAAGTATGTCATGTATGTACACAACAGTGACTGGCACCAGCAGCAAATAGTGAGTGTCAGCTCTGGAGTATAATACAGGATATAACCCGGATCAGTACCGGATAATAATGTCATGTTATGTACACAGTGACTGCAACCAGCAGCAGAATAGGAGGCAGGCTCTGGGGTATAATACAGGATGTAACTCAGATCATTACATGTAAGTAATAGTCATTTATGTTACAAGTGACTGCACCAGCCAGCAGAATAGTGAGTGCAGCTCTGGTGTATACTACAGGATGTAACTCAGGATCAGTACAGGATAAGTAATGGTCATGTATGTACACAGTGACTACACCATCAGCAGAATAGTTTTGAGTGCGCTCTGATTATAATACGGTTCACTCAGGATCAGTACAGGATAAGTTCAATGTCCATGTATGTCCACAGTGACTGCACACACAGAAAGTTAGTGGCAGCTCTTGGTTAATTACAGGATTAACTCAGGATCATACAGAAACATAGTACTGTCATGTATGTACCAAGTGACTGCACAGCAGCAGAATAGTGAGTGCAGCTCTGGAGTGTGATGCATCCTGTGTTTGCAGCCAGCGGTTCTATGGACTCTGTGGGATGGGTCGGAACATGAAGACATCAGATTGAAGGGCTTATCGTTTTGTGGCACAGGGACGCGGTGGAGTCGTGGATTCTCGTCCCTCGGGACATCACCACTTTTTTTCTTGCCTCGGCCTCCAGGGATAAGACGGTGCGGCTCTGGGTCCCCAGTGTGTGAGTATTAGGAGCAGATGTTGGGCTCTTCCTCCCCCTGGTGGTGGGTGTGATGATTGCACCTGTGCGGGGCGGGCCTCCCCCTAGGTGGTGGGTGTATGATGCACCTGTGCGGGCGGCCTCCCTGGGGTGGGTGTGATGATTCGGCACTGTGCGGGGCGGCCTCCCCTTGGTGGTGGGTGTGATGATTTGCCCCTGTGCGGGGCGGCCTCCCCTTGGTGGTGGTGTGGATGAATTGCGACCTGTGCGGGGCGTCCTCCCCCTGGTGGTGGGTGTGATGATTGCACCTGTGCGGGGCGGCCTCCCCCTGGTGGTGGGTGTGATGATTGCACCTGTGGCGGGGCGGCCGCCCCTGGTGGTGGGTGTGATGATTGCACCTGTGTCGGGGCGGCCTCCCCCTGGTGGGGGTTGTAATTGATTGCACACCTGTTCGTGGGCGGGCCTCCCCCTGGTGGTGGGGTGGATGATTGCACCTTTGCGGGCGGCCTCCCCGGGTGGGGGTGTGAGATTGCACCTGTGCGGGGCGGCCTCCCTCCCGGTGGTGGGTTGATGAGTGACCTGTGCGGGGCGGCCTCCCCCTGGGGGTGGGTGGGATGATTGCATGCACCTGTGCGGGGCGGGCCTCCCCCTCCCCGCTGGGTGGGGGGTGTGATGATTGCACCTGTGCGGGGCCTCACCCCCTAGTGGTGGGTGTGATGATTTCAACCTGTGGCGGGGCGGCCTCCCCCTGGGGGTGGTGGGTGGATGAGTGCACCTGTGCGGGGCGGCCTCCCCCTGTTGTGGGTGTGATGCTTGCACACCTGTGGCGGGGCGGCCTCCCCCTGGTGGTGGGTGTGATGATTGCACCTGTGCGGGGCGGCCTCCCCCTGGTGGTGGGTGTGTGATTGCACCTGTGCGGGTCGGGCGGCCTCCCCCTGGTGGTGGGTGTGATGATTGCACCTGTGCGGGGCGGCCTCCCCCTGGTGGTGGGTGTGATGATTGGCACCTTGCGGGCGGCCTCCCCGGTGGTGGGTGTGGATTTTATTGCACCTGTGGCGGGGCGGCCTCCCCCTGGTGGTGGGTGTGATGATGCACCTGTGCGGGAGCGGCCTCCCCCTGTTGGTGGTGTGATGAATTGCACACCTGTGCGGGCGGCTCCCCGGGTGGTGGGTGTGATGATTGCAACTGTGTCGGGGCGCCTCCCCCTGGTGTGGTGTGATGATTGCAACTGTGCGTTTCGGCTCACCCCCTGGTGGTTGGTGTGATGATTGCACCTGGCGGGTGCGGCCTCCCCCTGGTGGTGGTGTGATGGATTTCACCTTTGCGGGGCGCCTCCCCCTGCTGTTCCTGTGCTCTGGGATGTATCTCCAGGACTCTTGTTTTCCAGTAAAGGGGAGTCCTCGGTGTTCCGGGCGCACACGGACGGTGCGGAGCGTCAGCTTCTCCGGGACGGACAATCTCTGGTTACTGCGTCTGACGACAAGACGGTGAAGGTTTGGACGGTGCACGAGGCAGAAGTTCCTCTTCGCTCTTGACCAGCACATAAACTGGGTGCGCTGCGCCAGGTAAGTGCCCCCCGCATGGGTGGGACCCTCCCCGCAGCAGCACAGAGGGTCACAGGCGTCACTCCCTCCCCAGGTTCTCCCCGGACGGACGTCTCATCGTCTCCGCCAGCGATGACAAGACGGTAAAACTCTGGGACAAGAGCAGCCGGGAGTGCACGCACTCGTTCTGTGAGCACGGAGGGTAAGTGTGCGCAGCGCCCCCCGCAGGCCGCCTAGGAGCAGCACATCCCTGTTATTAACCCTTTGTTGTAAGCCGCTCCTCTGCTCTGTGCTGCAGGTTTGTGAATTTTGTGGATTTTCACCCCAGCGGGACGTGTGTGGCAGCCTCAGGCACCGACAACACGGTGAAGGTCTGGGACATCCGCATGAACAAACTTATCCAGCATTACAGGTATGTGTCCTGCAGGGCAGGGGGGACCCCGTACATCTCCAGTGTGTGACAGGTATGTGTCCTGCAGGGCAGGGGGGACCCCGTACATCTCCAGTGTGTGACAGGTATGTGTCCTGCAGGGCAGGGGGGACCCACACCCCTCTAGTGTATGACGGTATGTGTCCCTGGCATGGGCAGGGGGGACCCCTTACATCTCCAGTGTATGACAGGTATGTGTCCTGCAGGCAGGGGTACCCACAACCCCTCTAGTGTATGACGTAGTGTCCTGCAGGGCAGGGGGGACCCCACACCCCTCTAGTGTATGACAGATATATGTCCTGCAGGGCAGGGGGGACCCCAACACCCTCTATTGTAGACATATATTGTCCTGCTCAGGGGGAACCCATACATGCTCCCCAGTGTGTGACCGGTATTGTCCTCAGAGCAGGGCCCCATACATCTCCAGTGTGTGACAGGTATGTGTCCTGCGGGCAGGGGGGACCCCTCATCTCCAGGGTGTTGAACAGGTATATTTCCTGCAGGGCGGGGACCCCATACATCTCCAGGTGTGTGCAGGTATGTGTCCCTGCGGGCAGGCGGACCCCTTACAATCTCAGTGTTTGACAGGTGATTTGTCCTGCAGGGCAGGGGACCCCCCGTACTCTCCAGTTGTGTGACAGTTAATCTGTCCTGCAGTGCAGGGGGGACCCCGTACATCTCCCGTGTGTGACAGGTATGTGTCCTGCAGAGCAGGGGACCTCTGACATCTCCAGTGTGTGACAGGTAGGGGTCCTGCAGGGCAGGGGGGACCCCATACATCTCCAGTGTGTGACAGGTATATGTCCTGCAGGGCAGGGGGGACCCCATACATCTCCAGTGTGTGACAGGTATATGTCTGCAGGGCAGGGGGGACCCCATACATCTCCAGTGTGTGACAGGTATATGTCCTGCAGTGCAGGGGGGACCCCATACATCTCCAGTGTGTGAACAGGTATGTGTTCCTGCCGGGCAGTGGAGACCCCGTACATCTCCAGTGTGACAGGTATGTGTCCTGCAGGGCAGGGGGGACCCCGTACATCTCCAGTGTGTGACAGGTATATGTCCTGCAGTGCAGGGGGGACCCCGTACATCTCCCGTGTGTGACAGGTATGTGTCCTGCAGAGCAGGTACCCTGACATCGCCATGTTACAGGTTGTGTCCGCATGGCAGGGGGGACCCCTATATCGACAATCAACATGTGTGACAGGTTATATGTCCTGCTGCAGGGGGACCCCGTACAATCGCCCGTGGTCCAGGTAGGTTGTCCTGCAGAGCAGGTGACTCTGACATCTCCAGTGGTGTGACAGGTAGATGTCCTGCGGGCAGGGGGGAACCCCATACAATCTCCAGTGTGGTGAACAGGTAATATGTCCTGCAGGGCAGGGGGACCCCATACATCTCCAGTTGTTGACAGTAATATTTCCTGCAGTGCGGGGGACCCCGTACATCTCCAGTGTGTGACAGGTATGTGTCCTGCAGGGCAGGGGGGACCCCATACATCTCCAGTGTGTGACATGGTATATTCCTGCCAGGGCGGGGGACCCCATACATCTCCCGCGTGTGCAGGTATTGGTCCTGCAGGGCAGGGGGGGCCCCTTACATCTGCAGTGTGTAACGGGTATGTGTCCTGCAGGGAAGGGGGACCCCATACATCTGGAGTGTGTCACAGGTATGTGTCCTGCAGGGCAGGGGGGACCCCATACATCTCCAGTGTGTGACAGATATATGTCCTGCAGGGCAGGGGGGACCCCATACATCTCCAGTGTGTGAACAGGATGATTCCTACAGGGCAGGGGGGACCCATATCTCCGTGTTTGGTTGACAGATATATGTCCTGCAGGGCAGGGGGGGCCCCATACATCCTCCAGTGTGTGACAGGTATGTGTCCTGCAGGGCAGGGGACCCCTTACATCTCCAGTGTATGACAGGTATGTGTCCTGCAGGGCAGGGGGGACCCCACACCCCTCTAGTGCCCCTTGGAGATTTTAGTGTATAGTGCATGTCGTGCAGGACACCGGACCCCCCACATCTCTGGGGGCACCTGGAATGTCGTGGAGTGTCTCACACAATCCTCTCCCCCCTGTGGGCAGTGACGGTATTGCACCCGTGACGTCACTGCCCCTATAAATGTCGTGTTGTGTCTTGTACAGACAAAGGGCAGATGCTGCGGCGCTTCTTGCTGAGTCACCGTGACGCGGCCGCCTCGTCTTTCCCCTGTTCTGTATCTGACACAAAATCCTTGTACAATGTGGTTGTAATTTATGGCCTTCAAGCGTGTGAGCAACCACAACTCCCAGCATGCCCGGCCAGTCTGCAGCAGCGGAGGCATGCTGGGAGTTGTAGTTGAGGCCTGACCCTGAAGACTTCTTGTACTGCTATGGGAAAGCTGGGTGACTACACCATCATTCTGACTTCCTGGTTAGGCACCCACTTTCGCTAGAGCCCTGAGTGGCATGTATTTTGCAGGCTGAGCTGTATATTTGGGGGTACCTGGTTATTTTGGGGCTCGTGTGGTCTCTCGCAGTGCACAGCGCGGCAGTGAACTCTCTCTCCTTCCACCCGTCCGGTAACTATCTGGTCACCGCGTCCAATGACTCCACCCTGAAGATCCTGGACCTCCTGGAGGGGCGGCTGCTGTACACCCTGCACGGCCACCAGGTGAAGGCACCTTCCAATCAGACCTCTGCTTGCTGTCATTGAGCGGGGACATCACAGTCTAATATTTGTATTGTGCAGGGAGCCGCGACTTGTGTCAGGTTCTCCAGAGATGGACAATTCTTCGCCTCCGGTGGTTCTGATGAGCAGGTGAGTGCCGGAAACACAACGAGCAGCCGCTTAGAGTCCTTGTGTTTGTGCGGGAGCAGCGCTGAGGAAGTTCTGTGTGGTGCCAGGAGCAGGCTGATGATCTGTGTTTGCAGGAGCAGGGCTGAGGAGTCTGTTGTGGCAGGAGCAGGGCGTGAGGAGTCTGTGTGTTTGTCAGTAGCAGCGCTGGAGTCTGTGTGTGTGGCATGAGCACGCTGAGGGGAGTCTGTGTGTGTGTTGTGTGTGTTTGTCGGGTTGGTTGTGTGTTTGTGGTGTGGTGGGTTGTTATTTTTTAATGGTTCAGGATGCAGGGCTGAGGAGCTGGTTTGCAGGAGTCAGGGCTGAGGAGTCTGTGTGTGCAGGAGCAGGGCTGCTATCTGTGTGGTGTGCAGGAGTCAACGCGGAGGGTCTGTGGGCGTGCAGAGCGGCGCTGAATGGATCTGATGGTTGTGTGGCAGGAGCGGCTCTGATGAGTCGGTGGTGTTGCAGGAGTCAGGCGCGAGGAGTCTGTGTGTGTGTGCAGGAGCCGCTGAGGAGTCCTGTGTGGGGGTGCAGGAGCGGAGCTGAGGGTCGGTGTGTTTTCAGACGCAGCGCTGAGAATCTGTGTGTGTGCAGGAGCGGCGCTGAGGAGTCTGTGTGTGTGCAGAGCGGCGCTGAGGAGTCTGTGGTGCGTGCAGAGCCGCGCTGAGGGTCCCTGTGGTGTGCAGGAGCAGGCGGAAGGAGTCGGTGTGTGTCGTCTGCGCATGAGGCAGCGCGAGGATCTGTTTGTGCGGCTGGCAGGATCAGCGCTGAGGAGTCTGGTGTGCGTCTGCGCAGGAGCCGCGCTGAGGATTCGGTGTGGGTGTGCAGGATCACAGCCGTGAGGAGTCTATTTGTTCAGGAGCAGCGCTGAGGAGTCTGTGTGTGCAGGAGCACGCTGAGGAGTCTGTGTGTGCAGGAGCAGCGCTGAGGAGTCTGTGTGTGCGCAGGAGCAGCGCTGAGGAGTCTGTGTGCGTGCAGGAGCAGCGATGAGGAGTCCTGTGTGTGTGTGCAGGAGCAGTGCTGAGGATTCTGTGTGCGCGCAGGAGCAGCGCTGAGGAGTCTGTGTGCGCGCAGGAGCAGCACTGAGGAGTCTGTGTGTGCAGGGGGAGCACGCTGAGGAGTCCCTGTGTGGTGTGTGCAGGGAGCATCGCTGAGGAGTCTTTGTGTGTGTGCCAGGAGCACGCTGAGGAAGTCTGTGTTGTGCAGGAGCAGCTCTGAGGAGCTGTGTGCCGTGAATGAGAGCACTGAGGAGGCTGTGTGTGTGTGGGCGCGCTGAGGAGTCTGTGTGTGTGTAGCAGGAGCAGTGCTGATAGTCTGTGTGTGTGGGCAGGATAGTGCTGAGGATCTGTGTGGCGTGCAGGAGAATCGCTGAGGGAGTCTGTGGCCGTTCCGGAGGCAGCTCTGATGGTACTGTGTGTGCAGGAGCATCGCGAGGAGTCGGTGTGTGTGTGGCAGTACCGCTGGGAGTCTGTGTGTGTGTGCAGGAGCAGCGCTGAGGAGTCTGTGTGTGTGTGCAGGAGCCATCGCTGAGGAGTCTGTGTGTGTGGCAGGAGCAGCGCTGAGGAGTCTGTGTGTGCGTCTGCGCAGGAGCAGCGCTGAGGAGTCTGTGTGTGCGTCTGCGCAGGAGCAGCGCTGAGGAGTCTGTGTGTGTGTGCAGGAGCAGCGCTGAGGGAGTCCCTGTTGTGCAGGAGCAGCGGCTGAGGAAGTCTGTTTGGGTGTGTGCCGGAGCAGGCTGAGGAGTCTGTGTGTGCAGAGCAGCGCTGAGATCTGTGTGTGTGTGCAAGGAGCAGCGGCTGGGAGTCTGTGTGTGGTGTGCAGAGAGCAGGCTGATGAGTCTGGTGGCTCTGCGCAGGAGCAGCGCTGAGGATCTGTGCATGTGTGTTCAGGAGCAAGCGCTGAGGAGTCTGTTGTGTGCAGAGCACGCTGAGGAGTCCTGTGTGTGTGTGCAGGAGCAACGCTGAGAGTCTGTGTGTGGTGTGCAGGACAGCGCTGAGAGTCTGTGGTGTGCAGAGCAGGCTGAGATCTGTGTGGTCGTCTGCGCAGAGTCACGCTGAGGAGTCTGGTGTGCGTCTGCGCAGAGCACGCTGAGGCGTCCTGTGTGGTTGTGCAGGGCAGGCTGAGGAGTCTGTGTGTTGCAGGAGCAGCGCTGAGGAGGAGTCTGTGTGTGCAGAGCATCGCTGAGGAGTCTGTGTTGCGAGCACGCTGAGGATCCGGTGTTCGCAGAGCCGCCGCTGGAGTCCTGTGTTGCGTGCAGGAGCAGCACGGAGGAGTCTGTGTGGTGTTGTGGCGGACGCAGCCGCTGAGGAGTCTGTGTGTGTTGCAGAGCAGTGCTGAGGAGTTCTGTGTGCGTGCATGGAGCAAGCGCTGATGAGTCCTGTGGCGCGCAGGAGCAGCCGCTGAGGAGTCTGTGTGGGCAGGATCACGCGGAGGAGGTCGGTGGTGTGTGGTGCATGATGTCAGCGCTGAGGAGGCTTGTGTGTGTGGCAGAGCAGCGCGAGAGTCGTGTGTGTGTGCAGGAGCAGCGCTGAGGATTCGTGTGTTCGCAGGAGCACGCTGCGGAGGTCTGTGTGTGCGGAGCAGTGCTGAGGAGTCTGTGGTGCGCGCAGGAGCACGCTGAGGAGCCCTGTGTTTGCAGAGCAGCGCTGAGATCTTGTGTGCAGAGCGCGCTGGAGGAGTCCTGGTGTGTGCCGAGCAGCGCTGAGGAGTCTGTGGGTGCAGGAGCAGGCTGGGAGGATCTGTGTGTGCAGGAATCAACGCGAGAGTCTGTGTGATGCAGGAGCGCGCTGAGGAGAGTCTGTGTTTGCAGAGCGCAGCGCTGGATCTGTGTGTTGTGGGCAGAGCAGCGCTGAAGGAGTCTGGTGTGTGTGCAGGAGCAGACGCTGAGGAGTCGTGTGTGTGTGCAGGAGCAGCGCTGAGGAGTGTGTGTGTGTGTGTGCAGGAGTCAGCGCTGATGATCTGTGTGTGTGCAGGAGCGGCTCTGAAAGAGTCCTGTGTGTGTGTGTGCAGAGCGGCGCTGAGAATCTGTTGTGTGTGCAGGAGCAGCGCTGAGGAGTCTGTGTGTGTGTGCAGGAGCGGCGCTGAGGAGCCTGTGTGTGTGTGTGCAGGAGCGGCGCTGAGGAGTCTGTGTGTGTGTGTGCAGGAGCGGCGCTGCGGAAGTCTGTGTTTTGTGTCAGTAGCAGCGCTGCGGAGTCGGTGTGTGTGTGCAGGAGCAGCGCCTGGAGGTCTGTGTGTGGCTTGCATGAGCAGCGCGGAGGAGTCTGGTTGCGTGAGTAGCAGCGCTGAGGTCTGTGTGCGAGCAGATCGCGCTGAGGAGTCTGTGTGCGCGCAGGAGCAGCGCGCTGAGTAGTCTGTTGCGCTGCAGAGCAGGCTGAGGAGTCTGTGTGTGTGCAGGAGCAGCGCTGAGGAGTCTGTGTGTCCCGTGTGTGGAGCAGAGCTGTAGCGTCACACCTGGAAGTAGCAGTAAGGTGCGTGTTCCCGTGTGTGGAGCAGAGCTGTAGTGGCCACACCTGGATTAGCAGTAAGGTGTGTGTGTCCCGTGGTGACATAGCGTAGTGTCACCCTGAGTAGCAGTAGATGCGTGTGTCCCGTGTTGGAGCAACTTAGCGTCAACCTGGAGCTGCATAGGTGCGTGGGTGGGTGTCCCTTGTGGAGGCGGGGAGCTTGTGCGTCACAACCTGGAGTAGCAAGTAAGTGTGTGTGTCCCCGTGTGTGGAGCAGAGCTGAAGCGTCACACCTGGAGTAGCAGTAAGGTGTGTGTGTCCCGTGTGTGGAGCAGAGCTGAAGCGTCACACCTGGAGTAGCAGTAAGGTGTGTGTCTGGGCAGGAGCAGTGCTATGGAGTGTGGGTGTGTCCCGTTGTGAGCGGCTGTAGTGGTCACACTGGATATCGATAAGGTGTGTGTTTCCCCGTGTGGTGGAGCAGAGCTGTAGTGTCACACCTGGATCCAGTAAGATTGCGTTTGGTCCCGTGTGTGGCAGAGCTGTAGCGTCAACACCTGGAGCACTCACTATTCTGCTGCTGGTGCAGTCACTGTGTACATACATGACATTACTTATCCTGTACTGATCCTGAGTTACATCCTGTATTATACTCCAGAGCTGCGCTCACTATTCTGCTGCTGGGGTTGCTCTCACCTATCTGCCGCATGTTGGGGTTGCAGTCTGTGCTGGTCACGGTGTCTCTGTGTCCTCGGAAGTTTCTCTCCAGGGTCGGATCCTCCTGTGAGATGAGACATTAGATATTACAGGATCTGGTTGGTCCCCCCCCCGGGGCTTCATATTTTGGGATGATCCTGGGGGCACAGTATGAGGAGGAATGTACCACACTGATGCGGGGGGGCAGCTGTGCCATGTATACCGGGGGGTATGGTATCACCAGTCAGTAAGTTGCCCCCTGGTAGGTACTCACCGGTTGCTCCATGTTGCGCTCGGCCCCTCTCTCTCTCGCCTCCGTTTTGCGCTCCAGTCACCGGTCACGATTCAAAGCGCCTCTCCAGCCGCCTCTACACTGATTGGCTGCAAATGACAAGGGTGGCACTAACGGACGACGCGTTGCTAGGTTACAGAAAAGGCAGGAACTTCCGGAACATGAGTATTGATGTCACTTCCGGCTACATGATAACGAAGAGGCGGAGCTATACAGTGTCTGTAGGAGGAGCTCTACCTGTATCATGTGACTGTAGCGGATGTTCTCCGGCAGCAGGGGGCAGCAGCACAGCACGGGCACAGCACGGGCACAGGAGGGAGGAGGGAGGAGGGGGGCGAGAGGAGGGACGAGAGGGAGGCGAGGAGGGGGGCGAGAGGGGGAGGCGAGAGGAGGGACGAGAGGGAGGCGAGAGGAGGGACGAGAGGGGGAGGCGAGAGGGATCAGGGATTCTGGAGGTCGTCAGATCCTTCTACTCACACCTCTTGTGATGTCGGCTTTCCTGGCTAAAACTGTCCCTGAGCCAGGGGTAGACCCCTCTCTTGATGTTTTGACAGAGATGATTAGGGAGGAAGTCAGCCGGGCGATTGAAGGGCTCGCCCTCAAGAAATCGCCAAGTCCGGATGGCTTAAGAGTTTTATAAGACCTTTAAGGACGCCTTGGTTCCCCTCTTGATTTAGGTATTCAATGAGTGTCTTTCCTCGGGCGCTTTGCCGAAGTCAATGAGGTCAGCCCTGATCATTCTGTCAAAGGGTAAGGACCGATCTCATATTGAGAACTGGCGTCCCATAGCGCTTCTCAATGCGGACAGAAAGGTTTTGGCAAAGGTGCTGTTTAATCGGCTGGTGCAGTTTCCTTTCAGGGACCCAACACTTCTCTGTTCCAGGCCGCAGTACATCTAGTGCTGTGCTTTGTGTCCGGGAGGCAGTGGAGCAGGGCAGGGCTGGTAACTGGAAGGGGTACTTGCTGTCCTTGGATCAGGCAAAAGCGTTTGATCCGGTTAACCACGAGTAGCTCTGGTCTGTCCTTCTGAGGTATGGCCTTGTTGATTGGCTGAAAGTTTTGTATGCAGGGGCAGAGAGTTTCCTGCTTGTGAACGGTTTGATTGGCCGCTCTTTTGAGGTCGGGTCTGGTGTTCGCCAGGGTTGTCCTCTGAGCCCACTACTGTACGTGTTTGCGATTGACCCATTCCTTAGGAGGGTTGATTGTGGGCCATTGGTGGGAGTCGGGATGGATCGGGCAGCACCGGAAGCCACTCTAAGGGTGGTAGTGTATGCCGATGATGTCACCGTTTACGTGTCCTCGAGAGGGGAGGCGCAATGGGTGATGTCAGAGGTCGACCGCTACTCAGAGGCTCATGGGTCCAAGTTCAACCAGGATAAGTGTGAGAGTCTCAGTCTAGGAGAGGGGGATCCAGGCTTTGATCTCCCGGACTCTCTTTGAGGGCCCCAGGATTCTGCATTTCTCGGAATCGAATTTGGCCAGGGGGATTACCCCATGCAAAACTGGGACGGCAGGCTTAAGATCGCCGCTCAGAGGGTGGGTCTTTGACCCTCAGGGAAAGGGTGAACCTGATTAAAACTTACCTGCTCCCGTTGCTGATTTATCTGGGCAGTGTGTGCATGTTGCCGGAACCCCTCTGGACTCGGGTCTACAGTCTGTTCTTCCAGCTGTTATGGGGGAATAGGCTGAACCTAATCAAGAGGGAGGTTACTTAACACACGAGGAGACAAGGAGGGTTGTGTATGGTCAACCCTGTGGTATTCCTAGTGAATACCTTCATTAAGATCAATGTTGCAAACCTCTGGAAAGAGAGGGCTCCTCCATGGGTATACTCCTGCAGGGGATGGTTTCGGCCTTTCTTCCAGGAATGGGAGACAGGAGGGCAAGTGAAGGATCTTCGTACACCGCATGGGCATCTTCCGGGTTACGCTACCCCGGTTCTGAAGGTGATTCGCCAGTGGGGTCTGGGAATGTGGGAGATCCGGACTATGTTGAGGAAAGTCCCGAAAAGAGGGTTCTGTTGACCCATTTCCAGAAGCCTCTGGCCCTCAGGGATTGCCCAAGTCGGGATCTTGGGGTGGGTTTGAGTTTGTTGAATTCCATCAGGATCCCCTTGAAGTTTTGGGACGTGACTTGGCGCTGCTTCCATGGAAAGCTGTGTGTGAGGGACAATCTGAAGTGTAGCTCTGAGGAAAGGGGTCTTTCCACCAAGGCCTAGCCTTTTCTCTTGTGGCCTCGAGGCAGCCGGGGCCCAGAATACCAGAGTGGCTGGCGGTTGCAGCCTACGCAAGCTAGTGTCACAGTGCTTGGTATGGGGACCGGAGGGCTGTCCTACAGCCTGGCAGGTCTCCAGCAGGTGGTGTTGGCAAGAAATTAGATGAGGGAGAGGCTGTGGTACTGGTTCTCCCTGGGGCAACCCTTAGTGTCTGTAGTATGAGTCCCTGGATGATAGATGGGGTGCCCTTGATGGTGATACAGCCGTAGCAGGGATCAGACGGAGGCAACATCGTGCAAAAATAACTTACAGTTCTTTACTCGAACCAACAGCAGCAACAGGCCAAAGGATTCCTTACAGAATGGTCGGGTTACTGGGAGTGATCTAGGAGAGGGAACCTCAGGAGTTGGGTCACCAGCCTGCTATGCCCCTCTGTCAGGAGCTGGGGCCTAAGAGCTGCTCATGAGGTGAGAGCTCAGCACTAACTCCCTGTCAGCACTCACTCCTCTAACCGACTGTTTGCACTCCCCAACTGTCACTTCTCCTCAGCTCCTGGTCATGTGGTCTCACTCTCCAATCACACTCCAGTTACAAAGGTGAAACATCATTGGATGACATCAGTAAACAGGTTAACCCTTGCCTATCCAGGCAGTATCTACTGCTGCATATTACCTCTTGGTGTACTGAATGGTACAAGGGGCTTATTCACAACCACTCCTCTGCCATGCGCATTGGCAGGGATGCTGCATAAATATATATAGAATATTATGTGTGGTTTGTATTATGTATTGTTATGCTTTTTACTTTTATATAAAATAAAAGATTTACAGGATGTAACTCATGCTCAGTACAGGGTAAGTAATGTCATGTATTAGATTATATTCCGTACCTTGAGGGGGATCTGATGTGAATTGTAGTTCATTTGGTAGCCACACAGTTTAAAGTTGGGTGAACTTTCTGAATGATGTCCTGACCTCTGGAGGTCATAGAAATGCGGTAAATATCAGGGTCAGGGGGTCTCCTCATCAGTCAGGGTGAGGTCCAGCTGCTCGTGCATCTATGCAGGACAATAGAATATCATATGTGGGATCTACGACTCCATAGAAGAAATACAGACTGACAGATCATCAGACTCCACAAGGGGAACAAGTGAACCCCGTGACCTGCGGATGAGATACTCAGTATCACCAGGGGCTCAGAGGATTAGACCCATGAGATCTAATGACCTGAAGGGAGTTGTAGTTCTCTCCTTTTACATTTTGTTCGATATCCCATGATAACAGCCTGGGCATGCTGGGACTTGTAGCTCCATTTCTAATTGTTATAACCCAGATACATTTATAATACTCCCCCTCAATGTTTGGAGACTACAGGACACCACAAAAAACGGAAAAAAAACTCAAAATGAAGAAAAACTGAGAAAGAACAGACACAGAATACACAGGTGTATACAGACCAAGGGCTGACACATACACAGGTGTATACAGACCAAGAGCAGACACATACACAGGTGTATACAGACCAAGAGCGGACACATACACAGGTGTATACAGACCAAGACCGGACACATACAGAGGTGTATACAGACCAAGAGCTGACACATACACAGGTTATATACATACCAATAGCGGACACCTACCGGTGTATACGACCAAAGCGTGACACATACACAGGTGTATGCGACCACGAGAGGACACCTAACAAGAGGGTAATACAGACCAATAGGCTACAACCTACACAGGTGTAACAGACCAAGAGCGAACATACACAGGTTATCAGACCAAGACTCGACACATACACTAGTGTATACAGAAAAAAACCCAAGAAGCAGGACACATACGTATACGACAGAGCTACCATAACGGTATCAACCAAACGACAACGGGTGTCACAGCCGACGTACACATACACAGGTTGTATACAGACCAAGAATCGACACATACACGGTGTATACAGACCAAGGGACACATACCAGGTTATACAACCAAAGCGGACACATACACAGGTGTATACAGACCAAGAGCGGACACATACACAGGTGTAACTCACAAGAGCGAAACTACCGGTGTATACAACCAAGAGCGAACCACACAGGTGTATACAGACCAAGAGCGACACATACCACAGGTGTATACATACCAAGATCGGACACATAACAGTGTAATACAACCAGAGCGGAACATACACAGGTGTATACAGACCAAAGCGGACACATACACGTTGTATACAGACCAAGAGTGGACACTACAAGGTGTATACAGACCAAGAGCGGACACATACACAGGTGTATACAGACCAAGAGCGGACACATACTCAGTGGTATACAGACCAAGAGCGACACCTCCACAGGTGTATACAGACCAAGACGACCTACAAGGTGTATACAGACCAAGGGGACACTACACAGGTGTATACAGACAAAGGTCGAGACAATCACAGTGTTACAGACCAAGTGTGGACACATACACAGGTTATACGACAAGGGCGGACACTATACAAGGTTATACAGACCAAGGGGGACACTACACATGTTATACAGACCAAGAGCGACACTACAGGTGTATACAGACCAAACCGGACACATACAGAGTGTATTACAGACCAAGGGGGGACACGTACACAGGTTATAGCACAAAGGGAGACATAACAGTGTGTATACAGCCAAGTGGGGACACATACACAGGTATATACAGATCGGGGACACATACAAATGTTATACAGACCCAGGGGACACACATTATACACCAGGTGTATACAGACCAAAGAGCGGACACATAACAGGTGTATACGACCAGAGAACCGGACACATACAGTGTTGTATACATACCAAGGGGGGACACTACACAGGTGTATACAGACCAAAGGGCGGAGACACACAGTGTATACAGACCAGGGGGGACACATACACAGGTGTATACAGACCAAAGGGGGACATATACACAGGTGTATACAGACCAAAGGGGGACACATACACAGGTGTATACAACCGGGGACACAACACAGTGTATACAACCAGCGGTGGGAGACAATACACAGGTGTATACAGACCAAGGTGGGGACACATCACAGGTGTATACAGACCAAGGGTCAAGCACATACACAGGTGTATACAGACCAGGGGGGACACATACACAGGTTTGGAAACACCACAAGTACCAACAAGGGGAGACATACACAGGTGTATACGACCAAAGGGGGTACATCATACAACGGTGTATACAGACCCAAAGAGGCGAACATCCGGTTATACACAAAGGCTAGAGACTCA